>OZ024829.1:82160593-82708093 GCA_964016985.1 Anodontia alba
ACTGGACAGGCTTAGTCCTCTAAGCAGTTAACCAGAGTACATTCTTTCACCAGAAACTGACAACTGCCCTTCTTGAATCAGGGTAAGGAAGAAAATGACCACAGAAAATATTTCATGATCAATCTCCATGAAAGAATGTTGCTGCCCAGCAGGGGTCGAACCCGCAACCTCCTGATCACCAATCAAACTGAGCCACTGAGGCTGGCTTTATTCAATTCACTGGCTTTAAAAAATTCAAGTATTTTCATTTTTCCCGTAGTAATAAATGTCTATGAATTATGTAAAAATCTTTAGTATTGTGTAGAAGTAAAAATCTGTAGTATTGTGTAGAAGTAAAAATCTGTAGTATTGTGTAGAAGTAAAAACCTGTAGTATTGTGTAGAAGTTTGGTTGCAGGTTTTCAACAAGTTCCACTCCCATCTGAAAATGGTTCCTGTAAGATACTGTCAACCACAAACAAAATTTATTTATTTATTTTTTTTTTTGTACATCAAGGATAAACACCAAGGGAAAACATCTTTCAAATGGATGTCGAAAGCACAGTAATAAAGCATGCTAAATACAATAACAAGTTAGTGTCTCTCAAAAACAAAGTTAATTTAACTTAACACAAAAATGAGGAATCACTCAAACAAGATAAGGCATTCGTTAGCATATTAGCAGTGTCAGTCACATAGGCGTCTTCGGGATATATGTAGAAAATTAATTTACAGAATCAATGCATACTGTAAAAAGAATCAACAGACAAGAGGCCCATGGGCCATGGGTCGCTCAACTGAGTGACATAGCCACTGCAGATATGCAGACGTTATGTAACATTTTTCCAATACTGTCATTGCAACTAATGAAAAGATCATCATTTAAGCAGTTCTTAATTTTGAAGAAGAGTATATATGGCATGACAGTCAATGGAGAGTGATCATTTGGACAAACTCATCTACAAGTTACCCTGATGGGTTATTACGGTAGATCCACTTTCAGAAGGGAGGTAAAAACATTCTGACAGAATTGCCTCCCCTGAAAATGTGTCAATTCTTCTAAAGACAACACATATATGCAGGCTGATCACTGCTGTGCAATAATCCTTAAAGTGCTAATCACAACTACAAATGATGATGACAAACAGGGCCCGGTTGTTCAAAACATCATTAGCTTAACGAGCTCATTAGTGGTCAAAATGTAATCTGTTCTAGTAAGTACAATATCTAATTCACAGATAGTTTGCTTAAAAAAATGTGAGTAGCTTTTGCAAATGCAAAAGCTACTCACATTTTTTTCAGCAAAAATATTTGCGTATATCCCATATTTAATGATCCAAATTTTAACTATATGTTTATTAATGACGCTGTTAGTTTTGAACAACTGGGCCCTGATGTTTTACTTTCCTATCAACATTATGTTAGTCATAATATCAAGATGATAATCACAACTACAGCAAAAGGCACTTCTTTTTTTTTTATTTTCAGAGAAAATAAGACTTGACAATTCATGTGAATCATCCGCTTGGCAGATGATTCACATGAAATGTCAAGTCTTATCTTATTTGAAAAATAGCAAAATCAATTTTTAGATGTTGTCTGCAACAAATCTGCTTAAAGTTTCGATTTTGTCTCTCACAACTCCTAAGTTTCAGATATAAGATGGTTTAAATTTACTAACAAAGAAACATCGAAATGGTAACATACCCCAGGTTGAGTGGCTGTGCTCTCTGGACCAGGTGGCGTGGATGTCAGTGGACCTGTTCTCAAGTTTACCGGGTTCTCTAAGGTACCATGGAGAATCAGAGACCAGGATATAAGTTTATTTATGTTCTGTGACGCTGTTAAAAGAGAAAGAAAAGCCATATTCCAGATAGTGGGGTATCCAGATAAATATTTTTTTTTTTTATTTGATATGAAGTTTTTTGGCCAAGTCAAAACCAATAAGGTCATATCGAGCAAGTCAATTAACATACTGTATTCAACCTAATTACAGAACAGTGCACTTAGGTTTTTCAAAATCACTGAGAAAACCTTTTAGTAGAATAAGCACCTTATGAGGGCCCCCACCCCCCCACCTCCCCAGCCAGTTGTCATTTTTGAACGTAACACGTCATCTCGTCCTGTTCTACAGTTCTACAAAGTACAATCAAAATATTCTGAAGGGTATTCCAGTTACAGAGCAGATGAGAAATCTATTTCACACAAAACAAAGGGAGACAACTCCAAAAGTAAGAAAGCCAGAGTTGTCATTCTTGTACACGACATGTCGTCCTGTTCTACTGTTCTACCAAGTACTATAAAAATATTCCAAAGGGTCTTTGACTTACAGATCGGACACAAAATCAATGGATAATCATTGTCAGACATAAGAAAGGGAGATAACGCCAAACGTAAGAAAGGCAGAGTTGTCATTTTGTACATGATAGGTTGTCTGGTCCTGTTCAACATTTCTATCAAGTATCATAAAAATATCCCAAAGGGTCTTTGACTTTCAGAGCAGATACGAAATCAATGGATAATCACTGTCAGACATAATAAAGGGAGATAATGCAAAAAGTAAGACAGGCAGAGTTGTCATTCTTGTACGCAACTCGTCTTCTGGTCCTGTTCTACATTTCTACAAAGTATCAAAAATATTCAAAAGGGGCTTTGACTTACAGAGCGGACACGAAATCAATGGATTATCACTGTCAAATATAACAAAGGGAGAAAGCCCAAAAAGTAAAAAAGGCAGAGTTGTCATTCTTGTATGTGACATGTCATCTGGTCCTGTTTCTGCCAAGTACCATCAAAAATTCCAAAGGGTATTCCAGTTACAGAGCAGACGAGAAATCTATTTTGAGATAACTCCGAAAGTAAGAAAGCCAGAGCTGTCATTCTTGTATGCGACACATCATCTGGTCCTGTTCTACATTTCTACCAAGTATCATAAAAATATTCCAAAGGGCTTTGACTTACAGAGCAGACACAATATCAATGGATAATCTCTGTCAAATATAACAAAAGGGAGATAACATCAAAAGTAAGAAAGGCAGTGTTGTCATTCTTGTAGACGACACATCATCTAGTCCTATTCTACATTTCTACCAATTATCATAAAAATATTCCAAAGGGTCTTTGACTTACAGAGCAGACATGAAATCAATGGATAATCACTGTCAGACATAACAAAGAGAGATAACGCCAAAAGTAAGAAAGGCAGAGTTGTCATTCTTGTACACAACGTCTACTTCTGTTCTACATTCCTACCAAGTATAATAAAAATATTTCATAGGGTCTTTGACTTACAGAGTGGACATGAAATCAATGGATTATCACTGTCAAATATAACAAAGGGAGATAACAAAGGGAGATAACGGCAAAAGTAAGAAAGGCAGAGTTGTCATTCTTGTATGCGAAACATCGTCTGGTCCTGTTTCACATTTCTACCAAGTATCATAAAAATATTCCAAAGGGTCTTCGACTTACAGATGGGACACGAAATCAATGGATAATATCTGTGAGACATAAAAAATTGAGATAACACCAAAAGTAAGAAAGGCAGAGTTGACATTCTTGTACGCAACACATCGTCTGGTCCTGTTCTACATTTCTGCCAAGTACCATCGAAATATTCCAAAGGGTATTCGAGTTACAGAGCGGATACAAAATCTTTTTCAAATCAAACAAAGTGTGATAAGTCCAAAAGTAAGAAAGGCAGAGTGGTCATTCTTGTACGGACACGTCGTCTGGTCCTGTTCTACATTTCTACTAAGTATCATCAAAGTATTCCAAAGGGTCTTTGACTTACAGAGCGGACAAGAAGTTTTATGCTGATGCTGACGCCAACGGGATCCATCCCAAAAACAATATGTCCCCCCCACCCCAACTTTGGTAGGGAGGGAGGAGGGGGAGACATAATTAGGAGAAGACTTCATGAGAGGATTATTTATGATGCTTATGTGATATTCTTTTCTAAATGCCTTTATAAAAGAATATGTTGTGGGTACTCATTCGAATTGCCTTGACTTGGTGAGGCAATTTAAGTGAGTACCCACAACATAAGCTTTTATTAAGAAGTAGATACAAATACATGGGCTGTAACCTGAAGACTATGAAATTGCTTGACTGTGCGCTTATAGGGCTATGCGCGGTAACTAGGTTGAATATGGTACTCACAACCATTCCTTGGCAGGCTAAGTCCTCTATGTGGTTAACCAGTATTGTCGTTAGTACATACTTTTGCCAGTAACTGACAACTGCCATTCTTAAATCAGAGGAAAGGGAGTATAGCTGTAGAAATTATTTCATGATCAATCTCCATAATGGTTTATGATAAGACGGTTGCAGATATATGATGGTTTAAAGGTGGACCCAAAGGTGTTGTACCCAGAAAAAAATGTTTATATTATATAGACAAAATGACCATTTATGGTCATTTTTTTTATTATACATAATCTATACATTTTGTTTGAATACAACACTGTTGTTTAGTTAACAGGTTATTTGCTTTGGATCCCAGATATAGTGTTACAAAGAAATTCTTTATTTCTTTATTATCAGTACTCATAAGAAATGTCTCAGCAAGCACCTCTATTGAGTACTCATAACAAAATTTTATGAAAAACTTAAGAAAATTATCCTAGAATTACTATCAACAAGAATTGTCAATTAGCAAGGCATTCTGCAGCATCTGATCTGGGTTTCACTGCAAATAGTTTAGTCATTTTTCTCAAGGAATATCTAAATCATACAGCCTTACATACCTAAAACTGAAATTGGACTCAACCAACATATAGTGTGGGTGAGTTTATTCAGTCTAAAATGGGTTAAACAAATCCTCACCTGAACATCTTCCCCCAAAGTAAGAATTTCTGTTCTTTTGGATTCCGATCTCAAGTTTCCACCTTCCTGCTGGATTTTCGCCCCAGAAATGAACTGACAAAAACTTCCAACCATCAAAACCTTTTATACAGTCACCGTCGTTAGGTCGCTGAGGCAGAATTTTCGACCTTGTTCCCATTGGTGAGGTCAGGTGAATGACCAGGTCACCACGCCGTCTGCTCTGGATTGTAATTTGGGCCTGAACATGTTCAAGATAGTTGACAGCCTTTTTGGTGCCGGCACAGGCCTCTATATAAAGGTACTCTTCATACCCACTGTCTGGTATTTCACTGGAAAAAGAAATATGATAAATGTCCAAAACTTTGAAATTTAGAACACTTCATTCTAAACTTTCCCACCAATTTATAATATGAAAATAGGCTTAGTCTAAATGCGAGCACAGCACAGACCTATCTGTAGTCTCTTCAAAAGTCCTTCACAGCATCATTAAAGAATGAATATCAGTATAAAAAAATATATGTAAAACAATAATAAATAATAAAGATAATCAGCAAAATATGTTCGAGACACTTATTGACACTCATTTATTGTCACTTCATGACGCTTATTAGTGAGACTCAAATTTTGTTCTGTCAACTTCCGGTGACAATTTACGGGAAGAAAAAAGAAGAAAATATTGGTCAGAGCGATTTCTGCTGAAAGTATATATCGTTGTATGTTACTTTTCCTTGACATATTCTCTACCGTAGAGCTCACTTCATTTGCGATGGGCTTTGCACATCGCGAGCTGTTCTCGCTATAAAACACAAGAATGTTACTACTCTATGCTTATTATATACATCACAAATTTATACAAATATTTGGCTCTTTTTCTGGGGGCTACTCACTTGACCTTCATGAATGATCAATCCTTGTCCTGCTGAATAAATTAAGATGCCATGCCCATTTCTAATTTTTAGTCAGTCAGATTACTTGATCCAGATTGTTGATATAAATTCACATACTTAATGACAAACAGTGCAGATCCAGATCAGTTGGCTTCTTCAGAAGCCAACTGATCTGCATCTACAATGTTTGAAAAGGCAGGACATAACCAGGTTCAGCAGGTCTAGGGTTAAGTAATGACAGGCTGCTCCACTTCCTAATTCCCCAACAAACTGGCACATTGATTGATAACAGATGGAAGTAATGTAAGGTGGTTTGATTCCACACATGAAGTTAACTGACTAGATGCCAGGTGGTCCCATTTAGCTACCAACTCTGGCAGATGTGGGTGACTCTACCAGATTTGAATGGACTGATCCCATCTTTGTTTGCCATAGATAATGACTATGCCAGTTACAACAGCAAGTTCCTGACATAGCTGACACTAGCTATTCCCAATATCTCAATATGGTGTCTGCTGAAAATTTACCCAGTATGCTAAGGTTTAAGGGTAAATATCCCCTATATTATCATTTAAAAGTTCTAATAATCAACAAATACCAATAAGCATATAATGACTGGACGAACATAGGGCATCCATGCAGTCTGATCATCAGTCTTTGCTGAAAGTATGACATTTATGCATCAAATATTCTACAAGTTATGAAAAGGTAAAATCACCGGATTGTGAAATATAGGTCACTGTCACTTACATTTATTTTAAGGCAAAACTTTGGATCATATTAACTCATAATAGGGAAGTATGACGTTTATATATGAAATACTCTACAAGATATAAGGCAAATTCACTGGGCTGTGAAATGTAGGTCACTGACCTACATTTATTTTGAGGTCAAACTTTGGGTCATACTGATTTATTTTCTGAAAGTATGATGTGAATACACCAAATGTTCTTCAAAATATAAGGTAAAATCACTGGACTGTGAAATATAGGTCACTGTGATCTACATTATTTTGAAATCAAACTTTGAGTCATACCGACTCATAATCTGAAAGTATAATGTTAATACACCAAATATTCTTCAAGATATAAGGTAAAATCACTAGACTGTTAAATGTAGGTCACTGTGACCTACATTATTTTGAAATCAAACTTTGAATCATACTGACTCATAATCCAAGAGTATGATGTTAATACACCAAATATTCACCAAGATTATAAGGTAAATTCACTGGACTGTGAAATATAGGTCAATGTGACCTATATTTGGTTTGAGGTCAAATGTCAGGCGATAACCTGAAGTATGGTTTTTATATATGAAATACTTTTCAAGTTATAAAGCACAATCATTGGACCATGAAAACTCTTCAAGATTTATGGCAAAATCACTGGAACGTGGAAATAGGTCATGCAGACTCACTTCATGACCTTCAAGTCAATCTTACAAGGTTGACCAAGTACCTGTCTAAGTTGTTTTCATAACAGACAAGAGGGCCATGACTGTCCTATATGGCTCACCTGAGCAAAGAGATTTGCATACTTACTACTGAAGTTTCAGCCAAATTCCCTGCTCTAAGATTTTCGTATAAATTTTACAACCCTGCCCCCCAGTGGCCATGCTTTTCTAATGCATCATGATAGCTTAAACTGAATCTTGATAGCAGGTCACCAAGGGAACATTTCTGCCAAGTTATATTGAAATCAGTCCAGCTGTTTCTGACAAAAAGATTTTTAAGGTGTTTTATATAGCTATATAGGGAAAATCAGCCCCGCCCCTAGTGGCCATGTTTTTTGACGAATCATGACAGCTTGAACAAACTTAAAGTTTTCTACTTAGAAATACAGGGAAAATAAGCTTGAACAATCTTGGTAGAGGGTCACCAAAGGAACATTCCTGCCAAATAATATTGAAATCACACAAGTGGTTTCTGGCAAGAAGAATTTTAAAGTTTCCATATAGATATATAGGGAAAATAAGCCATGCACCCTGGCGGCCATGTTTGTCGATGTATCATGAGGGCTTGAACAATCTTGGTAGAAGGTCACCAAAGCAACATTCCTGCTAAGTTACATTGAACTCTGTCCAGTGGTTTCTGACAAGAAGATTTTTAAATTTTTCTATATAGTTATATGGGGAAAATAAGCCCCACCCCCTAGCAGCCATGTTTTTTGATGAATCATGACGGCTTGAACAAAATCTGGTAGAGGGTCACCAAAGAAACATTCCTGCCAAGTTATATTGAAATCGGTCCTTTGGTTTATGACGAGAACATTTTCAAGTTTTCTATATAGATATATAAGCAAAATAAGCTCTGCCCCCTAGCAGCCATGTATTTTGACGTATCATGAAGGCTTAAACAATCTTGGTAGAGGGTCACCAAAGGAACATTTCTACCAAGTTATATAAATCGGTCCAGTGGTTTCTGACAAGAAGATTTTTAAAGTTTTCTATATAGATATATAGATATATAGGCAAAATAAGCCCCGCCCTCCCCACAAGCAGCCTTATTATTGACGAATCTGGACAGCTTGAACAATCTTGATAGAGGTTCACAAAAGAAACATTCCTACCAAGTTATATCAAAATCGGTCCATTGGTTTATGGCAAGGACATTTTTAAAGTTTTGTATATAGATTTATTGAGAAAATAAGCTCCGTCCCCTAGTGGCCATGTTTTTTGACGAATCAAGATGGCTTGAACAATCCTGGTAGAGGGTCACTAAAGGAACATTTCTGCCAGGTTATATTGAAATCGGTCCAGTGGTTTCTGACAAGAAGATTTTAAAAGTTTTCTATGGAGATATATAGGGAAATTAAGCCCTGTCCCCTGGCAGCCATGTTGTTTTGATGAATAACAACAGCCTGAACAATCTTGGTAGAGGGTTACCAAAGAAACATTTCTGTCGTTATATTGAAATCGGTCCAACAGTTTCTTAGGAGAAGATTTTTAAGTTTTCTATATATATAGGGAAAATAAGCCTGCCCGCTAGCGGCCATGTTTTTTGATGAATCATGACTACTCGAACAATCTTGGTAGAGAGTTACCAGAGAAACATTCCTGCCAAGTTATATTGAAATGGGTCCATTGGTTTCTGTCAAGAAGATTTTTAAAGTTTTCTATATAGATATATAGGGAAAATAAGCCCCGCCCCCTGGCAGCCATGTTTTTTGATGAATCATGATTGCTTGAACAATCTTGGTAGAAGGTCACCAAGGAAACATTTCTGGCAAGTTGTATTGAAATCAGTCCAGTGGTTTCTGTCAAGAAGATTTTTAAAATTTTCAATATAGATATATAGGGAAAATAAGCCCCGCCCCCTAGCGACCATGTTTTTTGACGAAAATCATGACAGCTTGAACAATATTGGTAGAGGGTTACAAAACTGATATTTCTGCCATATTATACTGAAATCGGTCCAACGCCAAGAATTGTTGCATACCGGCAAACAGTGTGGACCCTGATCAGACTGCTCCTAAGGAGCAGTCTGATCAGGGTCCACACTATTTGCAAAAATAACTTTTAAAATCACAAGCAGATGACAAAGCAGACGACAATTGTTGTGACTTGCAGTTTAAGGGTCAAGACAACTGTACTTACATAGCTCTGACATCGGATCGCTCCTCACAGATATGCTGCTCTGGTACATTGTTCCATTTCTCCGCTAAGTCAACCATGGCCGTTGCATCCATCAGACCATAGCCGTATCTTAAACTCACTGAAATAAACATGGCTTACAATATGATGCACACTGCATGAAAAGGGCCTGCATAAGCGCAGGCTGATCTGGGCATTCATTGTCCGCTTACAGAATCAATGGATACTGTTGTATATGTCGACAAATCGAGAATGCTCAGACCAGAGGGCATGCTGAGCTGCACCTATGATCTCTGCAAATTGCATAAGGGCTTTTTTCATGTGTTGTGTATCATATAACTTTCTGCCATAGATCCGGATAAGGCACTCTTTTTCAGTCAAAAAGTACTGCTATTTTTTTCTTATTTCTCCATAAACATGATCAAGTGGATACTCATTAGAAGTGCCTTAGCAAATTCTTATTTATCATATGACATCACTGTTACTCAGCATATAAAGTCATGTCACAAAAATGATTTGTTTGTTTGATTTGTGCTTAACGCCGCTTTCAACCTCTTTCAGTCATATCGCGACGGTGTCTGAAGGTAGCAGGGAGCTCAATGCTCACTTCTAGAGTGCTGCCCCACTGAAATATCACACCCCAGACACTTTCACATGATATTCCACCCAGTCACATTATACTGACACTGAGCTGACCAGGTCTAGCTCTACTTTCTTAATGCTGAGAGCCAAGCAAAAGAGCACCTAGTACCATTTTTAAAGTCTTTGGCCGGGGATCGAACCCGCAACCTCCCGGTCACAAAGTACACACTCTACCACTGAGCCACTGTGCCAATATCATAAAAATGGTACGACAACATGTTACATAATGCATGGTTACTGGTGCCTAACGTCATGACACCGACCGTGACAAAGTTATATTTCCGTGACAAAGTAATATTATGATTCAACTTCTACGGCCATAAAATACAGTTTAAAAGTCATACTTTAAACAGAATCTTACATTCGTGGTCATTTCATATGAAATTTATGAAATGAATGAAGGCTGGTTTCATAAATTTCATATGAAATGACCACGAGTGTAAGATCCTCTGTATAAAACTGTACTGTTAATGTTTCACGACACTTGTGGCATAATCGTATGTAAAATCATCACTTGGTTACTTGCATGTAACATCAGGATGCTGACAGTGACAATTTATGTTTTCTGCTGAAAAATGTTCAACTTCTACGGCTATACAATACAATTTAAAAGTCATATGACAAACAGACTCTTACATTCGTGGTCATTTCATATGCAATTTATGTCATAAATTTTATATGAAATGACCACTTATGTAAGATCCTCTATTTCTCCACAAGACCAAGCTGTGGGTACTCATTTGAAGCACCTAATCAAGGTGATACTAGTGAGTACCCACAACATATGTTGTTTTTTTTTGTGGAAAACTAAGTATTTATCAAGATACTGTAATTACCCTATGTATTGGGACAGACAGACCTGAGCAAACAGTGTAGCCCCCGATCAGACGTCTGATCGGGGTCTACACTGTTTGCCAGTCGTCAAGCAGTCATAGCAAAACGGACTTGTTCAAATTTTAGGACAGGTATGGTTAAGGAGGTAAGGTTTCCCAATATTTAGAATAAATACCCTACCTCTGTTATATGCCGGCATCGGTGGCTCAGTTGGATGTGTGTCCAACTGGTGATCAGGAGGCTGTGGGTTTGACCCCCGCCAGGTCGGCAACATTCTTTTGTGCAGATTTGATCAAGAAATATTTTCTGCGGTCATTCTCGCCCTTCCTCTGATTCAAGAAGGGCAGTTGTCAGTTTCTGGGGAAAGAATGTGCACGATACTGGTTAACCGCTTAGAGGACTAAGCCTGCCCAGTAAAAGTGTGGTTTGGTAAACTGACCATGCTTGACATGACCCAACTGGGTTGACTGGGCCATAAAATCTCAACACAAAACAAAAACCTCTGTTATATGTAGCTATGATTTCCAGTAAAATAATTACCAACCAAGCACATCTACTCAAGATTTTACAGTGCAACCTCCACTAACTATCACCCTTCAAGATCAGCCACCTCCCTAAAATAACAAGTTGCTGAATCCCCAACCTACCATTTTTGATATTCTTATGACATGAAAGCCGTAACAAAGGACTGAAGCATAGCTGAAAAATTATTCCGCCTTTCGTGGGAATCGAACCCGGTCCTCCAGGTTAAAAATCCAATGCTCTAACCACTGAGCCAAAGAGTCGACTCTTTGGCTCAATGGTTAGAGCATTGGATTTTTAACCTGGAGGACCGGGTTCGATTCCCACGACAGGCGTGGAAATTTTTTCAGCTATGCTTCATTCCTTCGTTATGACTTTCATGTCGTAAGATGGGGGCCTGTCCGGGATAACAATCCAACGCTCTAACCACTGAGCCAAAGAGTCAACTCCCTGACGCAGTTGTCAGAGATTGAATATATACTTAGAAGCTATGCGTAATCTGCCAAGGCAGATATTCGAAGGTAGGAGTGCTCGGTCATAACACTCCCCCTCTTCAAGGAAGTCATCATTTATGATGACGTGAAGCCATTTTTTGCGTATAAAGTCCAATCCCGGACGAGCCCCCATCTTACAACATGAAAGCCGTAACAAAGGACTGAAGCATAGCTGAAAAATTATTCCGCCTTTCGTGGGAATCGAACCCGGTCCTCCCGGTTAAAAATCCAATGCTCTAACCACTGAGCCAAAGAGTCTGGAGGACTGAATCGAACCCGGTCCTCCCGGTTAAAAATCCAATGCTCTAACCACTGAGCCAAAGAGTCTGGAGGACCGAATCGAACCCGGTCCTCCCGGTTAAAAATCCAATGCTCTAACCACTGAGCCAACGAGTCTGAAGGACCGAATCGAACCCAGTCCTCCCGGTTAAAAATCCAATGCTCTAACCACTGAGCCAAAGAGTCGACTCTTTGGCTCAGTGGTTAGAGCATTGGATTTTTAACCTGGAGGACCAGGTTCGATTCCCACGACAGGTGTGGAAATTTTTTCAGCTATGCTTCATTCCTTCGTTATGACTTTCATGTCGTAAGAATATATACATAGGAACCTGTTCGGTTCATTACAGCACTGTTTCTGATTTAACACAGTTTAACGCTTGTCATGCTGAATGAATTAAGATACCATGTCCACTTCTAATTTTCAGCCAATCAGATTACTTGATCAAGGTTGTTGATAGAAATTCACATACTTAATTACAAACAGTGCAGATCCAGATCAGTTGGCTTCTAGAGAAGCCACCCGATCTGGATCTACACTGCAATGGTTGGGCATATCCGGGTTCAGCAGTGGGCTTGCATCTTAATTTATTCAGCATGGCAAGGGTTAATAAACAAATGCTCTGAAAATGCAATGCTGACTGATCAGAGTGCCTTTACTGCTTGGATGTCCAGAAGATGCTATTTTGTAGGACAGGATTCAAACATACTGCACAGCTCCAGATAAGAGAGGGTATCCAGATAA
Source organism: Anodontia alba (assembly GCA_964016985.1). Classification (NCBI taxonomy): domain Eukaryota; kingdom Metazoa; phylum Mollusca; class Bivalvia; order Lucinida; family Lucinidae; genus Anodontia; species Anodontia alba. The sequence continues at coordinate 82,173,393 of OZ024829.1, forward strand.
TATTTTTCTTATTTCTCCACAAAAACATATGTTGTGGGTACTTATTAGAAGCACCTCGCCGAGGTGCTTCTAATGAGTACCCACAACATATGTTTTCATATAGAAAAAGAAAAATATCAATACTTTTTGCTTGGAAAAAGTGCCTTATCTGCAGAAATGGTACTAAGAACAGAAACTTTGTAGTTATTACAAACCTTTGCGTCCAACACCATTTGTAGTCCACTCTCCATCTCCGATTGGTCTAGATGTCATTAGTGTAATGTACTGTACATCTCTCCATGTCAGACTTGGACTGTAATACACACATTAAGATGTTTATTTCACATACTTCAGACTTCTCCAACAAAGCTCTTGACATATTATTTTAGAAGATGAGCTATATTTATACTAAATATCCAGACAGCTGAATCCCTTACAATTCTTAATCTAAAATAACAGCTAGTCCATTTCACTACTTTTTGATGATTCTTAACCCTGGTCCCGTTGAACCCTGATAATTATGCCCTGCCCTTGCAAAGAGTGTAGATCCAGATCAGTTGGCTTCTTCAGAAGCCAACTGCTCTGGATCTGCAATCTTCGTCATTCAGTATGTGAATTTGTATCAACCACATGGATCAAGCAATCCCATTGGCTGACAGTTAGAAGTGGGTGCAGCATCGTAATTTATTCAGCATGACAAGGGTTAAATTGCTGGATGTGTAACACAAAGGAACCTGATCAAAAGCCACTTTCTGATCTGGGTATAATGTATACTGCTTCCTCAGGCCTATCTGTCATATGGCGGCATTTTGGACAGCCAAGGATGGAAACTTTCTTCAGGCTGATTATAGACTGCATGGATGGGCTGACTGATTTAATTTCCCTTGTCCTGCTGAATAAATTAAGATGCCATGCCCACTTCTAATTTTTAGCCAATCAGATTACTTAATCCAGATTGTTGCTATAAATTCACATACTTAATGGCAAACAGTGCAGATCCAGGTCAGTTGGCTTCTTCAGAAGCCAACTGATCTGGATCTACACTGTTTGCAAATGCAGGGTATATCTGGGTTCAGCAGGAAAGGGTTAAGTCTTTGTTGGGCACAAATGTCAGTAGATAAATCTATCCATGTTGCATCACATTTTTTTTTTTAATTATTTTATGAGATATAAACCAGACAAATTACATTTACATATGTGGTACCACGCGGTATTAGGCCATAGAACCATATCAATAACCCATTGTAGTCTGGAGACCCATAAAAGGGTAATTGGCAAACAGTGCAGATGCAGATCAGAGGCCGCAGTAAGTGGCATCAGATCAGAGTCTATACTGTTTGCAAATTGTCAACCATTTTTCTCTAGGAATATCTAAATCACATAGCAGGACATACCTAAAATTAAGATTAGAATCTTCCCATATATAGTGTGGGAGAGTCCATTCAGTCTACTATGGGATAATCAGCCTTGATGCTGTGTTGCTTGATGGTACAGTGGACCCTGGTTACAATGACGGCACTTGTTCCCAAAGATGTTGCCATTAAAATGAATTTACTATCATGAAGCTCCTTCAACACAGCTGAATGATATGTAAGAAAGGGCTTGTTTTATTCTTATGTCCTCATAGAACCTGTTTGGGATATTTGTTAGAACTGCCTTGCTATGGAAATTTTAACAAATATGCAAAACAGGTTTCTTGGAGTAGTAAATCCAAATCCTAAAATTTGGTACAAAAAAATTCTTGACAAAATGGCATATGCAAATGGTGAAGCCACTTAATGCCTAGCATGTTGGGTAAAATTTTCAGCCATGACATACTGAAGTATTTTTCTTATTTTTCTCAGAACAGGTTTTGACATTTCATGCAAATTGTCTCCAATGGAGACAATTTGCATAAAATGTCAAATCCTGTTTTCAAAGAAAAATAAGAAGAATGTCATCAATTTGTCGTCTGCCCAGAGAGTGGTACAGCAAAGTTATTGAAACATGGAACAGAAGAGAATATCACTTACTTCACCTCCAATATAAGAGCCACTATTCCGGCAGCCAGAGGTGCTGAAGCTGACGTCCCTGTGTGTGTCTCTGTACATCTATTGTGCAGGTCTACTGAAATCTAAAATAATCAAATTCAAGTCAGCATAAAACTTTAAAATCACCTTTTTGGACTACTGCCTCAAAACCAAAAAGGTCAGAAAAATCACAAAAAAAGTTGTTTTTTTTTTTTTGTTTTGTTTTTTTCACTGAAAGTTCAATAAATGAAACTATTGGTCAGGTATATGTCAAGTTTCAAGTCAGTAAAATTTTAGCTGAAAAACTGAGTGAAATTTTAGTCCCTAAAATTAATGACTAGTGAATCTATCATAATTAGATATTCTGCCATCATTTTTTATAGGGAGACTATTTTTTGTGACTTCCTGTTTGCTTTACTACACACGAATCCTCTTCTGAAAAGGGGTCTACACTAAAAGCTGGAGCTAATTCTTTCCATCTCGCATAGACCCCTTTTCAGAAGGGAGACAAAAATATTTTTATTCTCCTGCAAGTGTGTAACTTTCTCTTAATTCTTGTCATGCTGAATAAATTAAGAAGCCACGCTCACTTCTAATTTTCAGCCAATCAGATTACTTGATCCAGATTGTTGATATAAACTCATATACTTACTGGCAAACAGTGCAGATCCAGATCAGTTGGCTTCTTCAGAAGCCAACTGATCTGGATCTACACTGTTTGCAAAGGCAGGGTATATCCGTGTTCAGCAGGACAAAGGTTAATATGTACAACCAGTCAACACTCAAATCAGCCTGCATATTTGGACAGTCTGATCACATTCCTTGCTGTGCATCCTCTGGATGGGAAAGGATCCAATGTTTCATTAGTAGGGTAGCAAAGACGGAGCGGACAGCACACATCACGAAAACCTGTCTATGTAAAGCTGACCCCTTTAAACCCCACTTTTATGTAGTAAAACTGGGGTTTACAGGGATATACATTATTTTTCTTATTTCTGCTCAAAAACATAGGTTGTGGATACTCGTTAAAACCGCTTCATTGAGGGGGTTCTAATGAGTACCTACAATCTATGTTTTGAGCAGAAATATGAAAAAAAAAAATATCAGAATTTTCATCCGAAAATTTTTTTGGTGGTAAAATTTTCAGTATATTTGAATAGGCTTGTCTTCGTAATGAATGCATAGCTGTTCTATATCTTGCTGGAAGCACCTAAAAGGTATTTTTTCTCATGTTGTCATTCATCTCTTAACCCATTGTAGACTGAATGAACTCTCCCACGCTATATATTGGAAGATTCTAATTTTGATTTTAGGTATGTCAGGCTAAGTTGTTTAGATATCTCTTAAGAGAAATGATTGAACTATTTGCAAACAGTGTTCTGCGGCATCTTATCTGGGTCTGCTCTGTTTGCCATTTACCCTTTTTGGGGTCTCCAGACTACAATGGGCCAATTGCTCATCAGACTGACATTCTGTGTTTTTTATCTGATCCCTTTAACACACTACATGCTGGGTAAAAATTTCAGCAGAAGACATTTCAGAGTGATTTTTTTTTTCATTTTTCCAAGAAAATTGGCTTTAACACTTTATGCAAATTGTCTTCTTAGGAGACGTTGCATGAATTATCAAAGGCTATTTTCTAGGAAAAATAAAAAAAAATATAATCAATTTGTCATTTGTTGAAATTGTCCAGAGAGCAGTATTGGATAATTTCTGGCTTAATTCAGTTTGTGATGGATTTGCTGTTGTACAGACATCAATAAAGTCCATAAAAATAAACTTTATTTCTAATAATTCCAATTGGAACATGTTTTCATTGTCAATGCAAATTATATAACTGACTTTAGAAATCTATGCAAAGAAAATCGTACAGAGACTCTTGCTCAATGAATTTATGAAAGTATAAATAGATGTTGAATCTGATCTCAAACAACCAAACTGTGCTAAATTAGTGTAAGCCAGTACAATTGGAATTATTTTAAATCAAAGTGTCAGCAATTTCTAATAGGAATTTTATTTATTTATTTATTCATTTATTTATTTATTAATATTAAAATTTATCATTTTCTGCACAAAAAAAAACAACAACAAATACTAGTTACAAATGTTATACAAATAAAAAATACAAACATGTTTGCACATTTAGGTGTTACAAATGTTATATGATTAAAAAATACATACATATTTGCTCAAATGTGTACATAAAAATCATTGGGAGCCAGGATATAAAATTGCCTCTTAACCCTTGTCCTGCTGAATAAATTAATATGCCACGTCCACTTCTATTTTTTGGCCAATCAGATTACTTGATCCAAATTTTTGCTATAAATTCACATACTTAATGGCAAACAGTGCAGATCCAGATCAGTTGGCTTCTTCAGGAGCCAACTGATCTGGATCTACACTGTTTGCAAAGGCAGGGTATATCCGGGTTCAGCAGGACAAGGGATAACAGATGTGTGAACAATAAAGACAAGAGCAGTCAGGGTGTTTCCTAGGACTGGTTCACTCTTTCAATCCTGTAGACCAAAATATATATCCGTGCGAACAGTGTAGAACCAGATGAGAAGGCTCATAATGAGCCATCTCATCAGGATTTACACTGTTTGCCATTCAGTTTTGGATTTTTGAATGGCACCCCCATCTGCAACAATGAATATGTCCAAAATCAAAGATGGAAGAGTTTACTACTAAAACTCATGGGTGAATGGGTTACCAAGGCACTAAAAAGTAACCGATTCCATATTCACCCTAAGTATGGCGACGGAGCTTACAATTCACATATGATTAGGGTCTTTTTCAGGTTTCCAACTTGAGATACAGAGAAACAGCTGAGTTTTCCAGCACATATTGTCTAATTCTCCATATGACCAAGCAGAGGTGAATTGATTCTACTGAGAATCCATAATATATGTTTTTGAGGAGAAATAACTGAAAAAAGTTTCACCTTGGTCCTGTTTCCTGGGTCAACAACCTGGGTCATCAGCATGGTATTATGCACATATTTGCGATTTTGGCATATGTTCTGAGTTATGACAAAATTATAAAGAGAGCAAAAATTACTATGGCATCAACTGTGTCCTTTTTAGAACTATGTTTTCCAAAAATTCTAGTGATTGTAGAACTTCTGATCAACTATGCTTAACTAATTAGTGTTACTGAATATCAACATGGCTAGTCAAAGTGTCTGAATATTCATTGCATTTTAGAAGCTCGATTTTTCAAAAGACAGACACTCCATATAGCAGTGAATTTTGTACACTAAGTTAATATTCTAAATTTCATAAAAGCCGAGCTTGTTCAGCAAGATTCTGAAGAACTAGTTACTGTTGAAAATATGCGTCTTCATTTTGATGTTGGCTGTAAGGGGTATGTTGTTTCAATCAAAGCATTTAGAAGCAATACAGAGAATTCTATAGCGATTCTACACTGAATATGTAATAGCTATATTTAGCGCACAAATATCAACAAGCCAAAGAGAAACAGAATATGCGCTGAAATATGATTGGATAAACTCCATGGTAGATCACTCTGACTTGAAAGTTTTTTGCCTCCTTTCTCAATGGGAACTCCTCTAAACCCTTGTCCTGCTGAATAAATTAAGAAGCCACACCCATTTCTAATTTTCAGCCAATCAGATCACTTGATCAAGGTTGTTGATATAGATTCCCATACTTAATGGCAAACAGTGCAGATCCAGATCAGTTGGCTTTTTCAGAAGCCAACTGATCTGGATCTACACTGTTTGCAAAGTCAGGGTATATCCGGGTTCAGCAGGACAAGGGTTAAAGGAAAAACTTTGTTCTTGAAGCAAACCCTTTCCTTTAACATTTCTGCATGCTGGGTAAAAAATTCAGTAGATGACATTCTGAAATACGTTCTTATTTTTGAAAACAGGCTGACATTTCCTAGGGAGACAATTTGCATAAAATGTCAAAGCCTATTTTCTGGAAAAAAAAATAAGAAAATTACTATCCATTTGTTATCAGCTGAATTAGCCCACAGAGTGGTAATGGTTAAAGTAGCATCTTTGAAAAGGGCAGCAAATCATTTTCTGCTAGAGTGGTTTGATCTTTTTCTACTAGAATTATCTCCCTTTGAAAAGGAACAGTCAAATTTTACAATAATGGAATGATCATAATGATATGCAAAGTAATGTATGTGGAAAAGTAAGATTGAACTGCTCTCTGCAGTGTGTTTCTGCTACTTTTTTTTAAATAAATAGGTCTACACATCCAAACAGACTTCTCTAAGTGTTTGCTTATTGCCAATTAACTCCACAGTGCTTATTACCAGTAAGCACATCATTACTTATTGCAGTTATGCTCTACTTATAAGCTCCACAGTGCCTATTACAAGTAAGGTCCACAGAAGGTCAAACAAAGCAGACCCTAATCACACTTCTCTTAGAGAGCTGTTTGATCAGGGTCTACACTGTTTGCTATGATCAACTTGTCAAAAACAAACAGGCTTATGGTAGCACCAGATTAATGGGGTTTTTTTTTATTGTGTTGGGGTTTAATGACACGCCAACCCTTGTGGGTCATTTTGTGTCCTTCCCCAAGGAGAGGGAGAACAGACAGAAGAGATAGTATAGGCGATAAAAGCGAGGGATAGGGATGAAAGAGGAACAGGATTGAAAGTGAAGATACAGAAGAAATAAAAACATTCCCCCTCTACCCTTACCTGCTACAAGGATAGCAGGCCTTGCCCAACTGTAAGCCAATATTAATTGGACATCCCAGTGACAAGATACAGGACACTTTTGCCACACCCGACCACCCCCAGATTAAAGGGGTACTCATCTATATAAACTTTCTGTATGAACACATGTGAAGGACATTCATTACAATTGCTCTGCTGATGCAATTCAAATAAGTAACTACAACATCCAATTTTGTGAAGCAGGCAGACAAGTTTTATCAGTTTTTTTTCTTTTTGCACAATAAAAATTAAATGTGAAATGATAATACCCTCCCACTACTATGTGGCAGGCAGATAACTGTCAAAAATTTACAAAATTTGCCCACATTCTTTTGTGGAGATTAATTGATCATGAAATAATTTCTACAGTCAGTCTCTCCCTTCTGCTGATTGAAGAAGGGCATTTGTCAGTTTCTTGTGAAAGAATGTGCACAATACTAGTTAACTGCTCAGAGGACTAAGTCTGCCCAGTAAAAGAGTGGTGAAGTATACTGACTGTGCTCAATATGAGCTCATTGGGTTGACTGGGCCATAAAACCTCAACACAAATACAATCTCCAAAATATCAGTGCACATACCAAGTTTGGTGAAAATCTGTTGATATTTAGTAAAGTTATCATCTAGAATTGAAAATTTGGATGTGTGGTGGGCAGATAACTCTGTCAAAAACTGATAAAATTTGCCCATTGGCAATCCCAATCCAGACAAATATCAATACATGAGCCAAATTTGGTTAAAATCAATTGATATTTACTCAAGTTATCTTCCAGAAACAAAAATGGGGACATGTGGACAGACACACAACAGATAGATGGACTGAAAAACCATAATACCCCATCACTATCATGTGGGGGGGGGGGGGGGGGGGGGGGTATAAAAAAGTTAGTTATCTGGAGTTTCAAACAGTGAATATAAAACAATAGAAGTACATGTAATAAATTGCCGTTGGCAATTCAAATTTTGAGAAGAAAATGAAGCAACAAACTTCAAGCCAGTACTTGCAGGTTTTAACTTTTGTCCTGCTGAGCCCAGATACACTCTGCATTTGCAAACAGTGTAGATCCAGATCAATTGGCTTCTGAAGAAGCCAACTGATCTGGATCTGCACTGTTTGCCATTAAATATGTGAATTTATAGCAACAATCCAGATCAAGTAATCTGATTGGCTGAAAATTAGAAATAGGCGTGGCATCTTAACTTATTCAGCAGGACAAGGGTTAATATGATTTGCAATGCTCTTGGGAGTGATTCCTCATATCTTAAAAATATTGTTGAATAACCCTTAAAGTGCTATTCAAAACTACAGCGGATGACATTCTAAAATATCTTTTTTATTTCTCTGAGAAAATAAGGCTTAATATTTCATTTGAAACATCTGCTCTGTAGATGATTCACATGAAATATCAAGTCTTATCTTCTTGGCATCTTCTTGGAAAAATAAAGAAAAATTCCACTGCTGTTATGACTGGCTCTTTTTACATGTTTTGTCATAACTCCAGGCAAACTGATGTCAATAATAGAGATAAACTGTATGAGAATCTGTATAACGAGGCCAAGGCCTCTGAAATCACTCACCTGAGTATATCAGCTTTAAGTGCAAGACTTGATATTTATATTTAAATGCTGTAGTCTTGGCACATAATGCTTTATCCAATGCAGTGCAGATCTCAAAGACATTACTGGACATCCAAGAAACAATCCAGTGAAGTTTGTCAAGTTATTAACTAAAGCTGTCAGAGGATCTGACTACAGCCCCACTGCAGCTCTATCAGAGGAGAAATAAAAATAGTGTGAAATATTTTGAATTCATCCTTACCAGATAACACCACTGTAAAACATGGTAACATGGCATCGTAAAACCTATCAAGGGATTTTAGTCCACGAGTTATGGGCCCTTGGCCCTGATTTCTGAATACAAGATACACCAGCCCACTGTCCATGCATATACTACTTTTTCAAAGCCCCTAAGTGTGGTATGTTTCATCGAAGTAGGACCACAAACATAAAAGTTATTGAGCAAAATGCATTTTATTTTTTTGAAAACCTACCAAGGGCCATAGCTCCAAGAGCTATGGACACTTGGCCCCTATTTCAGTATACACGATACATCCAGTCATTGTCCATGTTTATACAAACATTCAGCTTTCTAGCTTTCAAAGTTCCTGAGAAATCTGTTAGGAAGATTTTCAAGAATGGCAAAATTTGAAAACCTATCAAAGGACATAAGTCCAAGAGTTATTGGCCCTTCATGGCCACCATTCTGCCACAACACCTTCCTTACCTTAGAGACCTAATGTGATATAAGTTTCATCGAAGTAGGACCACAAACATAAAAGTTATTGAGCAAAATGCATTTTAATTTTCAGAAAACCTACCAAGGGACATAACCCCAAGAGTTATGGACACTTGGCCCCTATTCTAGTACACATGATACATCCAGTCATTATCCATGTTTATACAAACTTTCAGCTTTCTAGCTTTGAAAGTTCCTGAGAAATCTGTTAAGAAAATTTTCAAGAATGGCAAAATTTGAAAACCTATCAAAGGACATAAGTCCAAGAGTTATGGGCCCTTGGCCACCATTCTGCCAATACACCTTCCTTACCTTAGAGAGCAAATGTGATACAAGTTTCATCGAAGTAGGACCACAAACATAAAAGTTATTGACCAAAATGCATTTCAATTTTTTGAAAACCTTTCAAGGAATATAACTCAAAGAGTTATGGGCCCTTGGCCACTATTCAGCGATTACACCTTATTTACCTTAGAGACCAAGTGTCTTATAAGTTTCACTGAAGTAGGAACACAAACATAAAAGTTATAATGCAAAATGAGTTACAGAGATATTATCTGAATTTTTTCTATTTTTAGAATTGATGGCCATTTGGTTCAGCAGAGCAGAATGGGTCCAGCTATTTTGGTAAAGGACCTCCCAAAGAACAATCCTATCAAGTTTGGTTGAAATCTGTCCAGTGGTTACACAGGAGATGTTGTTTGAAGTTGTTGTTTTTTTTCTATTTTTAGCTCTGGCAGCCACTTAATGCAGCAAAGTGAAACAGTTTGAGCAATTTTGGTAAAGGATCTCCCAAGGAACAATCCAATCAAGTTTGGTTGAAATCCGCCAAGTGGTAATGGTAGAGATGTTGTTTGAAGTTTTTTTTTTCTATTTTAGCTCTGGTTGCATTTTGTGCAGTACAGCCAAAAGATTTGAGCAATTTTGGTAGAGGACCTTCCGAGGAACAATCCTGTCAAGTTTGGTTGAAATTAGCCAAGGAGTTCTGTACCTTTGGCCACCATTTTGTTCAACGAAGTGAAACAGTTCATGCAGTTTTTTGTAGGGAACTTCCCTAGGAACAAGCCTATCGAGTTTGACTGAAATCCATCAAGTGGTTACAGAGGAGAAGCCATTTGAAATTTTTTTTCTATTTTTTGCTCTGGCCTCCATTTTGTGAGGTGGAGCTGAACAAAATGAGCAATTTTGGTAAAGGACCTCCTAAGGACAATCCATTTTTTGTTGAAATCCACCAAGTAGTTATGAAGGAGATGTTTGAAGTTTTGTTTTTTTTTTTCTATTTTTAGCTCTGGTCACCATTTTGTGCAGTGGAAAGGAACAGTTTGAGCAATTTTGATAGAGGACCTCCCAAAGAACTATCAAGTTTGGTTGAAATCTGCCCAGTAGTTGCGGCGGAGATGTCGTTTGGAGTTTTTTTTTCTATTTTTAGCTCTGACAGCCATTTTGTGCAGCAGAGCGGAATGATCAGCACAATTTTGGTAGAGGACCTCCCAAGGAAAAATCCAATCAACTTTGGTTGAAATCCACCAAGTAGTAGAGCTGAAAGACGATCAGTTTTGGTAGAGGACCTCCAAAGGAACAATCCTATCAAATTTGATTGAAATCCAATCAGTAGTCATGGAGAAGATGTCATTTGAAGTTGTTTTTTTTCTTTTCTATTTTTAGCTCTGGAAGCCATTTTGTGCAGCTGAGCTGAAGAATTTGAGCAATTTTGGTAAAGGACCTCCCAAGGAACAATCCTATCATGTTTGATTGAAATCAGCCCAGTAGTTACAGAGATGTCGTTTGAAGTATTTTCCATTCTTAGCTCTGGCGGCCATTTTGTGCAGAAGAGCAGAATGATTTGAGAAATTTTGGTTGAAGACCTCCCAAGGAACAATTCTATAAAGTTTGGTTGAAATCTATCCTGTGGTTACAGAGGAGATGTTGTTTGAAGTTATTTCTATGTTTTAGCTCTGGTGGCCATTTTGTGCAGCAGAGCGAAACAATTTGAGCAATTTTGCTAGAGGACCTCCAAAGAAACAATCCTATCAACTTTGGTTGAAATCCACCCAGTAGTTACAGAGATGTCATTTGAAGCAAATTGTGGACCACGAATGACGCATGATGGAGGACAAACTCCAGACACTGGGTGATCACAATAGCTCACTCAGGTGAGCTAAAAATGTAGACTCCATGATAATGAAATCTTAACAGTCAAACTTAGATGACAATTTTGTCTCACATTTCTTTCAACAGTATTTCAGTTTTACTGAATAAAGGAAGGGTGATAATGAAAAGCCCATCACTGCTCTAGATAATAGTGGCTATCTGGTAAATATTTCTTTTTTCTTCACAAAAACATATGTTAAGGGTACTCATTAGAAGCACCTTGGCAAAGTGCTTCTAATGAGTATCCACAACATATGTTTTTGTGGAGAAATTAGAAAAATATAAAGTCTTTTTGGTTGAAAAAATGCACATTATCTGGAGCTATGTACACATACAATGAATCACCATACAATCATGACATGAAATTTGCAGGACCTGAACAAGGGCTGGAGATGGTAACACAAACATTTCTAACTTAAAGCACAGGTTCTCCACCAGCTTGGAATGATATGTCATAAGGGGGAAAGTTTACAGTTACAATTTGTTGCTACAGAAGGGACTATGCAGGATATATTTTTTGTTATTTTTTATTTTTTTTTTTTTTTGTGTGCATAACTGTATTATAGGTTCTCAACAGAACTGCCTCCAAAAGGCAATTCCAAGGGGTACCACAAGGTATCCTCAATCATAGCTTTATCGAGAGCTCTGCATCATATGTAGTCATTTTCTCGCTTCTTTTAGCATTCAAAAAAGCCAGTCCCTTATACTGCATAAATATGTGCTGAAAATGATGCACTGAAAATGGTATTAAAGCTCAAATTCGTCACACTGATGATGATGATGTTGTTGATGATGTTGTTGTTGATGATGAGGATGATGATGATGATGACCATCATCATCATCACCATCATCATCATCAACATCATCATTATCATATAATTTTTTGTCTTTTGCTTTCTTTCTAAAATTTGTTAACCACTTTAACCCTTGTCTTGCTGAAACCGGATATACCCTGCCTTTGCAAACAGTGTAGATCTGAAGAAGCCAACTGATCTGGATCTGCACTGTTTGTCATAAAGTATTGGCTGATTGGCTGAAAATTAGAAGTGGGTGTGGCATTTTAATTTATTCAGCATGACAAGGGTTAATCTAGATGATGATGATGATCCAGGTAATGATGAAGATACTAGGAACATACAGACCATAACAAGAACAAAAACCACATCCCTAATTGTAAAGAAAAAACATGTGCAGAGCATCATACTAGATAAGTTGTTGTTTTTCAACCAAAATGAGCTGCTTTTTTTCTTATTTCTCCACAAACACATACATGCTGTGGGTACTCATTAGAAGCACATCACATTTCCTCAGTGAAATTTGCAAAATAATACATGTACATCTAAATACCCTTCTTATCTAGAGCTCTGCCAAAGATAATCCCTTTCCAAAATTTAAATTGTAAAATATGATAACATCACTGTCAGTGAAACCTCTTGCATGCATTCCATTTAAAGTGAAAAAATAAATTAAAAAATGTTAATCCTTTCACTCTGAAATATATTTGAATCCAGACAAGTCCATTAACCCATTGTAGTCTGGAGACCCATAAAAGGGTAATTGGCAAACAGTGCAGACCCAGATCAGATGCCGCAGAATGCGGCGTCTGATCAGTGTCTCCACTGTTTGCAAATATTTCAACCATTTTTCTCTAGGAATATCTAAATCACATAGCCTGACATACCTAAAACTGCAATTAGAATCTTCCAGTATATAGTGTGAGGAAGTTCTACAATGGGTTAACTTAGCAAGAAAAGTACCATGTAGTCTATGTAATGTGATCTGCCAAATTCCCCACATAATACATAGTGAAAAAAAGGATACGTAGGGGAGTCTATATTAAAAGGTGGATCTTCAAAAGATTCCATTTTTTAAACCAGCTTTTCATTTTGTTTGTTAATTCGTGCACTTTTTTACTGCATAAATCTTCCTTAATATACTTTATAACCAAAATCATTCTTATTTTCCATAATATAATGTGAAAATATGATATCTCAAGGAAAGATGGTTATCAGGATTTTTATTATTTCTTCACAAAAACATCTGGGTCTAATTGTTCAAAGCACTGTTAGCTTAACAAGTTTGTTAATGACAAACTTGTTAACTGTTGAAGCTAAGGTATTTTCAAATTCAATGTAATCTTTAAAAAATTAATAAAAATACATGTATAGAAATAAGAAATTTTAACTTCACATTTGTTTACTACTTCATTTAGCTCTGAACAACTCTGCCCTGTAGTGGGTAATCACTGGAAGTCCCTATATGAGGCCCTTCTAATGTAACCATCAGAGGCAGTTCTAAAGTACCCACACCATATAGGTTTGAGGAGAATTGAGAAACAAAATCAGTATTTTTGGTTAAGAACTGGCTTACCTACAGTTATGACTAAGAAGTATATATTTTACTGAGTTGTCTTAACCCTTAAACTGCCAATCAAAATCATTGTCATCTGCTTGTGATTTTAAGTCATTTTTGCAAACAGTGTGGACCCAGATCAGACTGCTCCTCTAGGAGCAGTCTGATCAGGGTCCACACTGTTTGCCTGTATGCAAAAATAGGTTTGAAAATTTTGCAAGAATATTCAGCAGACGACATAAACAGACGACATTTTCAGATGCAGGTTTTCTTGGCATTTTAAGGGTTAACATAATGAGCCAAGCATTGCATAATGTCCCACTACTGGTATGGGTTGAAATTAGAAAAGTCAGTAAGCAGGATAACAACTTAACCCATTGTAGTCTGAAGACCCCAAAAAGGATAACTGGCAAACAGTGCAGACCCAGATCAGATGCTGCAAAATGTGGTGTGATCAGGGTCTCCACTGCTTGCAAATAGTTCCATCATTTATCTCTAGGAATATCTAAATCACATACCCTGACATACATAAAATCGAAATTGGACTCTTCTTATATATAGTGGGGGGGAGTTCATTCAGTCTATAAACGGGTTAAAATGATACAGTCCAAGTTATTAAAGTATGAATTTCATTTCACTTTGGTGGAAGCAATTTAAGGAGATTTGATACAGCTGCTAGGTGTTTCCTCCAATTTTTGTAACTTCCTGTTTGCTTTACTGTATTGTATACAAAACCCCTTCTGAAAAGGGGTCTGCTCTATATTATTTGAAATATTTCAAAACTTAGAGCAGCTCTCAAAGGAAAGAATATTCTCCCAGAGGGGAGCAAATTCTTTCCTAAATGAGCAAGCCCTAAAGAGAAGGGAGGCAAATAGTGTAAAGTCAGACTTACTTCCCTTGGAGATGTATCCATTGCTCCTTTTACCTGATCCCCTAACCCAAAATGAAATTTTGTTATACATGTATAAAAATATATATTCATTCCTTGTCAAATTAAAACTACCCCTATAGAAATCATAAATAAGTAGCTATATAGATTATCCTGGCCAGCAGAGTTAACTCCCCTAATTTGCATCATTTGGCAAGAATCATAGCTGGCCACTTTACACGACTCTAAATCTATGACAGTTAACAAATCTAATACTATAACCCCATTTACTGTAATCTGTGAAGAAAGAGAAATATGCTTACAAATTTTAACGCTGTAAAATAAAGGGGTATTAGCTCAACACTATAAAAGTCTGACCAGTAAAAAAGTACAGAGCTTTATAATTATTCTTGTACCTAAATAGTACAGATCCAAACCTGCTGGAAAATCACCACGAAAACATACCTATATAATTCTGACTCCAATTTTTATATAGTAAACTGGGGTTTACAGGGGTAGACATTATTTTTCTTATTTCTGCTCCAAACTTAGATTGTGGGTACTCATTAGAACTGCCTCAGCATTCCGAGGCAGTTCTAACAAGTACCCACAATCTATGTTTTGAGCAGAAATATGAAAAAATATCAGAAATTTTATCTGAAAACTTTCAGTTTTTGGCGGTGAAATTTTCAATTTATTTAAATAAGCTTGTTTTTGCAATGTATGAAACAGTTCCAAATAAAAGTGGTATCCAGATTTTTTTTTTGTTTTGTTTTTTCATTTCTCCATGAAAATGTGTTAAATTACTCATTAGATCTGCCACAGTGAGGAAATTCTAATACATACTCACAAAATTTGTTTGCATGAAAAAACAAGGAAGTATCAATAATTTTTGGTTGCATAAAAAATGTAACTTAGAGCTACATATATTTGTGCAGTCTGTTAAATGGTTTTGTCCAATTTAACCCTTACCACTCTCAGCAGATGTCAAATTGATGACATTTTTTCCCAGAAAATAGTAAATCAGTCCATACATATACTGTGGTGCAAATATACAAATAAAAAAAAAATATATATATCATATGTGATGTGAAGATGTACTTTTTTAACTGATCATGACTCAAACAAGCATATTATCTGGTTAGTGCAAGAAAATCTTTCAAAGCTTTGTTTTCAGAAATGTAGCAGTGGTACAACAATGGTAAATCAGGTATGTTTCTCAGTATACGTGAATAAAGAAGTACAGACTACTTGCTAACCTATTGTAGTCTGGAGACCCGTAAAAGGGTAACTGGCAAACAGTGCAGACCCAGATCAGACGCCGCAGAATGTGGTGTCTGATCAAGGTCTCCACTGTTTGCAAATAGTTTAGCCATTTTTCTCTAGGAATATGTAAATTTCATAGCCAAATGTACCTAAAATTGAAATTGGACTCTTCCAATTTATAGTGTGGGAGAGTCTATTCAGTATAGAATGGGTTAAGGAGGGGTATCTGATGATAATTCTGGGATTCTTTTCTCCAGTTCTCCACAAAAACATACATTGTGGGTACTCATTAGAATTGCCTTGCCAAGGCAATTCCAACGTGCACCCATGACGTATGTTTTGATGGAGAAACAACAAAATTCTCTAGAATCATCACCAAAAGCTCATCCTTAACCCTAGTCCTGCTGAACCCGGATATGTCCTGCATTTGCAAACAGTGCAGATCCAGATCAGTTGGCTTTTGAAGAAGCCAACTGATCTGGATCTGCACTGTTTGCCATTAAGTATGTGAATTTATATCAACAATATGGATCAAGTAATCTGATTGGCTGAAAATTAGAAATGGGTGTTGCATCTTAATTTATTCAACAGGACAAGGGTTAAGAAGTTACAGTGAAGGGTGACTATATTTTAACAAGATGGAGCCAAGCCAGATATAATGGATACAATAGATGAATAAATCCTTATAAGTCACAACAGCAGCAGACGACATTCTAGAATTTTTCTTTACTTTTCTGAGATGATGATGATGATTTGGCATTTTCTTTCAACATTATTAAAGGCTCATATTCCTCAAAAACAGACATTTAATTATCCAAGAAAGGTTTAATAAATTGATATATGGTATTAATACAGTCAAAAAATGTGGCACCTGACAGTCTATAAAATTTCAGTTAGCCTCTTGTTCTTGAAATGAAATGATTTTTATTATATCTCTGAATTAATGTTGCCAACATTAATTCAGAGATAGATAAAAAAATCATTTCATTTTTTATCCAGCTCAACAACGAGACACTAACTCAAATTTTACAGGCTGTAGGATGCCACATTTTTTTGATCGTGTTAATACCATATTCAATTTAATATGAATTTAATAGGTGCTACCTATATCAGTGCATCCGAATTATCATCACCTGCTTCATAGATGGGTTGGCCAGATCTAACTGAATTTGATTTCAGACCATGCTTGACTTCTAATCCACTGCATGAATTACGATATAACATTTAAGTCAACAATATTTCAGTGGTTCAGAGACATTGCCTCCAAATTTGTGGGACTTTTACCCAACCCGATCATATGAATTCGAGGCCTACTTAGTTACTAGCAGCTTTGCAATGAAGGCTTTAGGCAGCCCGTCTATTTCAGGGGCCCTGATGGACGGGGACCATGCTTTCCGAATACTGAAAACTAGTGTATGCCGATGACAGATACAACGAGAATATACTATCGTTCGCTTACCTGTGTCGAAGTTTTTTAAGATTATCACGTGAAAAGAGCGTAAAGTCTGTGTGTTATCTAAAAATCTACATCAAAGTGTACCTTATGCACAAAACAAATCATGCTTAGCTTGTAAGCAGACGGAGAATGGATAGAAATAAAATTCGAAGTGGAGACAAAATTCAAAATGGGGCGATCGCAAATTTTGTAGGCTGATGTCATAGTCTCGTGATTCAACCCCTTGCAATTGGAATACTTGGCGTTATTGGCTGTTTGATGCTATTAGCTGCATGGTCGCCGTGTCAATACTCTCTGCCAAATCAGGGAACGCTTATTGTTTTTCAGGATAAGCACCAAACCATCCAAGCGTTTGTTGGACCATCACATTTTTGGTCACACACATCACTGGTCACATAGGTAGTCTATAGTAGAGCGTCTGCACACCGAACCACTCCGCGGTTTGGGGAACTGATTTGAAGCAGTTCCTGTTGGACGCACTTACTAAACCTTTCTTAGATAATAAAATGTCTATTTTTTGAGGAATATGGAGCCTTTAAAATTACATGAAGATGATGAAGAAGCTACAGACAATATTTTTCTTATTTCTCCAGGAGAACTTATGTGCCTCAGTGAGGTGTTTCTTGTGAGTACCACAACATATGTTTTCCTGGAAAAATAAGATAAAATATCAGTACTTTTTAGCTTGCCTGCATGAAAGTACAGGGAGCTATTGTTGTCACCCTGATCAAAAATTGGATCAAACTCATTTTAAAGTTTTACAACAAAGTTTTTTAAACATTCATAACTCAGCAACCGCTGACTAGAACCTTTCCATATTTGGAGTATAATCATAGCATTGCATAACCTTTTCGTTCTATAACATCATACCCCAGGGGCAGAGCCTGGGGTGGGGCTTAGGGGTCAAAAAGTTAAGTCACACTCACTTCAAAGTTTTACGACAAAGTTTTTTTGTTTTTTGATAATTCATATCTCAGCAACCACTGGACAGAGCCCTTTCATATTTGGAGCATGATTATATCATAGCATAACCTTTCATACAGTAACACTATACCCCAGAGTATGACCCTGAAGCGGGTCTTAGGGGTAAAAATTAGGTCACACTCACTTTAACCCTTACCACTCTCTGGGCATATTTAGCAGACGACAAAGTGTTGATATTTTTCTTATTTTTCTCAGAAAACAGGATTTGACATTTCATGCAAATTGTCTCTAATGGAAAATCCTGTTTTCTCGGAAAAAATAAGAAAAATATTTCAAAGTGTTGTCCGCTGAAAACTGTGTGCTAAGCGTTAAAGTTTTCCACTAAGCCATATCATGGCTAGACAAGACGCGACTCAGGAGACCTAATCTGTCCTGCGACAGCTGTTGTTGAATGAATAAAGTGCCTTATCTGGAGCTAGGGATCAGAAGGAATTCTGTGTTCAATCAATGAAGGGCCATACAGTCATGAGCTGAATTCTGCCTCTCGCAAGATTCGAATCGACCTCACTTTCAAGTCAGGATAATGATGATGATTTGGTGTTTTACATCCTTTTCAACATTATTTACCGTATTAATCCGCCTATAAAACGATTTGTTTATAAGACGGGGGCTGTTTTTGGGCCCTTCCCAGGCAGGATTTTGCTTTTACTTAATTATAAGACGGGTTAAAAAAAGTCGCCTGTCGGCTGTCGGAGATATTCCCTGCCACTCAGAAATTCCTAAAGTACAATTAAAAAAACTTCCAACACCACTTACAAGCATGCATACCGTATTTAACTGTGTATAACACGCACCTTATTTACCAGAAAATGTTTATAAAAATCCGATGTGTATTATTTATAGGAACACCAAAATCGGTACAGAAATCGCCAAGATAATCGGTCGCGAAAACTCATGACATTCACGATCGCTCGGTAAAAATGCGAACTAGAATGATTGCTATGAGATATTCATGATTTTTTATACCTATCTCGCCCATACCATGGTTCTGTCAGCTCAAAACAAGCAACTCCATCTTATTTGCAGTAATTTGATATCCTTTTCATGTCCATGCTCTTTTTGTTTATGCTTTTTTATTTTGCTAATCATGTGATCTCTTCAAAGGGAAACTACTCAAACAGGCATATGCATATGAATCTGTATTGATTAACGGACTTTGACAAGTCTCACACCGTAACTTGAATAAATCAGCCTGCACAACTGATTTATTGTAGTTCAAAATAGGAAATAAATTTGGTAGAACATAAATATTGGCACAAACGATCAAACATTGAAAAAATAAAAAAAGTATTTAAGTCAGGATAATGATGATGATTTGGTGTTTTACATCCTTTTCAACATTATACCGTACAAAGTATTTAATTTTTTGCAATTATTAAAATTATTGATAATAAACAAAACCAACTGGACATTTCATGCAAATTGTCTCCTCAGCTGGGTAAAAATTTCAGTAGGCAACATTTTATCTTTTATTTTCTTACCATATGTTTATCTTTTTTTTTTTTAACTTTTCTTCCAACTTACCAAAAAAATTGTTTGAAATAAACAATGTTTATGATAAAGAAAAAAAAAAAAAAAAAAAAAAAACTACCAGCATACATCTGTGCACTTAATTGGTTAATTGGCAGTCAGAATGACAACTAGTCGACTTTAGTTGTTGTTTGCATTGCCCTGAGGCACTGAGTTGATAATTTCATGTCTCAGTTAAGAAAGTGACACAAAGTGACACAAAGAAGGTGTTAATTATGAGAACACAAAAGAAATAACTACATTTCTATTGTCATAGCGTCTGCAGTGGGGAAGCAAAGAACTGCCTACACTACATCAAGTTGCCTGAGGCCCATGGTAACAGAGCTGCACAATGAAAATTCAGTTAGCATTATCGTAAATTCGGCCCGTTTCTACTCTAAACCTTCCGAATTCGGCCATTTTCAACTCAATCCTAGTGAAATTTGACAAACTTAGAATCTGGTAACTTAGTAAATAATGCACGGATAAATTCTTAGTGTTTTACATGGGAACATCTTTTTTTTTTATTTCAAAACTATTTAGCAAATATTCAGTGCGTGTTATACACGGGTGCGAGTAATACACAGAAAAATTCGGTACTTCACCTAAACAAGAATTCCGCGGAAGGCGTCATCGCACCTGCTGGGGCAAAAGTCACAGGAGCCACAATCAGAACGTGGTTATTAAGTAAAATGTGTAAAAGTCACTGGAGCATGAAATATAGGTCAAGGTCATGGGTCAAGGTACCTGCTAATTCAGTACATCAAGGAGAAGCACAGTGCAAGGTATGGTGGTTGTAGTCCTTATAGTTGAGGAGTTATCAAACATCAACGTAAAATGTGTCAAATATAGGTCAAGGTCATCGGGTCAAGGTACCTGCCAAGCCAGTGCAATGAGGTGAAGCACTATGCAAGGTTTAGTGGTTGTAAGTCTTATATTTGAGGAGATACCGAACATTAACATAAAATGTGTCAAAGTCACTGGAGTGCACAATATAGGTCAAGGTCACCAGGTCAAGGTACCTGCCGAGTCAATACATCAAGAAGAAGTGCTATGTAAGGTTTGGTGGTTGAAGGCCTTCGGGACAGTTGAGGACATATGGAAGGGTGACGTAAAAGGTGTAAAAGTCAATGGAGCGCAAAATATAGGTCAAGGTCACCCAGTGAAGGTACCTGCGGAGTCCGTACATTGAGGAGAAGCACTATGCAAGGTTTGATGGTTGTAGGCCTTACAGTTGAGGAGATATTGAACATTGACATAAAATGTGTAAAAGGCACTGGAGCGCAAAATATAGGTCAAGGTCACCGGGTCAAGATACCTGCCGAGTCAGTACATCTAGGAGAAGCACTATGCAAAGTTTGGTGGCTAGAGGTCTTACACTTGAGGAGATCTGGAACATTGACGTAAATTATGTCAAAGTCACTGCAGCCAAAATATAGGTCAAGGTCACCAGGTCAAGGTATCTGCCAAGTCAGTACATTGAGAAGAAGCACTTTGCAAGGTTTGATGGTTGTAGGCCTTATAGTCGAGGAGATATCGAATGTCGACGCAAAATATGTCAAAGTCACTGGAGCGCAAAATATAGGTCAAGGTCATCGGGTCAAGGTACCTGCCAAGTCAGTACATCTAGGAGAAGCACTATGCAAGGTTTGGTAGTTGTACGCCTTATAGTTGAGAAGATATGGAACGTCAACGTAAATTGTGTCAAAGTCAATGGTGCGCAAAATATAGGTCAAGGTCACTGGGTCAACATACCTGCCAAGTCAGGAGGTCAGGGAGATGTGTCATGCAAGGTATGATGGTTGTTGTAGAATTGTAGTTGATTAGAATACTAACTTCGACGTAAATGTCGAACTTCGACATAACAGAACTGTTAACAGACAGACGGACGGATGAACGGACAGACGAATGGAAAAGCGGGCACCTATGTCGCAAAGTCCGGAGGTCAGGGAGATGTTTCATACAAGGTTTGATGGTTGTTTAGTTTTGTAGTTGA
Source organism: Anodontia alba (assembly GCA_964016985.1). Lineage (NCBI taxonomy): Eukaryota > Metazoa > Mollusca > Bivalvia > Lucinida > Lucinidae > Anodontia > Anodontia alba. Next base: position 82,194,960 of record OZ024829.1, read on the forward strand.
TTAGAACACTAACTTTGACATAAATGTCGAAGTTCGACATAACAGAACTGTTAACAGACAGACAGACGGACGGACGAACAGACAGACAAATGGAAAAGTGGGCACCTATGTTGCAAAGTCAGGAGGTCAGGGAGTTGTTTCATGCAAGGTTTGATGGTTGTTTAGTCTTGTAGTTGATTAAAATACTAACTTTGACATAAATGTCAAACTTCGACATAAATGTTGACAGACGGACGGACGAATGGACAGACATACGGAAAAGCGGACGCCTATGTCGCAAAGTCAGGAGGTCAGGGAGATGTTTCATGCAAGGTTTGATGGTTGTTTAGTCTTGTAGTTGATTAGAATACTAACTTTGACATAAATGTCGAACGTCGACATAAATGTTGACGGACGGACGGACGGACGGACGGACGGACGGACGGACGGATGGAAAATCGGACGCCTATATCGCACCCTGCTACAAGCAGGTGCGATAAAAATTACCTTGCTGCTATTTCTATCAAGGGACGAAGGTAAACATAATATCCTTCTACCGGTTTCGAAGATTGGCATTTTCCGTGACCACGTGGCACCACCGGACTTTGCCGAAAATACCGATATGGCCAAAGACCTCGATTATAAGACGGGTCTGGATTTTTGGGGGCTTTTTTTTTGGGAAAAATCCCCGTCTTATAGGCGGATTAATACGGTAAGTCATATCGAGATGAAGGAAGGGTGATAATGAAAGGCTCTGTGCAATGAAGTGCCGTACAGTCATGAGCTGAATTCTGCCTCCTTGTGATCTGAAGTGGGAAGGGCTAACCACTCGACCATTCCGACACTTCTCAAGTCAGGAGGGCTAACTGCTCAATCATGAGGATGCTTCAATTTTCTGAGAAAATAAGGATTGATATTTTTTATGAATCATCTACATGAAGTCTTGTTTTCATGAAAAAATAATGATAATAGTACAAAAATCAGAATGTGGTCTGCTACAATCTTGAATGGCCCTTGAAAGGTTAATAGTATTACAAAGTGCTAAAATATAATGTGTCATTGACTTCTGCATCTTAAATTTTTCTTCTGGAGTTTTGAGTACAATAAAACAAATATCTGGCATAGGTAAAAAAAAAAAAAAGATTTTCAAAGTAATCCCATCTGGTTAGAAGTAAATGCCTCAAACTACAGAGCAACCTCCCTGCAACAGCTAGGGAGGTGGCAGTTGTAGAGAGGTTTACCATATTTACCTTAAGTATTTAAATACAGACAACCCTCTTTACACAGGCATTCCATACAATGACAAAATTCGCTATGTGAAAATGTGACTGTCACAAAAGCTTCGCTTAAGAGGTAACAGTTAGTCACAAATTCTGCAAGAATTCCGCAGAAGGCGTCGTCACACCTGCTGGGGCAAAAGTCACAGGAGTCACAATCAGTATGTGGTTACTAAATAAGTTTATTTCATTCTTAGCACTGCTTAGTTGGAAAACTGGGTGAAATGAAAATGTAGACAAAGTGCCCAGTGGGGCACATATATTCCCGGCCAGTGCCATTCCCTCTAATGGCTATATCTCCAGCACAGTAAGCTGCACTGACTTTTTGTATTATACAGCTCAATGATAATGGAATGTCAATGTAAAATGTGTAAAAGTCACTGTAGCTTGAAATATAGGTCAAAGTCACCAGCTCAAGATACCTGTCAAGTCAGTACATTGAGAAGAGCACTATGCAAGGTATGGTGGTTGTAGGCCTTTTAGTTGAGATACCGATGTTGATATAAAATGTGTCAAAGTCACTGGAGCATGAAATATAGGTCAAGGTTACCAGGTCAAGGTACCTGCCGATTCAGTACAGTGAGATGAAGCACTATGCAAGGTTTGGTGGTTGTAGGTCTTATAGTTGAGGAGATATCGAATGTTGACATAAAATATGTCAAAGTCACTGCAGCGCAAAATATAGGCCAAGTTCACCGGGTCAAGGATCTGCCGAGTCAGTACATCCAGAAGAAGCACTATGCAAGGTTTGGTGGTTGTAGGCCTTATAGTTGAGGAGATATCGAACCTTGACGTAAAATGTGTCAAAGTCACTGGAGCACGAAATATAGGTCAAGGTCACCAGATCAAGGTACCTACAAAGTCCGTACACTGAGGAGAAGCACTATGCAAGGTTTGGTGGTTGTAGGCCTTATAGTTGAGGAGATATCAAACATCGATGTAAAATGAGTCAAAGTCAATGCAGCATGATATATAGGTCAAGGTCACCAGGTCAAAGAACCTGCCGAGACAGTACATTGAGGAGAAGCACTATGCAAGGTTTGGTGGTTTTTGTTTGTTTGATTTGGGCTTAAGGTCGCTTTCAACAATCTTTCAGTTATATCACTACTGTAAGGTTTGGTGGTTGCAGGCCTTATAGTTGAGGAGATATACGTAAAATGAGTAAAAGTCACTGGAATGGGAAATATAGGTCAAGGTCATCGGGTCAAGGTACCTGCAAAATCCGTACATTCAAGAGAAGCACTATGCAAGTTTTGGTGGTTGTAGGCCTTATAGTTGAGGAGACTTTAAATGTTGATGTAAAATGTGTCAAAGTTACTGGAGCGCAAAATATAGGTCAAGGTCACCAGGTCAAGGTACCTGCCAAGTGACTACATCTAGGAGAAGTACTATGCAAGGCTTGGTGGTTATAGGCCTTATAGTTGAGAAGATCTGGAACATCAACAAAAATGTGTCAAAGTCACTAGAACACTAAATATAGGTCAAGGTCACCAGGTCAAGGTACCTGCCAAGTCAAGACGTCAGGAGATGTTTCATGCAAGGTTTGATGGCTGTTTAGTCTTGTAGTTGATTAGAATACTAGCTTCTATGTAAATGTCAAACTTTGACATAAATGTTGACAGACGGTCGGACTGATGAACGAACGGATGGATGAACGGAAAAGTGGACGCCTATAATGCAAAGTCAGGAGATCAGGGAGATGTTTCATGCAAGGTTTGATGGTTGTTTAGTCTTGTAGTTGATTAGAATACTAACTTTGATGTAAATGTCAAACTTCAACATAAATGTTGACAGACGGACAGACGGACGGATGAATGAACCGAAAAGTGGACTCCTATAATGCAAAGTAAGGAGATCAGGGAGATGTTTATGCAAGGTTTGCTTGTTGTTTAGTCTTGTAGTTGATTTGAATACTAACTTTGATGTTAATGTCGAACTTCGACATAAATATTGACAGACGGACTGACAAACAGACGGATGAACGGAAAAGCTGATACCTATGTCGCAAAGTCAGGAGGCCAGGGAGATGTTTCGTGCAAGGTTTGATGGTTGTTTAGTCTTGTAGCTGATTAGAATACTAACTTTGATGTAAATGTCGAACTTCGACATAAATGTTGACAGATGGAGAGAGGGACGAATGGACAAACGGAAAAGCGGATGCCTATGTCGCAAAGTAAGGAGGTCAGGGAGACATTTCATGCAAGGTTTGATGGTTGTTTAATCTTGTAATTGATTAGAATACTAACTTTGACGTAAATGTCGAACTTCGACATAAATGTTGACAGATGGATGGATGGACAAACGGATAGACGAATGGAAAAGCGGATGCCTATGTTGCAAAGTCAGGAGGTCAGAGAGATAATTCATGCAAGGTATGATGGTTGTTTAGTTTTGTAGTTGAGCAGAATACTAACTCTGACGTAAATGTCGAAATTCGACATAAATGTTGACAGACAGACGGGATGAACAGACGTTCTCACGAACGGACATTTAGGTGGCTAGGCGTTCGCATAATAACTACATAAGTGGCAAAATCTCTTAAGCGGCAAACCACGTAAGAGCAAATTTTTGCTAATTAAATGTCAAGTCTATGGAATAAATCCCATGTGAACTCACGAATGACTACTTGTGGCAAAATGTCTAAATTTTTTGCCACCTAAATGTCGATTCGTAAGCACGGATGGACGAATGGAAGGAAAAGTGGACGCCTTTTATTGCACCCTGCTACAAGCAGGTGCAACAAAAGTATTGTATTTAATACTTTAAAGAAACATATGTTGTGGATATTTGTTAGAATCGCCTCAGCAAGGTGATTCTAACAAATATCTAAAACATATGTTCTATGAGGACATATGAACAAAACAAGACCTTTCTTAAGTATCAGTCTGCTCATTAAGTATTCTGTACAACAGCAAATTCATTTTACTGACATCATCTTTGGGAACAAATGCTGTCGTTGTAACTAGGAACTCATTACTATACTTCTTGAAAGGAGACTGTAGAAATGATTTCATGATCAATCTTCAGGAAAGAATGTTATCGGACGCGGCAGGGATCAAACCCGTGGCCACCTGATCACCAGTCAGATATGCATCTGACTATCTGAATGAGCCACTGAGGGCAGCTTGTTCAAGGATGACTGTTAACCCATTGTAATCGGGAGACCCGTAAAAGGGTAATTGGCAAACAGTGCAGACCTAGATCGGACACCGCAGAACGCGGCGTCTGATCAGGGTATCCACAGTTTGCTAATAGTTTAGCCATTTTTCTCTAGGAATAAGTAAATCTCATAGCCAGATGTACCTAAAATTGAAATTGGACTCTTCCAATATATATTGTGGGAGAGTTTATTCAGTCTACAATGGGTTACTGGTGATTCCACTATATCATTAACTATAAAGTCAACCACAAAGTACCAAAAGCCCTGCGAAGAAGAAAAAAAAGTAAAGACAACAATCAGGAAAAGCCATAACCCCAGAAGTGAAAGAAAGAAGTTAACCCTGATCCTGCTGCCCCCGGATATGCCATGCCTATGCAAACAGTGAAGATCCAGATCAGTTGGCTTCTGAAGAAGCCAACTGATCTGGATCTGCGCTGTTTGTCATTATGTGAATTTGTATCAACAGCCTGGATCAAGTAATCCGATTGGCTTAAAATTAGAAGTGGGTAGCATCTTAATTTATTCAGCATGGCAAGGGTAATATATATGCTGAAAAAAGTTAACGCTCTGCATGCTGGGTAAAAATTTCAGCAGACGACATTGTGATACATATTTCTTACTCTTTCAAGAAAACAGGCATTGACATTTCATGCAAATAGTCTCCTTAGCTGGGTAAAAATTTCAGCAGACAACATTTTGATTTTTGTTATTCTTTCAAGAAAACAGGCTTTGATATTTCGTGCAAATTGTCTCCTTAGCTGGGTAAAAATTTCACCAGGTGACATTTTAAGATATTTTTCGTATTTTATCAAGAAAACAGGCTTTAATGATTCATGCAAACTGTCTCCTTAGTTGGCTAAAAATTTCATCAGATGACATTTTCAGATATTTTTCTTACTTTATCAAGAAAACAGGCTTTAATGTTTCATGCAAATTGTCTCCTTAGCCGGGTAAAAATTTCACCAAGTGACATTTTGAGATATTTTTCTTACTTTATCAAGAAAAAAGGCTTTAATGTTTCATGCAAATTGTCTCCTTAGCTGGGTAAAAATTTCACCAAGTGACATTTTGAGATATTTTTCTTACTTTATCAAGAAAAAAGGCTTTCTTGTTTCATGCAAATTGTCTCCTTAGCTGGGTAAAAAGTTCAGCAGACAACATTTTGATGTATTTTCCTTACTCTTTCAAGAAAACAGGCTTTGATATTTCATGCAAACCGTCTCCTTATCTGGGTAAAAATTTCAGCAGGGGACATTTTGATACATTTTTCTTACCTTTTCAAGAATACAGATATTGACATTTCATGCAAATTGTCTCCTCAGCTGGGTAAAAATTTCAGTAGGCAACATTTTGATATATTTTTATTACTTTTTCAAGAAAATAGGCATTGACATTTCATGCATATTGTCTCCTAAGGAGAAAAATATTACAAAATGTCTACTGAATTTTTTACCCAGTACGCTGAGTGTTAAGGAAGGCCATTAAGATTTTATATGTATAAATGTGTCCAGGAAAACATTTCTAAAGTTGACATTAAATGCATTCAAGTGGTACTTTATGGTCAAAGACAGACCTAATTTATGATACACAGTTTTGCCAATGTCAACCAATCAGTCACAAGTGAAAAGGGAGGGGTCACAAGAAGAATGGCTTATCATTCGATAGCCACTACAAAAAAGTCAGGGATGGAAAGATGGATAGACAAACAGTATGGGGGTGGGGGAAAGGGTGATAATCAGGTAAATATATTTTCCTCTTCAATATATTTTATATTGTCTGGTTTTACAAATTCTTGTGTCAGGAGCATCCAGGTTGATTGCTGAGGGGTTTGATTTGATCAGATTACTATACTTACTCTGACAGACATTACTTACTCGGACAGACAGGCCTGTGCAAACAGTGTATACACCCAGCATGGGGCATGTGATCTGGGCCCAGTTGTTCAAAACTAACGATGTCGTTAGTTAACGATTCATTAAAATCTACATCAAGTGATATGCAAATATGCTGAAATGTTTTGCTGAAAAAATGTGAGTAGCTTTTGCAGTGCAAAAGCTACTCACATTTTTTCAGCAAAAAATATCAGAATATTGTGTATTAAATCTGCTAAAAGAGTTAACGAAATGACCCTTAACGAGCTTGTTAAGATAATGACGCTTTGAACAACTGGGCCCAGAATGTTTGCTGTTTGCCACCCAACCGACAATTTTACACACATTCACAGGTAATAAAACAGAAGAGAATTATAAGGTAACGACTAATTAAGTAGGGGTGAAGATTTTGGATAAAATTTAATAGGGTATCCAAAATTTATCAAATTTATCCAAATTTTCCATGAAACCCCCTCTAAATCTGCCCCTGTGAATCTTCCAGGCAAAGCAGATCAATTTATGTATACTTCTGCATTTCAAGAGCTAAAAGATCTATTCATTTATATTCAATATTTATTAGTGCAACATCTGTGCGATAAACAAGAAAATACTGACATGAATCTCATTGCCATGGGCAAGCTGTTACATATTCATATCATTAGCACTGGTGTCTTGAGATGAGGGTGGTGGGGGGGAAGGTGGGGGAGGAGGCATTTATTGTTTTGGGTTTTACTCGTGGGTCATTTTGTGTCATCTCCCAGAGAAAGGGAGGAAAGAGATATAAGAGATAGCAGAGGAGATGGAAGAGAAGGACAGGTAAGAAAGAGGAACAGGAATGAAAGTGAAGAAACAGAAGAAATAGAAACATTCTCCTTCTACCCTTACCTGCTACAAAGACAGCAGGCCTTGCCCAACTGTAAGCCAATATCAGTTGGACTGTAAGCCAATATCAGGTGATGTAAGATACACGATGGAGGAGGCATTTGCTGATAGCAAAATCCCAGATAAGTCTGCACATGTGTGCAGTCTGCCTTAAGGAAAACGGGTACAATTCAGTGGAGGCAACTCCGTCAAAATTGTTTTGTCCCCTTTTGAACAAGGTTCTTCTCTATAAGGAAAGAATTTGCTCCTAGGAAAAAAAAAACTGTATACAGTTATAAAGCATAAATTGTTGGTATTCATCAGGGAGTGACCACTGATTCATTTTTATGGACCCTATGAGAAAAAAATCCAAGCCAGAAAACATCTTCCAGCCACACACACCCAAACACTCACTCTTAATAAATCAAATGGTTGGTCCCTTAAATTTCTATTTATTACTATTCGCATTTTTTGTTGCTTACAGCAGCATTATCTTGCTTTATTCATGTTTCATTTTAACCCTTAAACTGCCAATCACAACAATTGTCGTCTGCTTTGTCATCTGCTTGTGATTATAAAAGTCATTTTTGCAAACAGTGTGGACCCAGATCAGACTGCTCCTTTAGGAGCAGTCTGATCTGGGTCCAAACTGTTTGCCTGTATGCAAAAACAGGTTTGAAAAGTTTGCAAGAATATTCAGCAGACGACATAAACAGACGACATTTTCAGATGCACGTTTTCTTGGCGCTTTAAGGTTTTAAACTGACTCCTTGAAAATATATCTTTTGAAAACTAAGTTAGCATGTTGGGTAAAAATTTCAGCAGATGACATTTTGAAATATATTCTTATTTTTCCAAGAAATCAGAATTCAACATATCATGCAAATTGTCTCCTTCAGAGACGATCTGCATAAAATGGCAAATCCTATTTTCTGGGGAAAATAAAAAAATCTCATCAATTTGTCATCTGCTAAATCTGCCCAGAGCATGGTAAGTGATAAGAGAACAAAGCTTTGAAGGTCTATAAAAAGATAGGAATATGTTAGTAAGAAAACCCATCACCACTAAACTGCAGGAAGTCAAACAAAATGATCAGAGGTCAGTGTGCAAGTGTGTTGCCATGGTAACTTACAACTTTGGCCTCTGACCCTGACCCACTACTGAAAGTCGTTGCTATGGTTGAGGCACACTCTTCTAGATAAAACGGTATATGACCCTGCTGCGAGATACTACTAACGCTCATTGTGAAGATGCTGTTTGTATATCCATCGCACGAACAACTATCTTTCTGTCTCCCTCCATTACCACTGGCCCAGACAAATATTGCGCCTTTGCCATTGCGCCCCTGGAAATGTACAACATGCAGCTGAACTAAACTTGTTCTAAAATGATAACTTACGATTTGTTTCTCGCTGTAGAGCCCACTACTGTATGTTGTTGCCAGCGTCGATGAGCATTCCTCGAGATACCAGGGTTTCTTTCCTTGCTGTGATATGCTACTGATTGACAGTGTATATATACTGTTGGTATAGCCGTCACAGTTACAACTATCCTTTTGATTCCCGCCATTCCCACTCGCCCAGACAAATACCGAACCTTTACCATTACGACCCTATAAAATACTCAGATATAAGAAGTTACATTCCAGCAGTCACATGATGTTTATACAGCGTCGCATTAATGTCGATGCAACGTCATGACGTTGCATCGACGTTAATGTGACATTGTATAAACTTAATGTTCCCGCCGGGATAGCTCCGGATAACAGGGATGTGCAAAAGAATTTAGGATTAAGGGACTAACAGATAATATAGGATTATTTCACTGATAATGGAGAACAGTCTTCTCACTTGGGTTATCAAGGTACGCTAGTTTGAGACCAACATTTGATATCCCAACTTGGTGCACTATACATCAATATCAGTGCAATAACCCTTTTATTATATCACTACAAATATTTTGCATCATTTTCAGTTGTAGCCTCTAAATACGCAATTTTATTACCTATAATTTAGAGTCTGCACAAATGTGCGAAAAATTTTTAGCATGACATCAGTGCCTTATGACATCATTAAAAGTAATATCATGTAACGGCTTCCTAGTAAGTGTGCAATATCAAGTATGCAGGCCAATATCAAGTGATATCTGCCTCTTGCTCTTTCGATTTTACCGCACATGTCTAATTATTAAATATTTATAGAAGATAATAAATAATTTTCTTACTTCTTAGAGAAAACATCTGTTTTGGTACTGACTGGAACTGTATTACAGACGCCATACATTCAGATAAAGGAGCGATTTAAAGATAAGTTTGTTATTTGTTTTTTTCATTTGGTGGGTACTGTTTGAAATTTGCCATACAGTCTATTCCAATAAAAAAATACCATAGTCTATTCCAGTGAGATAAAACAGGATATGTTTTGGTGCACAAACAGAAAAAAACTTATCCTAAATTATCACCACAATTATCATCTTATCTCAAGTTATGTAATGAGTATCCACAACATATGTAATTATGGAAAACATAGCTACAGATAAGAGGGGGTATCCACGTAATATTTTTCTTATTTCTCCAAAAATCGTCTGTTGTGGGTACTCATTAGAAGTACCTCAGTGAGGCGCTTCTAATGAATACCCACAACATATGTTTTTGTCAATAAATCAGAAAACTATTAATACTTTTCGGATGAAAAAAGCAACTCATCCAAGCTATGGAGAAATAAGAACAAAAATTACATTTTTTACATTTTTGGTTGGAAGAGTGCCTCCTCTACAGCAGGCACTCTTCCAACCAAAAATGTAAAAAATGTAAAAAATTAAAAAATGTAAAAAAAATGCTCAATATTAAAAAATGTAAAAAATGTAAACAATGCTCAATATTAAAAAATGTAAAAAATGTAAAAAATGCTCAATATTAAAAAATGTAAAAAATGCTCAAGATTAAAGAAGGAGTATCCTCATAATATTTTCATAATGGTTTTACTTATTTGTCCATGAAAAAATATGTTGTGGGTATTCATTAGAAGTGCTCAAAATTAAAAAAATGTAAAAAAATGCTCAAGATTAAAGAGGGAGTATCCTCATAATAGTTTTACTTCTTTGTCCATGAAGAAATATGTTGTGGGTACTCATTAGAAGTGCCTGGGCAAGATGCTTCTTATGAGTACCCACAACATAGGTTTTCTTGAAGAAATATAAAACGTATGAACTTTTTTGGTTGGAAAACAAAAAACACCTTATCTGGCTTATGTTTAAGAAATAAATTATTCCGAACCGTGCTCAAATGCCCAAGATAAAGCACAGTTGAGTTTGGGTTGTACCCATTTGAGCACGAGCGAGCGCAGCGAGCGAGTGTTCAAATGGGTACAACCCAAACTAAACTGTGCTTTATCATTCATGCCATAAGCTGTGGATTAAAATCTGTGAGATAAGGCAAAATACTAAGGGAGATTTGACAAAATTCTGTGAGATTTTCTTAAACATCACTTTGGTGTTCCCATAATATAGTCTTAAGTCTTCTTTTTTCATGTGAGAAGCTTGTGAAAACCACAACAGTGTGTGATTTATGTTTATTTCTTCATAAAATCTGTTGTAAAATGGTCTGAAAATTCTGTGAGATTAGAATTTTTTATGGGAATTGCTTTCCAGATGGGCCAAATTCTGTGAGATTTTATCTCACAGTGTGAGATATGGCATGTATGCTTTATCTGCGGCATTTGAGCACGGTTCAGAATAATTTCTTTTCTAACACCCCTCATTGAGCGAATGTTTTGCATAAATGAGATTTGTATTGATTTTTATGATTATTTTTATTACCTGACTTCCCCATTTGGTAGTTGACGTCAACCGTTAAGCATTACGTCACACGGTTACAAGGTTCGATGACATGAACGTTAAGTTAGCATCTGGTTCACGGTTCATTATTCACGGTTCAGGATTCAGCGTATGGTTCAGTATTCAGGATATTATTCAAAATACGAGCTGCAGCGTCTGGTTCAGGATTCAGCGTATTATTCAAAATACGAGCTGCAGCGTCTGGTTCATTATTCAGGGTATTTTTCAAAACACGACCTGCAGCGTCTGGTTCAGGATTCAGCGTATTATTCAAAATACGAGCTGCAGCGTCTGGTTCAGGATTCAGCGTATTATTCAAAATACGAGCTGCAGCATCTGGTTCATTATTCAGGGTATTTTTCAAAACACGACCTGCAGCGTCTGGTTCAGGATTCAGCGTATTATTCAAAATACGACCTGCAGCGTCTGGTTCAGGATTCAGCGTATTATTCAAAATACGAGCTGCAGCGTCTGGTTCAGGATTCAGCGTATTATTCAAAATACGAGCTGCAGCGTCTGGTTCAGTATTCAGCGTATTATTCAAAATACGAGCTACAGCGTCTGGTTCATTATTCAGGGTATTTTTCAAAACACGACCTGCAGCGTCTGGTTCAGGATTCAGCGTATTATTCAAAATACGAGCTGCAGCGTCTGGTTCAGGATTCAGCGTATTATTCAAAATACGAGCTGCAGCGTCTGGTTCAGGATTTAGCGTATTATTCGAAATACGAGCTGCAGCGTCTGGTTCATTATTCAGGGTATTTTTCAAAACACGACCTGCAGCGTCTGGTTCATTATTCAGGGTATTATTCAAAATACGAGCTGCAGCGTCTGGTTCAGGATTCAACGTATTATTCAAAATACGAGCTGCAGCGTCTGGTTCATTATTCAGGGTATTTTTCAAAACACGACCTGCAGCGTCTGGTTCAGGATTCAGCGTATTATTCAAAATACGAGCTGCAGCGTCTGGTTCAGGATTCAGCGTATTATTCAAAATACGAGCTGCAGCGTCTGGTTCAGGATTCAGCGTATTATTCAAAATACGAGCTGCAGCGTCTGGTTTATTATTCAGGGTATTATTCAGAACACGACCTACAGCGTCTGGTTCAGGATTCAGCGTATTATTCAAAATATGAGCTGCAGCGTCTGGTTCATTATTGAGGGTATTTTTCAAAATACGACCTGCAGCGTCTGGTTCAGGATTCAGCGTATTATTCAAAATACGACCTGCAGCGTCTGGTTCAGGATTCAGAGTATTATTCAAAATACGAGCTGCAGCGTCTGGTTCAGGATTCAGCGTATTATTCAAAATACAAGCTGCAGCGTCTGGTTCAGGATTCAGGGTATTATTCAAAATACGAGCTGCAGCGTCTGGTTCATTATTCAGGGTATTTTTCAAAACATGACCTGCAGCGTCTGGTTCAGGATTCAGCGTATTATTCAAAATACGAGCTGCAGCGTCTGGTTCAGGATTCAGCGTATTATTCGAAATACGAGCTGCAGCGTCTGGTTCATTATTCAGGGTATTTTTCAAAACACGACCTGCAGCGTCTGGTTCATTATTCAGGGTATTATTCAAAATACGAGCTGCAGCGTCTGGTTCAGGATTCAACGTATTATTCAAAATACGAGCTGCAGCGTCTGGTTCATTATTCAGGGTATTTTTCAAAACACGACCTGCAGCGTCTGGTTCAGGATTCAGCGTATTATTCAAAATACGAGCTGCAGCGTCTGGTTCAGGATTCAGCATATTATTCAAAATACGACCTGCAGCGTCTGGTTCATTATTCAGGGTATTTTTCAAAACACGACCTGCAGCGTCTGGTTCAGGATTCAGCGTATTATTCAAAATACGAGCTGCAGCATCTGGTTCATAATTCAGGGTATTATTCAAAAATGGTCAGGATATTATTCAGCGTATGGTTCAGTATTCAGGGTATTATTGAAAATACGACCTGCAGCGTCTGGTTCAGGATTCAGCGTATTATTCAAAATATGAACTGCATCGTCTGGTTCATCATTCAGGGTATTTTTTAAAAGAGGCCAGGGTATTATTCAGCGTATGGTTCATGCTTCAGGGTATTATTCAAAACACGACCTGCAGCGTCTGGTTCAGTATTCAGCGTATTATTCAAAATAAATACTGCAGCGTCTGGTTCAGGATTCAGCGTATTATTCAAAATAAGAGCTGCAGCGTCTGTTTCATTATTCAGGGTATTATTCAAAAATGGTCAGGATACTATTCAGCGTATGGTTCAGTATTCAGTGTATTATTGAAACTACGACCTGCAGCGTCTGGTTCAGGATTCAGGATATTATTCAAAATACGACCTGCAGCGTGTGGTTCATTATTCAGGGTATTATTCAAAACACGACCTGCAGCGTCTGGTTCATTATTCTGGGTATTATTCAAAATACGAGCTGCAGCGTCTGGTTCAGGATTCAGCGTATTATTCAAAATACGAGCTGCAGCGTCTGGTTCATTATTCAGGGTATTTTTCAAAACACGACCTGCAGCGTCTGGTTCAGGATTCAGCGTATTATTCAAAATACGAGCTGCAGCATCTGGTTCATAATTCAGGGTATTATTCAAAAATGGTCAGGATATTATTCAGCGTATGGTTCAGTATTCAGGGTATTATTGAAAATACGACCTGCAGCGTCTGGTTCAGGATTCAGCGTATTATTCAAAATATGAACTGCATCGTCTGGTTCATCATTCAGGGTATTTTTTAAAAGAGGCCAGGGTATTATTCAGCGTATGGTTCATGCTTCAGGGTATTATTCATAACACGACCTGCAGCGTCTGGTTCAGTATTCAGCGTATTATTCAAAATAAGAGCTGCAGCGTCTGGTTCAGGATTCAGCGTATTATTCAAAATAAGAGCTGCAGCGTCTGTTTCATTATTCAGGGTATTATTCAAAAATGGTCAGGATATTATTCAGCGTATGGTTCAGTATTCAGTGTATTATTGAAACTACGACCTGCAGCGTCTGGTTCAGGATTCAGGATATTATTCAAAATACGACCTGCAGCATGTGGTTCATTATTCAGGGTATTATTCAAAACACGACCTGCAGCGTCTGGTTCAGGATTCAGCGTATTATTCAAAATACGTGCTGCAGCATCTGGTTCATTATTCAGGGTATTATTCAAAAATGGTCAGGATATTATTCAGCGTATGGTTCAGTATTCAGGGTATTATTGAAAATACGACCTGCAGCGTCTGGATCAGGATTCAGGGTTTTCTTCAAAATACGAACTGCAGCGTCTGGTTCATTATTCAGGGTATTATTCAAAACACGACCTGCAGCGTCTGGTTCAGGATTCAGCGTATTATTCAAAATACGAGCTGCAGCGTCTGTTTCATTATTCAGGGTATTTTTCAAAACACGACCTGCAGCGTCTGGTTCAGGATTCAGCGTATTATTCAAAATACGAGCTGCAGCATCTTGTTCATTATTCAGGGTATTATTAAAATATGGTCAGGATATTATTCAGCGTATGGTTCAGTATTCAGGGTATAATTGAAAATACGACCTGCAGCGTCTGGTTCAGGATTCAGGGTATTATTATAAAATGTGCAGGGTATTCTTCAGCGTCTAGTTCGATATTCGGCGTATTATTCAGGGAATTACTCAAAATACGACCAGCGTATTATTCAGCGCCTGGTTCAGGACTCAGGGTATTATTCAAAAAATATTCCAGGGTATTATTCAGCGTCTGGATTATTAAAAATTGGCTAGGGTATTATTCAGTGTCTGGTTCAGTATTCAGTATGCTAACATGTTTAAGGTTTCAGCGTACGCAGTTAAAACTGATGTTTATGCTACATGTTCTGTTTTATTTGGCAATCGCCATTAATTCTTGAATTACCTTCGTATATAGGTATAGGTTTAGTTATGAGTATATGCATCAGCGATAAGTATTGTTGTAAAATTTATAGTGATAATGCATCCGTAATTGGTGCATCTGTAAAAGCCATTTTTGCCGACGCTTATGTTTTTATAAGCGTAGCTTGATAAAGTGTTGAAAATCCGTGCTCGATACATGAACTTTGAAAACAAATCAAACGTAACGATTTCCGATATTTTTTATTGACTCAGGACTAAATCAAAGGTTCAAAATTTAGTTCCGGATTTCAATATATGCCAGTTCAAGTTTGAGTTCACGATGCATGGTTGAAATTAGGATTCAAACTGAACAAAACCAGAGTTCAGTCCATGATTAAGGAAACACTACAAGATTCTAAATTTAGTGTAGTTCTTGATTCAGTCTACGGGGCTGGATTCTTAATTAATCAGTTCAAGATTTGGTTCGTGGTTTGGGATAAAGTTCAGAGTTCAGTCAGTGTTTCAGTATTCACTTTAAGCTGCAAACATAATCACATAATTATTCAGTTAATATAATTTTATGCAAGTCGTCCTTTCACGATACCATATTATAGACTTAGTTCCTCATTTCCTCGAACTGTTTGCTCCCTGTCTCTTGATCTACGTCGGTTGATGTGTGCTCTGAGAGGGATGTGCTTCGCTTGCCGGGTTTTGCCAATCAGCTGTTTCGGTTTCACACTTTTGAGGTTTAGATACACTGACGACGTTTTAATAACAGAAAGCCTCAGTGTCACTAAACATGGTATAGTTGCGCTTATATTGCAAACCACTGTGTCGGTATCTCTGCTGGTGGATGTTTCCTTCGTCCCCTAGGATATCATCTGCTCAGAATCAGTTCCTAAGTGCTGATGTTGATACTGCGGTGTTAACGTCAGTACGTAAGTACTGAATTAAATTACTGTATTATACCTTAACATTTGCAGTAGTACACATTCTAAATTCTTCTAAAACTAAGCTTGATTTGTCATAGTGACGTGTATCTTAGCGGATTTGTTCGCCATTTTTTGGGGGTTGAGTTTACATGTTGCAGGTCTCGCTGCCTGGGACACTCTCCTTGCTGATGCCCGGGATTGCCGTGATGCGTGGGCCATGCTGGCTGAGGTGGCACGGTGGGGGACGCTCTTTAATCGATCGGTAGGCGTCTCTTACCTGATGTCTGCGGTTGGACTTTCTCATGATTTACGTAGATTGATGTATGCTCGAAGGGGGATGTGCTTCGCTTGCCGGGTCTTACCAATCATGATTTTTGGTTACAAACTTTTGGGCCTCTGTGTCACTAAATTTGGTACAGCTACGCTTATATTGCTCTTGTTTGACAGCTAGTGGAGTCTGCCAACCATGGAAATACTAAGGATCTAAGTAAAATAAGAACTTATGATGGTTTATATATATATTTCTTTTGACAAACCGCAAACTATTGTGGTGTACATAACAGGCATACGTAAAACCAGACAGATGGACGAACAATCTGGATAAAGTAATCTGATTGGCTGAAAATTTGAAAAGGGTATGGCATCTTAATTTATTCTTAATTTTGTTTTCAGGTAAAAATAAAAATATCATCAATTTGTCATCTGCTGAATTTGCCTATAGTGTGGTAAAGGCTAGATAACCATAAGTTCGGACTGAAAAAAAAGTATGGGACACAAGCTTTACTTAAAATTATTGATGTCAGGAAGTTACAAATACTATAACGGAAGATAAGCAATTATGAGAAATTGCCTACCTTGGCAAAATTGGTAACTTCCTTACAGTAGCAAAGCCTGTCACAATGGCTACAGATGACATTCTAAGATTTTTGTTAGGAGAAAACAAGTCTCAACTCTACATGTAAATCCTCTATTAAGCAGACAATTTACATGAAATATCAAGAAATATAAAGAACAATTCTGATAGTGCCTCAAGGGTTAACAATTCTTTTTTCTGTCCAAATATTAGATAATCTATGATAATATCACTGCTGCATAGATCTTGTTCTGTCCTGGTTTCCATGGTTGTGTCAGTGTCCTGAAGTTGCAACCTGAATGGATTTCAATAAATAGCTGCCATTGTCTACCAAAGAAAAAAATTCAGATGAAGTTTTGAAATATTTTCTTATATTCACCAGAAAATTGGTTTTGGCATTTCATGCAAATTGTGTCCAGAAAATTTGCATGGAATACCAAATCTTGTTTCTCTGAAAAATCAGAAATATGTCCTCAATTTATCATCTGCTAAAATTAGTCCAGAGAGAGTGGTAAAGGAAGGTTAAAATGATATTTTAACCTTATACCTTTTTGCACTTAAACAGCAATAAAAAAATGCTTTTTATTTTCTCATCTGGATCGACACTGTTTGCACAGTATCTGTTTTGATCTGCAGCGATGAAAAGGTTACGGTGAACAGAGATACATCTTAACACTCACTTCCCTTTCAAAGGGAGACCATTCCAGCGGAACAGATCCTTTCCTGGTTTATAAATCCCTCTTCAAAAGGGGGCTATTCTGATCAGAAAATATGTTCCTTCCATTTGGAGTAGCCCTGTATGAGAAGAGAGGTAATTACTTTCTTGCCAAAGTTGGCTCACGTGGGCTCCCTTGGAGATGCATCCAATTAACTTGAATGAACCTGGTCGCTGACATCGAGATCCACAATAGGGAAAAATTCCTTACTGCGAACAGCCAAGAAAAAAGCCCTTACCTAACCCTAACCCTAACCCTAATCCCTGTCCAGCCCCTACTCACCACACCCCTATCCCCTAACTTTATCACTAACCCTAACCCTAGCTGAAAATCATTAGAATTAACCGCAACCCCTAAACTAACCGCAATACTTAGCCACGGCCTCTAACCCTGGCCCCAGCCCAAAACCCTCACCCTGCCGAACCCTAACCCTAGCTACAAAACACTGCAATTAACCACAACCCTAGAATTAACCCCAAGGCTCAGCCTAAGCCGTTAGCCCTAGCCCCAGCCTCTACCCCTGTCCAGCCCCTACTCACCCCAGCCCTAACCCCTAAAGCTAACCGTAACCTATCGCTAACCCTAACCATAACCCTAGGTGAAAATCATTATAATTCACGCAACCTCTAAACTAACCGCAACTCATAGCCACCGCCTCTAACATTAACCCCTAACACTAGCCCCAGCCTCTGTCCAGCCCTACTTACCTCAGCCCGAACCCCTAATCCTAACCCTAACCTATCAGTAGCCCTAACCCTAGGTAAAAATCATTAGAATTAACCGCAACCCCCAAACTAACCGCAACGCTTAGTCACCCTGGCCCCAGCCCAAAATCATCACCGTGCCCAGACTAACCCTAACCCTAGCTAAAAACACTGCAATTAACCGCAACACCAGAAATAACCGCAATGCTCAACAGAAGCACCTAACCCTAGCTCCAGCCTCTAACACTACCCATGTCCAGCCCCTACTCACCCCAGCCCTAACACTTAACCCTAACCCTACTCTATCACTAACCCTAACCATAGCTGAAAATCATTAGAATTAATCGCAAGCCCTAAACTAACCGCAAAACTGCAACAGCATCTAACCCTAGCCCCAGCCTAAAACACGGCCCAGAACACTAACCCTGCCCAGCCCTAACCCTAACCCTAGCAACAAAACATTGGAATTAACCGCAACCCCAAAACTAACCGCAAGGCTCAGCCAAAGACGCTAACCCTAGCCCCAGCATCTAACACTACCCCTATCCAGCCCCTACTAATCCCAGATCTAACCCCTAACCCTAACCCTAGCTCTAACCCATTTAAAATAAACCACAACCATTAAACTAACTGCAACTCATAACCACAGCCTCTAACCCTGGTCCCAGTCCAAAACACTCACCCTGCCCAGCCCTAACCCTAACCATAGCTACAAAATATTGGAATTAACCACAACGCCAAAACCAACCGGAAGTCTTAAACACACACTCACACTCCAGCCCCAACCCCAAACACACCCTGCATAGCCCCAAGGTTGGGGCTACCTAACCCTAGGGTTACCTTGACCTTAACCCATCCTAGAAGACGTCAGAATAAACCGCAGCCCCTAAACTAACCGCAACCTTTAGCAGCAGCCTCCAACCCTAACCCCAGCCCCATACCACTGACAAGCCCCTACTACCCTAGCACTAACCCTAACCCTAACCCATCACTAACTCTAACCCTAGGTACAAAACATTAGAATTAACCGCAACCCCAAAACTAACCGCAAGTCTTAGACACACGCTCTCAACCTAGCCCCGGCCCCAAACACTCACCCTGCATAGCCCCTGGGTTGGAGCTACCCTAACCCTAGGTTTATCCTAATCCTAACCCTAGTTAAAAGACATCAGAATTAACCGCGACCCCCAAAATAACCGCAACCTAAAGCCTCCAAACCTAGCCCCAGCCCTAACACTCACCCTGTCAAGCCCTTACTACCCTAGCTCTAACCCCTTACCCTTACCCTAACCCCAGCCCTAGGTATGAAACATTAGAGTAAACCACAATCCCAAAACTAACCGCGTCTCAGACACACCCTCTTGCCCTAGCCCCAGCAGCAAAGACTCTCCCTGCATATCCACAGTGTTGGGACTACCCTAACTCTAGGGTAACCCTAACCCTAGCTGCAAGGCATCAGAATTAACCACAACCTCAAAACTAACCGCAACCTTTAGTGGTAGCCGCCAACCCTAGCCCCAGCCCCTAACACTTACCCTGTCAAGCCACTACTACCCTTGCCCTAACCTGAAACCCTAACCTTAACCTATCACTAACACTTACACTGACCCTAGCTGCAAAACATTAGAATTAACTGCAACCCCAAAACTAACCCCAAGAGACACACACTCACCGTAGCCTTAGCCCTAAACACACACCCTGCAAGCCCTAGGATTGGGGCTTCCCTAACCCTAGGGTAACACTAACACTAGCTAGAAGACATCAGAAGTAACCACAATCCTCAAACTAACAGCAAGTCTCAGTCGCATCCTCTCATCCTAGCCCCAGCCCCAAAGACTCATCCTACATAGGACCTGGGGTTGGGGCTACCCTAACCCTATCCCCAAAAAAGGTAAGAGAAAAGTCCAGGGAGGGCCACAAGCACAAACCGCAGCCCTTCCCAGACCCCAAGAGGAAATAGGAAACCGACAAATCTAAATAAGCACAAACCGAACAAACGTACGAAAAGCACTAAGTTTAGCTCTCTCTTCCCCAAGCGAGGTAATCGCAAACTAAATGGACTGAAAAACACAAGAACAAAATGACACACGGAAAGACATACAGACATACAACAATTCGCCTCGTAGAATAAACCACAAAGCAACAAAGAGTAAGACTAACACCGGGACCACCGCCTTAGAACGGTCGGTAGAGCAAACCACCGGGGGGGGGGGGGGGGGGGGGGGAGGGGTTTAAAGCACTTTTACAGCTAGCCAACTTCACCCTGGGTCCCAATGCTACTCTTAATACAGAAATACATAAAAATTCGGTTCGCATAAAGGCTCCCAACTCAGTCCATGCATCAAAGCGAAAACATAAAAATCAAATTAATCGCTATAATAAACAAAGCCGAGTACGCATGGCTAATTCTACTGTATGCCAGAGTAAATGAAAACCAATAGTTGAACCACGGCGGCCAACCCAAAGAGATATCGTCAAGCCCCAACCCACTGGTTAAAGTTTTATGACGAGGCCGTCATTGTCTGAGGCATCAGAATTAAACGCAACCCCAAAACTAGCCGAACCCTTCAGCGGCAGCCACCAACCCTAGCCCCAGCCCCTTACACTAAACCTGTCAAACCCTTACTACCTTAGCCCTAAACACTAACCCTAACCCATCACTATCACTAACCATAGCTACGAAACATTAGAATTAACCGCAATACCCAAAACTAACCGCAGTCACACCATCTCACGCTAGCCCCCAGCCCCCAAACACTCATCCTTATAGCCCTAGGGTTAGGACTACCCTAACCCTAGGTTTACGCTAACCTTAACCCTAGCTACAAGACATCAGAATTAACCGCAAACCCCAAGCTAACCGCAACCTTTACCTATCACTTACACTAACCCTAAACCTAGGTACAAAACATTAGAAGTAACGGCAACCCCAAAAGTCGCAAGTCTTAGATACACCATCTCACGTTAGCCCCAGCCAAAACACTCATCCTGCATTGCCCTTCGGTTGGGGCTACACAAACCCTAGATACATCCTGAACCATACGCTGAATAATACCCTGGCCACTTTTGATTAATACCCTCAAATAATGAACCAGACGCTGCAGATCGTATTTTGAATAATACGCTGAATCCTGAACCAGACGCTGCAGGTCGTGTTTTGAAAAATACACTGAATAATGAACCAGACGCTGCAGCTCGTATTTTGAATAATACGCTGAATCCTGAACCAGACGCTGCAGCTCGTATTTTGAATAATACGCTGGATCCTGGACCAGACGCTGCACCTCGTATTTTGAATAATACGCTGAATCCTGCACCAGACGCTACAGGTCGTGTTTTGAAAAATACCCTGAATAATGAACCAGACGCTGCAGGTCGTGTTTTGAAAAATACCCTGAATAATGAACCAGACGCTGCAGCTCGTATTTTGAATAATACGCTGAATCCTGAACCAGACGCTGCAGCTCGTATTTTGAATAATACGCTGAATCCAGAACCAGACGCTGCAGGTCGTGTTTTGAATAATACCCTGAATAATGAACCAGACGCTGCAGTTCGTATTTTGAATAATACCCTGAATCCTGAACCAGACGCTGCAGGTCGTATTTTCAATTATACCCTAAATACTGAACCATACGCTGAATAATATCCTGACCATTTTTGAATAATACTCTGAATAATGAACCAGATGCTGCAGCTCGTATTTTGAATAATACGCTGAATCCTGAACCAGACACTGCAGGTCGTGTTTTTGAAAAATACCCTGAATAATGAACCAGAATCTGCAGCTCGTATTGTGAATAATACGCTGAACCCTGAACCAGACGCTGCAGCTCGTATTTCAAATAATATGCTGAATCCTGAACCAGACGCTGCAGGTCGTGTTTTGAAAAATACCCTGAATGATGAACCAGACGCTGCAGCTCGTATTTTGAATAATACGATGAATCCTGAACCAGACGCTGCAGCTCGTATTTTGAATAATACGCTGAATCCTGAACCAGACGCTGCAGCTCGTATTTTGAATAATACGCTGAATCCTGAACCATACACTGCAGCTCGTATTTTGAATAATACGCTGAATCCTGAACCAGACGCTGCAGGTCGTGTTTTGAAAAATACCCTGAATAATGAACCAGACGCTGCAGCTCGTATTTTGAATAATACGCTGAATCCTGAACCAGACGCTGCAGCTCGTATTTTGAATAATACGCTGAATCCTGAACCAGACGCTGCAGCTCGTATTTTGAATAATACGCTGAATCCTGCACCAGACGCTGCAGGTCGTATTTTGAATAATACGCTGAATCCTGAACCAGACGCTGCAGGTCGTATTTTGAAAAATACCCTCAATAATGAACCAGACGCTGCAGCTCGTATTTTGAATAATACGCTGAATCCTGAACCAGACGCTGCAGCTCGTATTTTGAATAATACGCTGAATCCTGAACCAGACGCTGCAGGTCGTATTTTGAATAATACGCTGAATCCTGAACCAGACGCTGCAGGTCGTATTTTGAAAAATACCCTCAATAATGAACCAGACGCTGCAGCTCGTATTTTGAATAATACGCTGAATCCTGAACCAGACGCTGCAGGTCGTGTTTTGAATAATACCCTGAATAATAAACCAGACGCTGCAGCTCGTATTTTGAATAATACGCTGAATCCTGAACCAGACGCTGCAGGTCGTGTTTTGAATAATACCCTGAATAATAAACCAGACGCTGCAGCTCGTATTTTGAATAATACGCTGAATCCTGAACCAGACGCTGCAGCTCGTATTTTGAATAATACGCTGAATCCTGAACCAGACGCTGCAGGTCGTGTTTTGAATAATACCCTGAATAATAAACCAGACGCTACAGCTCGTATTTTGAATAATACGCTGAATCCTGAACCAGACGCTGCAGGTCGTATTTTGAATAATACGCTGAATCCTGAACCAGACGCTGCAGGTCGTATTTTGAATAATACGCTGAATCCTGAACCAGACGCTGCAGGTCGTATTTTGAAAAATACCCTCAATAATGAACCAGACGCTGCAGCTCATATTTTGAATAATACGCTGAATCCTGAACCAGACGCTGTAGGTCGTGTTCTGAATAATACCCTGAATAATAAACCACACGCTGCAGCTCGTATTTTGAATAATACGCTGAATCTTGAACCAGACGCTGCAGCTCGTATTTTGAATAATAGGCTGAATCCGGAACCAGACGCTGCAGCTCTTATTTTGAATAATACGCTGAATCCTGAACCAGACACTGCAGCTCGTATTTTGAATAATACGCTGAATCCTGAACCAGACGCTGCAGCTTGTATTTTGAATAATACGCTGAATCCTGAACCAGACGCTGCAGCTCGTATTTTGAATAATACTCTGAATCTTGAACCAGACGCTGCAGGTCGTATTTTGAATAATACGCTGAATCCTGAACCAGACGCTGCAGGTCGTATTTTGAAAAATACCCTCAATAATGAACCAGACGCTGCAGCTCATATTTTGAATAATACGCTGAATCCTGAACCAGACGCTGTAGGTCGTGTTCTGAATAATACCCTGAATAATAAACCAGACGCTGCAGCTCGTATTTTGAATAATACGCTGAATCTTGAACCAGACGCTGCAGCTCGTATTTTGAATAATAGGCTGAATCCGGAACCAGACGCTGCAGCTCTTATTTTGAATAATACGCTGAATCCTGAACCAGACGCTGCAGCTCGTATTTTGAATAATACGCTGAATCCTGAACCAGACGCTGCAGTTCGTGTTTTGAAAAATACATTGAATAATGAACCAGATGCTGCAGCTTGTATTTTGAATAATACGCTGAATCCTGAACCAGACGCTGCAGCTCGTATTTTGAATAATACCCTGAATAATGAACCAGACGCTGCAGGTTGTGTTTTGAAAAATACCCTGAATAATGTACTAGACGCTGCAGCTTGTATTTTGAATAATACGCTGAATCCTGAACCAGACGCTGCAGCTCGTATTTTGAATAATACGCTGAATCCTGAACCAGACGCTGCAGCTCGTATTTTGAATAATACGCTGAATCCTGAACCAGACGCTGCAGCTCATATTTTGAATAATACGCTGAATCCTGAACCAGACGCTGCAGGTCGTATTTTGAAAAATACCCTCAATAATGAACCAGACGCTGCAGCTCGTATTTTGAATAATACGCTGAATCCTGAACCAGACGCTGCAGGTCGTATTTTGAAAAATACCCTCAATAATGAACCAGACGCTGCAGCTCATATTTTGAATAATACGCTGAATCCTGAACCAGACGCTGTAGGTCGTCTTCTGAATAATACCCTGAATAATAAACCAGACGCTGCAGCTCGTATTTTGAATAATACGCTGAATCTTGAACCAGACGCTGCAGCTCGTATTTTGAATAATAGGCTGAATCCGGAACCAGACGCTGCAGCTCTTATTTTGAATAATACGCTGAATCCTGAACCAGACGCTGCAGCTCGTATTTTGAATAATACGCTGAATCCTGAACCAGACGCTGCAGTTCGTGTTTTGAAAAATACATTGAATAATGAACCAGACGCTGCAGCTTGTATTTTGAATAATACGCTGAATCCTGAACCAGACGCTGCAGCTCGTATTTTGAATAATACCCTGAATAATGAACCAGACGCTGCAGGTCGTGTTTTGAAAAATACCCTGAATAATGAACCAGACGCTGCAGCTCGTATTTTGAATAATACGCTGAATCCTGAACCAGACGCTGCAGCTCCTATTTTGAATAATACGCTGAATCCTGAACCAGACGCTGCAGCTCGTATTTTGAATAATACGCTGAATCCTGAACCAGACGCTGCAGCTCATATTTTGAATAATACGCTGAATCCTGAACCAGACGCTGCAGGTCGTATTTTGAAAAATACCCTCAATAATGAACCAGACGCTGCAGCTCGTATTTTGAATAATACGCTGAATCCTGAACCAGACGCTGCAGGTCGTGTTTTGAATAATACCCTGAATAATAAACCAGACGCTACAGCTCGTATTTTGAATAATACGCTGAATCCTGAACCAGACGCTGCAGCTCGTATTTTGAATAATACGCTGAATCCTGAACCAGACGCTGCAGCTCGTATTTTGAATAATACGCTGAATCCTGAACCAGACGCTGCAGGTCGTATTTTGAATAATACGCTGAATCCTGAACCAGACGCTGGAGGTCGTGTTTTGAAAAATACCCTGAATAATGAACCAGACGCTGTAGCTCGTATTTTGAATAATACGCTGAATACTGAACCAGACGCTGCAGCTCGTATTTTGAATAATACGCTGAATCCTGAACCAGACGCTGCAGCTCGTATTTTGAATAATACGCTGAATCCTGAACCAGACGCTGCAGGTCGTATTTTGAATAATACGCTGAATCCTGAACCAGACGCTGCAGGTCGTGTTTTGAAAAATACCCTGAATAATGAACCAGACGCTGCAGCTCGTATTTTGAATAATACGCTGAATCCTGAACCAGACGCTGCAGCTCGTATTTTGAATAATACGCTGTATCCTGAACCAGACGCTGCAGGTCGTGTTTTGAAAAATACCCTCAATAATGAACCAGACGCTGCAGCTCGTATTTTGAATAATACGCTGAATCCTGAACCAGACGCTGCAGGTCGTGTTTTGAAAAATACCCTGAATAATGAACCAGACGCTGCAGCTCGTATTTTGAATAATACGCTGAATCCTGAACCAGACGCTGCAGCTCGTATTTTGAATAATATCCTGAATACTGAACCATACGCTGAATCCTGAACCGTGAATAATGAACCGTGAACCAGATTCTAACTTAACGTTCATTTCGATGACGAACATTCAAAATGGCGGATACTTATGCGAATCAGCTGACGATGTAAAATATTAAAACGATGTAAAACATAAAAACTTGTATCCTATGTTCATGAAAGAATTGCAAATCGAATGAAATTGGAGTGCCGCGTTGGACCTATGGAAGACAGATATAAAACAACAAAATAAGAATGTTAAGCGACACTTTTGTTTTCGATAATGTCAACAAATACACGATGGCAACAAGGAGTAAAACAAATAAGTTTGAATGGTATAACCTGTAGAGGATTTTGATTGATTGTGTTGGGGTTTAACGACACGTCAACCCTTGAGGGTCATTTTGTGTCGTCTCCCAGAGAAAGGGAGAAAAGAGATAGAAGAGAGAGTAGAGGAGATGAAAGAGAGGGACAGGGAAGAAAGAGGAACAGGAATGAAAGTGAAGAAACAGAAGAAATAAAAACATTCCCCCTCTACCCTTACCCACTACAAGGATAGCAGGCCTTGCCCAACTGTAAGCCAATATCAGTTGGACGCCCCGGTGATGTAAGATACACAGCACCTTCGCACCACCCGACCACCCCACCTGTAGAGGAACTCTTCAGGTAAAAAAAAAAAAAAGTCAAAAACTGCAATGTTCGTAGATCATTTTCTCTCTTACTAGATTTAATTTTATTTATTATGTATATGAATGTTTCGACCAATATTGTAAGCTTGCGTCCATAGTTACCAGGCACGCAACTTTTCTCAACAGTAATATGATTGGTTTCCCGTTGATAGCGTGCGACGAAATTCCTATGCTCAAATGCCTTAGATAAAGCACGGCTAGAAATGTAAAGACAAATAAGGAACAACACGAGCAGGGGTGTTAGAAAAAGATTTATTGTATCCATCCTACTGGCATGATCAAACAGTACAGACCCTGATCAAAGGAGCAGTTTGTCTTTTTTAGGAGCAGTTTGACCTGGGTCTACACTGTCTGCTCAGGCACAAATGTCTGAATACTGAGGGAAAATATAGACTGTAACAAATGTACTTAACCTTTAATATACTCTGGGCAAGTTCAGCAAACAACAAACGGAAGATTTTTTTTCTTATTTTTCCCCAGAAAACAGGTTTGATATTTCATGCAAAAAAGCCTCCATAGGAGAAAACTTACATGAAATGTCAAGGCCTGTTTTCTGGGGAAAAAATAAGAAAAATATTTCAAAATATTGTCTGGTGAAATATTTACCCAGCACGCTGGGCAAGTTCAGCAGATGTCAAAATGATTATTTCTTTTATCTTTATTTATTTATTTTTTATTTTTTCAAGAGAATAGAATGACATTTTAAGCATTTGTCTCAATGTCAAACCTTGTATTTATGATTTATTTTTCTTACTTTTCAAGAGAATAAGATCTGACATTTTTGCAAATTGTTGTCTCAATGTCAATTCTATTTTTATGAAAAAAAAAAAAAAAAAAAAAAGCAAATTCAGTGCATTTTCGTCCCCCGCCTTTGAATTTTGTTTTGAGGGGAATTATCTCCAGCAGATAAAAAGAAACTAATTATTTATTATTATGTCTCTAAGTTAAAAATGCGGAAAAAGTGATAAAAAATTATTTCAGGATTCTGCAAAAACCACATGCATATCTTCAGGCCATCCTAAAAGCCCATGTAAAGTTTCAAAAGGATCAGCCAAAAACTGTGGGAGGAGTTAAGGGGACAAGGTACCTACTCCCTACACACTTTTGTAATATTAACACTCAAAAAATGTCTAAGTTAAAAATGCAGAAAAAGTAATAAAAAATTATTTCAGGATTCTAAAAAATCCACATGCATATCTTCAGGCCATCCTAAAAAGCCTCGTAAAGTTTCAAAAGGATTGGCCAAAAACTGTGGTAGGAGTTAAGGGGACAAGGTACCTACTCCCTATAGACTTCTGTAATATTAGAACTCAAAAAATGTCTAAGTTCAAAATGCAGAAAAAGTGATAAAAAATAATTTCAGGATTCTGAAAAAACCACATGCATATCTTCAGACCATCTTAAAAGCCCCTATTAAGTTTTCAAAAGGATCGGACAAAAACTGTGGGAGGAGTTAAGGGGACAAGGTAATTACTAAAAATTCGGCACCACGGAAAGCCGAAAACAGTGTCCCTCCGCTTTTCTTCTAAAAGGCGGGGGACAAAAAAATCAGAATATCATCCTCTTAAACTTTTACCAACCATGCAATGCATTAAACTCTTCCTTTGGAGGTAAGAAAATTGATATTTTTTTTTATTTCTATAACGGATGCTTTTAAAGCATGCACATCTCCAGATTAGGCGACATTTTAGGATAAATTTTGTTGTATTTGCACCAAAAATATACTGTGTGGTAACTTACTGGAATTGCCTAAGTGAGACGCGATCCCATGACTAGCCAAAAGATTATGTTTTGAAGCAAAAAGAACGAAAATTGCCTTCTGAATATGCTCTTTATCTGGATCTGTGGTGAGGTGTTTTAAAAGAATAGTTCCATATTATTGGATTTGTATGCCTATATTTCATGCAAACAACATTTTCTGTTTTGAAGGTTAATGACAAGCTTCTGTCAGGACCATTGCAGCCTTTGTGAAAAATTATTGATTGCTATACAGATCTAACAGCTTTTAAATGCTTAGCATGCTGGGTAGAAATTTCAGCAGATGACATTTTAGAATGAGAAAATGATCATTTAAAGTATGTCATGGTCAATCTCCACCAAAGAATGTTACCGACCCATCAGGGGTCGAACCCGCAAACTCCTGATCATGAGTTGCACGTGTATCCAACTGAGCCACTGAGGCCGATTACCCAGCATGCTATGCGCTAATAAAGTTCACCAGTTTATACCTCTAGATAAGATGAGTAGCCAGGGCCCAGTTGTTCAAAACTAATGACGTCTTTAGTTAATGTATTGTTAAAACTTTGATCATTAAATATGGCATATATGCTAATATTTTTGCTGATAGAATGCGAGTAGCTTTTGCATTTGCAAAAGCTACTCACATTTTTTCAGCAAAAACACCTGTGCATTAGATATTGTACTTATTAGAACAGTTAACATTTTGACAACTAATGAGCTTGTTAAGCTAACAATGCTTTGAACAACTGGGCCCAGATAAATAGTTTCCTTATTTCTCCTCAAAAATATATGTTGTGGGTACTCGTTGGAAGCGACTTGGGGAGGACTGCTTCTGATGGGTACCCACAATGTATGTTTTCATGGAGAAATAAGATAGGTATCAATACATTTTAATTGAAATTTTATCAGTATTTAGCTGGTAGGTTTACCCATACTTAAGGTTTTCACTTTGTCCCCAAAGAAAACAAAATTCTGGAGACATTTGACTTTTACAGCTACCAGTGTATAAGGATTTAAACATTTTAAATGGTGCCAAAATGGCCATTTTTTGTGCACTATCGAAAACCTTGGTATTATTTCCTAGAATGTAAATACTGCAAAAACATTCCTTTGAACATCAAATAGAAGTTTGTGAGTTTGTTATTTGCAAAGCAAACATCACATTATCATGTCAAACATGCAAAATAAGCTGTCTTAAACACACTGACCCTTAAAGCACTAACCAAAACTGCAGCAGACAGACATTTGATTTTTGTATTTTTCAGAGAAAATTAGGCTTGGAATTTCATGTGAATTGTCTACTTGGCAGACAATTCACATGAACATCTGATTTTGTCTGAAATATATGTATTTTGTTAGGATGTTGTCTGCTACAATTTTGCTTAGTATTTTAAGGGTTAACAAAGGAAAAGATAAAGGGAGTATTCATATGATGAAATATTGAAATATTTAGAAGCATTTTTTTTTTTTTTTTTTCATTAAAACATATCTTGGTAAAATTACAGATTACAGATACACTATGTTGCTTGACAGACAACTTATTTTCTCCAAAAGACAATACATATATATATATATATATATATATATATATATATAATTCAAGATTTAACCCTTCTCTTGCCGGAAAAAAAATGGTCAGGCCTGTAATAGGGGGTACCTCTACTTGAGAAGTCATTACCCCCTGAATTTTACCTCGATTTTCATGAAATTTTCATGTATAATTTGCCGATCCTAGGTGGCCATTTTACCAGAGAAAGGATGGTCACGTGACTAGAAAGTCACGTGACAGTCATGTGTAAACTGGGAACCGTTTAAGACACTTAAAAAAAAAAAAAAAAAAATTACAAGAGACCAGCGCCTACTGTGTACTATTGCGAATGAAACGAGTGACATACATAGGTTCTACTGTTATTCCTCAGTAACTTCTTCCTCACTGGAAATGATTCAGGTGTTATGGGCTTTTTTTCCAGAAAAGCCTGACCAATTTGTTGAAGTGAGTGCTGAAATTAATGGCAGCTTGAAATTTGGTATTCTCTGTCTTTTTTAGTGTGGGTAAAATCCAGCACCTGACTATCTAATGAAAAGTGGCGTGTTTGTATGAAAGTAGGTTCACTCCTGTATGAGAACACTTGCTCTGAATGGTTGCATGTGGTATATTGTAAGTATGACAGGCTTTTGAGCTGGCAGACCCCTCCAGCGCAACTATTGTCGCGAAAGGCAAGATAAGGGTTAACTAGAAAAAAATATAAAATGTGGTTTTGCATTTTTTGTGTCGAATACAACCCCAAAACGTCAAATTCGGGCTAACTTTTTGGGTTTTAATTTTTTGTCCGGCTTTCTGTTAACCCTTCTCTTGCCGGAAAAAAAATGAATCAGGCCTGTAAGAGGGGGTACCTCTACTTGAGAAGTCATTACCCCCTGAATTTTACCTCGATTTTCATGAAATTTTCCGATCCTAGGTGGCCATTTTACCGGAGAAAGGATGGTCATGTGACTAGAAAGTCACGTGACAGTCATGTGTAAACCAGGAACCGTTAAAGACACTTAAAAAAAAAAAAAAAAAAATTACAAGAGACCAGCGCCTACTGTGTACTATTGCGAATGAATCTAGTGACATACATAGGTTCTACTGTTATTCCTACTTCTTCCTCACTGGAAATGATTCAGGTGTTATGGGCTTTTTTTTCCAGGAAAGCCTGAGCAATTTGTTGAAGTGAGTGCTGAAATTAATGGCAGCTTGAAATTTGGTATTCTCGGTCTTTTTTAGTGTGGGTAAAATCCAGCACCTGACTATCTAATGAAAAGTGGCGTGTTTGTATGAAAGTGAGAACACTTGCTCTGAATGGTTGCATGTGGTATATTGTAAGTATGACAGGCTTTTGAGTTGGCAGACCCCTCCAGCGCGACTATTGTCGCGAAAGGCAAGATAAGGGTTAAGCAAACTTCAACAAAGAATTCCTGCCCAGGATCAATACTGATGCAAGTACTTCAGAAAAAAGTGTATAGGGAGAAATATGAAATACCACTGGGCTGAGTGAGGCTCGAACCCACCCCGGCTACGATGGCAGCGACTTGCCCTTCAGAGTCAGGAGACATAACCACTGCACCACTACGCTTGTTAAAAAGAAGAAGCCATCTGATCTGGATCTACACTGTTTGCAAAGGTAGGGGTTGTCGTGAACAGCAGGATAAGGATTAACCCTTGTCATGCTGAATAAGATGCCACGCCCACTTACAATTTTCCGCCAATCAGATTACTTGATCCAGGTTGACCATACAAATTCACATACTTAATGACTACCAGTGCAGGTCCAGATCAACTGGCATCTTCAGAAGCCAACTGATCTGGATCTACACTGTTTGCAAAGTCAGGGTATATCCAGGATCAGCAGTCCTAGGGTTAAGTGTGGCCCTTGTAATGAAACACATTACCATTGTGACACCATCAATGAAGGCCCTTTTAGCTAATACTCCAGGGCCATCCACCACGCGGCCATCATCATCGGGGCCCCAGCTAGCCGAGTAGATGTCTATATAGCTTTTATTAAAACTGAGTGACCTAGCTTCAACTGCATCATACACCTCTCCATCCAACATACGTATGCCTGACAATGAAAAATCATCATAGGTAAAATCATGTCAAAATGTCAGCACCTATTTTCTGAGCTATAGGCGCTTTTTCCAACCAAAAAATATCTATATTTTTCTTATTTCTCGACGAAGACATATGTTGTGGGTACTCATTACAAGCACCTTGGTGAGGCTCTTCTAATGAGTACCCACAACATATGTTTTTGTCAAGAAATAAGAAAAATATTTACCTGATCTAGGCCTATGGGAAAAGTAAGAAAAATATTGATTTGTCATCAGCTGAATTGTAACGTTTAATAGTTAAGATAAAATCCATACAGAAATCAAGTTACAGCCAAAAAATTTGTGTTGAGGTTTTATGGTCCAGTCAACCCATTAGGGTCATATTAAGTGCGGTCAGTTTACCTAACCACACATTTTCCTGGGCAGGATTAGTCCTCTAAGCGGTTAACCAGTACTTGTGCATATTCTTTCACCAGAAACTGAAAACTGCCCTTCTTGAATCAGCAGAAGCAAGAGAATGACTGCAGAAAATATTTCAACCATAAAGTATGGGGCCCAGTTGTTCAAAGCATTGTTAGCTTAACAAGCTTGTTAGTGATCAAAATGTTAGCTGTTCTAGTAAGTACAGTATCTAATTCACAGGTATTTTTTGCTGAAAAAAATGTGAGTAGCTTTTGCAAATGCAAAAGCTACTTACATTTTTTTCAGCAAAAATATTAGCATATATGCCATATTTAATGATCAAAGTTTTATTGAATAGCTGGGCCCAAATATTTTTCTTTCTCCTCCATGAAAACATATAAGGGCTGATCATTAGAACTGGCTCAGTGACGTCATTCTAATGAATACCACAAAATATGTTACCATGGAGAAAAAAGAAAAAAAATTTTTCAGTCAAATAACAAAAACAAAGAAAACAGCCTATCTTGCCCAATAGTCTGAGAAAATTTACAAATAGAGACTTCTGCCTCCCTGCTGTAGCCTGCAGAGACAGGAATTTCTTGGAAATATTGAACTTTTAAAATTAAATATTGCACATAATCTGGTTGTCAATCTGTCAACATTAATTCAATTTATAAGGACATTGAACAAATTCTACTCCATTTCACTGCTTTTAAACAACATTAACGCAAAGTATGCTGGGTAAAATTTTCAGCAGATGACGTTTTGAAATATATTATTCTTATTTTTCCCAGCACCCGGTCTGACATTTCATGCAAACTGTCTCCATAGGGAGACAATTTGCATGAAATTTCAGACCCTGTTTTCTGGAAAATTAAGAAAAAACTCATCAATTTGTTGTCTGCTGAATTTGCCCATAGAGTAGTAAAAGAGCTGCAAAGCAATAAATATTTGGCACGGTTAAATCTTAAAGCGCCAATCACAATTGCAGCGAACAACATGGGGAATAAGGCTTGACGTTCCAGCTACATGAAATGTCAAACCTTATTTTCTATGAAGAAATAAGAATTAACAAATAGAAGGTCATCTGTTACAATTCTGCTTTGTGCTTCAAGGGTTAAATCTTTCCAAGCTAAAAATTATTGTAGACATTTTTACATGCATTTCCTATTATGTTCCCCAGACAACAGGTCTTGACATGATATTTTAGTTGGTTTGGCAAAAAAAAAAAATGACTGGCTAATACAGAAACTTTTTCAAATGCAAGTTTCCAGTTTAAACATGAATAGATTGTAATTAACTGATTTTTGTTTTGCGATAAAGTATACCACACATAATAGTCTGGATTGCAATTTGGTTAAAAATAATTCTCAGATAAATGAGAAACTCCATTGTCATGTCTTTTTGTGGGTTGAAAAAAAAACACGGTCAGGAAACTTCATAATCACAGCCAGTGTCTCCGATAAGCAAATGTTGTGTGCGTCTTCTGGAGCACGTGCGGCTCTGAATATAGCGGCTGAAAAAAGTAAACAAAAGAGGTAGGTCAGTCACTCGTTGAAAGAATCTGTTTTTGTGGGGTAGTTTTTCTCAAAAAGGAGAATTACATGCTGCTCTCGTCTTTTAACAGTTTTCTCACCTAATAGATAGTTTGTAAATGTGTACAATCTTGACTGAATTACTTGTGGCGTGGGCTGATCCATGCTGAATAAACTGATCATCGAAGGTTCAGCGATGCTATTCCTGGTTATTTTTTCGTAAAATGCATATGCGCCTGGACTGTTTGGAATTTTTTATGTGTGAAATGATTGTTTGACCTGTCTCACTTACCGAAAAATAAAAATTGACAACAAACTAATGGAAATGGAGGGCAAATAAACAATGGCTCCGATGGTGTAGGGTGGCTCTGAATATATCGGTCGGCTCTGATAGCTGAGGGCTAATGTTTGCAGAACTATTATTATAAAAGACAGCCTCTGTACAGTTGTGAGTATTGAAGCCTTTCAGCAATGTTTGTCTCTTCTGATCTTTGGACATCTATTCTGTGCTGTTACAGTTGATTTTTGCTCTAAAATGTCTTGAGGGGGATGTACAACCTTATCAAAACAAGCACAGAAACTGATTATGGCCTCTGTGATGGGATCGATTTCATCGCATATCTTGAAACAGAAAAATCCAAGTAAATCCACTACCAGAGGCCATAATCAGTTTCTGTGCTTGTTTTGATAAGGTTGTACGTCCCAGTCAAGACATTTTAGAGCAAAAATCAACTGTTACAGCACAGAATAGATGTCCAAAGATCAGAAGAAACAAACATTAGCCCTCAGCTATCAGACCCGACCTATATATTCAGAGCCTCCCTACACCATCGAAGCCATTATTTATTTGCACTCCATTTCCATTAGTTTGTTGTCAATTTTTATTTTTCGGTAAGTGAGACAGGTCAAACAATCATTTCACACATAAAAAATCCAAACAGCCCAGGCGTATATGCAATTTTACGAAAAAATAACCGGGAATAGCGTCGCTGAACCTTCGACGATCAGTTTATTCAGCATCAATCAGCCCACGCCACAAGTAATTCAGACGAGATCGTACACATTTACAAACTATCTATTAGGTGAAAAAACTGCTAAAAGACTTGAGAGCAGCATGTAATTTTCCTTTTTGAGAAAAACTACCCCACAAAAACAGATTCTTTCGACGAGTGACTGACCTACCTCTTTTGTTTACTTTTTTCAGCCGCTATATTCCGAGCCACGCGTGCTCCGGAAGATGCACACAACATTTGCTTATCGGAGCCACCGGCTGCGATTATGAAGTTTCCTGACCGTGAAAAAGTCCCACTGAAAAAAAAGCTATATGCAGGACTGTTTGGAAAGATGCGGTGGTGTCTGAGAATGTAACTAATTTTTTTTTTATTTGGCCTAAACCTTGTCCTGCTGAACTCCGATATACCCTGCCTTTGCAAACAGTGAAGCTCCAGATCAGTTGGCTTCTAAAAAGTCAACTGATCTGGATCTGCACTGTTTGCAATTCAGTATATGAATTTATATCAACCTTCTGGATCAAGTAAGAACTAAATAAACTTAAAGCTTCCGTTCTGATCCTAATTTTTTGTACTATATTTATTGCTTTATTTGTACAATTATTTATGAATAAATGTGTTTAAACTAAGTAATCTGATTGGCTGAAAATTTGAAAAGGGCATGGCATCTTAATTTATTCAGCAGGACAAAGGTTAAGAGTATCTTTGAAAGGTTTGACCTTAAGAGTATCTTTAAGAGGTTTCAAATACAAGGCATCTTCCTGCCTGCTTAAGTTGTCTCCCTTTAGTGACACAACATTTCAGAAGTATCAATTAGCGAACATCATTTAAAACTTTTTTTCTTATTATCTCTAAATGACTGCCTCCGGATGTTGCCATTCTGAAGACAGGGATAAAGACTACCTGACTGCAGAAAATGAATATTTGAATATTAACATTAGGGGTATATGTATTTTCTCCGAAAATTTAGGGGCCCAGCCAAAAGAAATTTAGGAGCCATGGGCCACCAGGGCCCCTGTTAGTCTTTTTCCCTGGAAGAAATGATAATAATAACTTAAGTGAAAGATATAAAAAAAATATTGCATATGACGGGTACAGATTGTGCCTTTAGCATACTAAAATTATTAACTTTAAAGGGCTAATCATAACTGTATCAGATGGGGTGGAGTGGGGGGTGCAGTGGGCTTTTAATAAAAAAAAAGAAAAAACAAAAAAATAGAATGTTGTCTACTACAATTTTGCTTAGTGCTTTTAGGCTTAGCACTGGGTAAAATTTTCAGCTGAAAACATACTGAAATATTTTTTTATTTTTTTTTACTTTTCCCAGCCATGTTTGGACATTTCATGCAAATGGTCTCCAATGACAATTTGCATGAAATGTCAAAAGCCTATTTTATGGTAAAAATAAGAAAAATATCACCAGTTTGTCATCTGCTAAATAAGCCTAGAGAATGGTAAAGGCTAAAGGTTAAGCTATTTCTGCAGAAGCAAAACAGCATAAAATATTGCCGATCACAGATGCATTTTCAACAACCAAACAAGAATTATTTGTCTGTGAAAATCCATTATGAATACAGCAAAAGAAAAAGTACCGTATTTTACCCAAGTATTCTGACCGACAGGACTGATAAGGTGTTAAGGAGAATGAGTGATTAGACTGATTATGGTATACAAACAGACAGACAGAAGGCAAAAGCAACAAGCTGTCTTACTTTTACTTATAAAGCTGGGGCATAAATCTTACCAGATTCTACAAATCAACTGCAGAAAATAGTTCTTAAATATGCCGGCTGATCTGGGTCCCTGCTGTCAACAAGTGTCACAAGACTGAGTTCTTATGTATGACCCAGACAATTTGATTCCTATAGCAGCCTGACTTCCAGGACCCCAGATCAAGAATATCCAGATAAGTGTATTTCTTACCCAGCTAGCATTTTTTATTAATCTATAGCCTTTCATTTTCAGCCAGTCAGCCACCCTAACAGGCTACAGATTTTTTTCTTATCTGTCCTTCAAAACATATGTTGTGTGTACTCATTAGAAGCACCTCACTGAGTTGCTTCTAAATAGTACCCATAACATATAATTCTGTGGGCAAATGAGATATTTTCTGGATACCCCCTCTTATCTGGAACTAAGTAACTGCTCCATTAATGCATTTAAGCCAAGTAAACTCTTCTACCTCAACCCTTTGGACTGGTCCATTTCCTATATGAGGGATGTCTGGTTAGTTTTTATTATCATGTTTTGCAGAAATTCTTGAACTTCGTGCAAACAGTGTAGACCCTGATCAGACACCGCATTTTGCCGCATCTGATCTGGGTCTACACTGTTTGCCACTGCCCCTTTTATGGGACACTAGGCACAAATGGGTTAAAAAAACACATTGTAATTTGGACTAACAAGATGCTTTTTCTTAGCAAAATAAACAAGAGGGCCATGATGACCCTGTAACGCTCACCTGAATATCATAGCACTTTGAGAACCTGACCTAGAACTGATAAAGGCAAACATTCTGATCAAAATTTAATATGATTATATAAACAAGTAACATGTAGCATGTCTAATGGACTGTGAAATTGAGGTCAAGTTCAAATATGGATGACGGCACTCAAGAGGCCATGCTAAGATGTATGCATGTACTAAGTATCACTGGCTGTAGGAGCAATAGTTACTGTCTTTACTAAACACAAACACTTCACAAGTACCAAATATCATTCATGATGATTGCTTCATAAATGTGACCACTAGAGTGTTAAAAAGGTTTTACACTGATGTAGCCAGGTGACCTAGTTTTTGACCACATGTGATCCAGTTTCGAACTAGACCTTGAAATCATCAAGACAAACATTTTGAGCAAGATTCATGATGATTGCTTCAAAAAATATGACCGCTAGAGTGTTAACAAAGTTTTCTGCTGATTTGGCCCCATTTGTTTGTGTCGAGGTTTTACGGCCCAGTCAACCCAATGGGGTCATGTTGACTGCAGTCAGTTTACAACATATTTACTGGGCAGGCTTTTTTTATTCTATGCAGTTAACCAGTATTGTGCACAGCAAAAGGAAGAGAATGACCTTAGAAAATATTTCATGATCAATCTCCACGAAAGAATGTTGCCGACCTCGGCGGGGCTTGAACCCGCGACCTCCTGGTCTCCAGTTGGACGGCGCATCCAAATGAGCTACCAAGGCCAGCGATTTGGCCCCGTGATCTTGTTTTTGTCCCCAAGTGACCCAATTTTGAACCTTACCTAGAACTCATCAAGACAAATATTTTGAACAAGATTCATGATGAATGCTTCAAAAATGTGACCGCTAGAGTGTTAACAAGGTTTTCCTTTGATTTGGCTGGGTGACCTAGTTTTTGACCCCAAGTGACCCAGTTTCAAACCTGACCTAGAAATCATCAAGACAAACAATTTGAGCAAGATTCATGATGACTGCTTGAAAAAATGTGACCGCTAGAGTGTTAACAATGTTTTCTGCTGATTTGGCCTAGTGACCTAGTTTTTGACCCCATGTGACCCAGTTTCATACATGACCTAGAAATCATCAAGAAAAACATTTTGAGCAAGATTCATGATGACTGCTTCAAAGATGTGACCCCTAGAGTGTTAACAAGGTTTTCTTCTGATTTGGCACGGTGACCTAGTTTTTGACCCCAAGTGACCTGAACTTGACCTAGAACTCATCAAGACAAACATTTTGAGCAAGATTCATGATGATTGCTTCAAAAATGTGACTGCTAGAGTGTTAACAAGGTTTTCCTTTGATTTGGCCTGGTGACCTAGTTTTCTGACCCTAAGTAACCCAGTTTCAAGCTTGACCTAGAAATCATCAAGGCAAACATTTTGAGCAATATTCATGATGATTGCTTCAAAAATGTGACCTCTAATGTTACAAGTTTTTCCTTTGATTTGACCTGGTGACCTAGTTTTTGACCCCAAGTGACCCAGTATCGAACTTGACCTACATTTCATAGGGGCAAACATTCTGGGCATGTTTCATCAAGATTGGGTAAAAGCTGTGACCTCTAGAGTGTTAACAAACTAATTGTTGACGATGGACGGCGACTTACAGAGGGTGATCACAATAGTTCACCCTGAGCTTTTGCTCAGGTGAGCTAAAGAAAAATGAAGCATTTCTTTTGTTGTTGTTGAAAACTGATTCAAAAGAAAAATATCCATTTGGAAAATTAGTGCACAACTGTGTAGGCAATGAGTACCAACAATACATGATTTTCTGATGACATAAAAAAACAGAAATATTTTTGTCTTATCTGGAGCTAAGTGTGCAACTGTGCATGCTGAGCTTGTCCTTCACTATCAATATATGAGTCAGCACATGACAAAACCTACAATAAGACCTGTGTGACTAGCAAAGACTCAGTTCAGCCTGTACATCCACCCAGTATGGCAAGAGTTCTCATTTATCCCTCTTTGCATAGACCAGGGGCTGTAGAAGGCACACGCGATCAGTAAAGACTCTGATCAGGCTGTGCCAATACGCAGGCTAATCTGAGTCTTTGCTGGTCGCACAAGTTTTATTGTAGGTTTTGTTGTGCACTGGTTCATATGTCTATATCTGTAGACCCCCCTTTTTATTACGAGTTAATGCTTGTCCTGCTGAATAAATTAAGATGCAATACTCATTTCTAATTTTCAGCCAATCAGATTACTTGATCTAGGGTGTTGATATAAATTTATATACTTCCTGGCAAATGCAGATCAACTTAAGTGATACTTTTATCATTAAATATGGCATATACGCTAATATTTTGGCTGAAAAGATGTGAGTAGCTTTTGCA
Source organism: Anodontia alba (assembly GCA_964016985.1). Classification (NCBI taxonomy): domain Eukaryota; kingdom Metazoa; phylum Mollusca; class Bivalvia; order Lucinida; family Lucinidae; genus Anodontia; species Anodontia alba. The sequence continues at coordinate 82,234,524 of OZ024829.1, forward strand.
TTTGCAAAAGCTACTCTCATTTTTTCAGCAAAAATACCTGTGAGTAAGTTATCAGTTAACATTTTGACCACTAACAAGCTTGTAAGCTAACAATGCTTTGAATAACTGAGCCCAGTAATTTTAGTTAATACCTGAACCTCTTTATTAGATGGTTCTTTATAATACGTCTTCAGATAAAACGCTGGACCCCAAAAGTGTTGTATCCAAACAAAAATGCACAGATTATATAGAAAAATGACCATTTATGGTAACATTTATGGAATATGACTGACCATAAATGGTCGTTTTTCTATATAATCTACACATTTCTGTTTGGATACAATATGGCTGTCCAGCTACAGTCCAACCTCAATGGCTCAAACATCTTTGGGACCATGGAAATTCATTCGAGGCATGGGTAGTTCGAGCCACTGAGGGTAATCATGGCACCAGTTCAGGAAGCAAATAGCGATAATTTAGGGAAATCTTTTCGATTTTCTACACAAAGATTTTATGTTGAGTGTACTCATTCAAATTGCCTCAATGAGGCAATTCTAATGAGTACACACAGTATACAATTCCATGATAAAATAAGAAAAAATCATTAAATATTTGTTTTCTTGAGCTATTGGAAGAATTTTGTAGGGACTGAAAAAAAGAGTTCGAATCATCCACGGTAAACTAGCCATCCGTGTTCATGCCATTTAGGTTATACTGTACTTGGTTTTGCTTTGGATCCAGCAATAGTGTTAAAAAGTAGTGTACCTCCAATCCGAGAGTCATATGCTACTCCTACTATACATTTTGTGTTATTGGCCTTGGCGGAAACTTCACCGGCACATCTTGTTCCATGCCTGGAAAAAGTAGTAAATATTTTACACACAAGAACAAGCTAAAACATTGCCTTCTTCCTTACTTTATTTCAGAACTTATTAATTAACCCTTGTCCTGCTGAATAAATTAAGATGCCACGCCCACTTCTAATTTTCAGCCAATCAGATTACTTGATCTGGATTGTTGCTATAAATTCACATACTTAATAACAAACAGTGTAGTTCCAGATCAGTTGGCTTCTTCAGAAGCCAACTGATCTGGATCTACACTGTTTGCAAAGACAAGGTATATCCGGGTTCAACAGGATAAGGGTTAACATTTCATGTAAATTATCTGCAGATTCATATGAAATATCATGCTTTATTTTTTCTAGAAAATCAAAAAAAAAAAACAAGAGGACCATGATGGTCCTATATCGCTCACCTGACCAAACAGATTTGCATATTTACTGTTGAAGTTTCAGCCAAGTTCACTGCGCTAGGATTTTTGTATAAACTTTATAGCACTAACCACCCCCACCCCCCTCCACCACACCCCCGGCCATGTTTTTTTACAAATCTTGACAACCTGAACTGAATCTTAAAAGAGGGTCACCAAAGGAACATTTCTGCCAAGTTATATTGAAATTGGTCCAGTGGTTTAAAAAGTTTTATATAGCTATAAAGCCCTACGCCCTAACGGCTATGTTTTTTGACGAATCATGACAGCTTGAACAAACTTGGTAGAGGGTCACCAAAGGAACATTCCTACCAAGTTATATTGAAATCTGTTCAGTGGTTTCTGACAAGAAGATTTTTAAAGTTTTCTATTTAGATATATAGGGAAAACAAGCCCCACCCCATGGCAGCCATGTTTTTTGACGAATCATGATTGCTTGTACAATCTTGATAGAGGTTCACCAAATCAACATTCCAGCCAAGTAATATTGAAATCAGTCATGGGGTATGTGACAAGAAGAATTTTAAAATTTTCTATGCAGATATATATGAAAAATAAGCCCCACCCCCCTGTGGGCCATGGTTTTTGACGTATCATGAAGGCTTGAACAATCTTGGTAGAAGGTCACCAAAGCAACATTTCTGCCAAGTTACATTGAACTTGGTCCAACTGTTTCTTACGAGAAGATTTTTAAAGTTTTCTATATAGATATATAGGGAAAATAAGCCCAGCCCCCTAGCGGCCATGATTTTTGATGAATCATGACGGCCTGAACAATCTTTGTAGAGGGTCACCAAAAAAACATTCCTGCCAAGTTGTATTGAAATCGGTCCATTGGTTTCTGAAAAGAAGATTTTTAAAGTTTTATATATAGATATATAGGGAAAATAAGCCCTGCCCCAGGCAGCCATGTTTTTTGACGAATCATGATTACTTGAACAATCTTAGTAGAGGGTCACCAAGGAAAAATTTCTGCAGTTATAATGAAATCGGTTCAGTGGTTTCTAACAAGAAGAGTTTTAAAGTTTTCTATATAGATATATAAGGAAAATAAGCCCCAAATCCTGGCGGCCATGTTTTTTGACGAATCATGACGGCTTAAACAATCTTGATAGAGGGTTACATAAGAAACATTCCTGCAAAGTTACATTGAAATCGGTCAAGTGCTTTCTGAAAAGACTATTAAAATTTTCTATATAGATAAATTATATAGGAAAATAAGCCCCGCCCCCTAGCGGCCATGTTTTTTGACAAATCATAACGGCTTGAAAATCTTGGTAAAGGGTCACCAAGGAAACATTTCTGCGAAGTTATACTGAAATCAGTCTTGTGGTTTCTGACGACAAGATTTTTTCAAGTTTTCTATATAGAATTATATCGAAAATAAGCCCCGCACCCCCTAGCGGCCATGTTTTTTGACAAATCATGTCGGCTTGAACAATCTTGATAGAGGGTCACTAAGGAAACATTTCTGCCAAGTTATATTGAAACCGGCCAGTGGTTTATGACAAGAAGATTTTTAAAGTTTTCTATATAGATATATAGGGAAAATTAACCCCGCCCCCTAGCGGCCATGTTTTTTAACGAATCATGGCGGCTTGAACAATCTTGCAACAGGATCACCAAAGGAACATTTCTGCAAAATCATATGGAAATTGGTCCAGTGGTTTCTGACAAGAAGATTTTTAAAGTTTTCCATAAAGATATATAAGGAAAATAAGCCCCGCACCCCTGGCGGCCATGTTTTTTGACAAATCCAAATGGCTTGAACAATCTTGCAACAGGATCACCAAAGGGACATTTCTGCAAAATCATATGGAAATCAGTCCAGTGGTTTCTGACAAGAAGATTTTTAAAGTTTTCTATACAGATATACAGTGAAAATAAGCCCCGCCCCCTGGCGGCCATGTTTTTTGACAAATCCAAATGGCTTGAACAATCTTGGTACAGGATCACCAAAGGAACATTTCTGCAAAATTATATGGAAATGGGTCCAGTGGTTTCGGACAAGAAGATTTTTAAAATTTTCTATATAGATATATAGGGAAAATAAGTCCCGCCCCCTGGTGGCCATGTTTTTTGACGAATCCAAATGGCTTGAATAATCTTGGTAGAGGATCACCAAAGGAACATTTTTGCAAAATTATATTGAAATTGGTCCAGTGGTTACGGACAAGAAGATTTTTCAAAGTTTTCTTTATAGATTATATAGAGAAAATAAGCCCGGCCCCCTGGCGGCCATGTTTTTTGACGAATCCAAATGGCTTGAACAATCTTGGTAGAGGATCACCAAAGGAACATTTCTGCAAAATTATATTGAAATCGGTCCAGTGGTTTCGGACAAGAAGATTTTTAAAGTTTTCTATATAGATATATAGGGAAAATAAGCCCGGCCCCCTGGCGGCCATGTTTTTTGACGAATCCGAATGGCTTGAACAATCTTGGTAGAGGATCACCAAAGGAACATTTCTGCAAAATTATATTGAAATAGGTCCAGTGGTTTCGGACAAGAAGATTTTTAAAGTTTTCTATATAGATATATGGGGAAAATAAGCCCCGCCCCCTGGCGGCCATGTTTTTTTGACGAATCCAAATGGCTTGAACAATCTTGGTAGAGGATCACCAAAGGAACATTTCTGCAAAATTATATTGAAATCTCTGTCCAGTGGTTTCTGACAAGAAGATTTTTAAAGTTTTCTATATAGAAATATAGGGAAAATAAGCCCCGCCCCCTGGCGGCCATGTTTTTTGACGAATCCGAATGGCTTGAACAATCTTGGTAGAGGATCACCAAAGGAACATTTCTGCAAAATTATATTGAAATCGGTCCAGTGGTTTCTGATAAGAAGATTTTTTAAGTTTTTAGTTAAAAAATCTATTTTTAGCTCCTGTGACCTAGATATGCAACGGACCGGAACCATTTGAACAACTTTGAAAGAGGACCAACCAAGGATCAATCCTGTGAAGTTTGGTCAAAATCCAATCAGTGGTTTAGGAGGAGATGTTGTTTAAAGATTGTGGACGGACGGACGGACATACGGACGACGACGGACGGTGAGTGATCACAAAAGCTCACCTTGAGCTTTCAGCTCAGGTGAGCTAAAAAAGATAGAATGCCATCTTCTACAATTTTGAAATCGATAGCTAACCAAATCAGCCCTACAAACCAAACCAGATACTTGTGCAAACAAAATGAGATGGGTCATAACGAGCCATGTCATAAGGATCTATACAATTTGAATTTTGTTGGACACAGGTATTTGCAGCAATTGATAGATCCAAAATCAAAGATGGAAGAGTCCACTTCAGAAACTCAGAAGTGAAAGGGTTAAAAGTATAATATTGTATTTACTTTAACCCTTGCCATGCTGAATAAATTAAGATGCCACGCCCACTTCTAATTTTCAGCCAATCAGGTTACTTGATCGGATTTGCTGATACAAATTCAATTACTTAAAGACAGGATTTTCAAACCGGGGAGTGTGTGTGTGTGTGTGTGTGTGTGTGTGTGGGGGGGGGGGGGGGAGGGGGGGGGAGGGGGTTCTCAGTACAGGGAATATTATTTTACCTGTACAGGTGAAGGTGTAAATTTATTTTAGCCAACCAGTGGACTAGAAATACCATACTTGGTAATTCTGTTGGTCGACTGGAGATGTTACCTCCTTGAAATCAAGAGACAGTATGACATTCTATCTGTATCTAGATTTTTAATGCTACCAGGCAACTGAGTCACATAGAGGTAGCGCCGAATGACACTGTGGAACTTAATCCTCTTTTTATAGTGCACTCCTGTCTTTAACCCTTGTCATGCTGAATAAATTAAGATGCCACACCTAATTTTCAGCCAATCAGATTACCTGATCCAGATTGTTGCTGTGAATTCACATACTTAATGGCAAACAGTGCAGATCCAGATCAGTTGGCTTCAGAAGCCAACTGATCTGGATCTACACTGTTTGCAGTCAGGGCATATCCAGGTTCAGCAGGACCATAGTTAAGTATTGGGATACCTAAACCTTACCATACTTGTCCTAAAGTTTCAAACAGTTTATTCTACAACCTAAGATGAGTGGCAAACAGTGTAGACCCTGATCAGATGCCATATTCTTTGAGGTCTGATCTGGGTCTTCACTGTTTGTCTGAATACTTAGAGTTATCACGGTACTTTAAATCTTCATGTGTATGAAATTGCGGATCTCTTGATCCAGCTGGTAATGTCAAAAGGGAATGACCAATTTATGACATCATTTTGTTCATGAAACACAATTTAATTATCTTCCTTTATTGCATACATCAACATAAATGGTCAATACTGAAATACTGGATATTCCCTAGTTATTTAGACAGACAGACTGACCTGAGAAAACAGTACAGACCCAGTACAGAAACCAGAGGAGTTGTTAGGGAGGAGTATTTGGTGATTTGTTGTGTTGAGGGTTTACGGCCCAGTCAACCCAATGGGGTCATGTCAAGCATGGTCAGTTTTACCTAACCAGACTTATACTGGGCAGGTTTAGTCCTCTAATCTGTTAACCAGCATCATGCACATTCTTTCATCTGGGACAACTTTTCTTATTCTTCCTTAAAAATGCATGTTGTGGGTACTCATCAGAAGTGCCTCGCCAAACCTGAGCAAACAGTAAAGACTAGGTCTATGTGGTATCTGATAAGGATCTACACTGTTTGCCATTCAATTACCCCCTTTCTTTCGATACATACAGGATTTGTTAACTCTTTGCATGCTGGGTAATTTTGCATGCTTTTTTGTCGTCTGGGGATTTTTTTTAAATTTACTTTTTCAAAGAAATCTTTCAGGAATACCATCACAGTGTCAAACAGTTTGAATCCAGATCAGGCCCGACGTTTTGTTGGGTCTGATCTGGGTCCAACCTGTTTGCAAAGGTTATCAGCAGACGACAAAAGTCGCCTCTAGCGGGAAAGAGTAATAAAGAGAAGTATTTGATGATAATTTGGGAAAAATTTCTCCAATTCTCCATAAAAAACAAGAGCTGTCCTAGGACAGCGTAGCTCGCCTGCTGGGTACATTTTATATTGTAACATTTTTATCATTTACCACTGACATATTTTTAAGTCAACCCTTGGGATCACATGGAAGTAGATTGACAAATGGAATTGCTGATCAAATAATTTCAAGATATACGGCAAAAATCCCTGAATCATGAAATGTAGGTCACACTGACCTAGATATATTTTGATGTCAATCATAGGATCATATGGAACTAATATTTGATTTATGGTATTGCTCAATGAAATAGTATTCAAGGTAAGGACAAAAATCAGTAAACCATGAAATATAGGTCAAACTGAACTATACTGAGGACAATCTTCGGGTCAGATGGAAATTATAATCCAGGTATGATATTTCTGCATCACACTGTCTTCCTTTATAAGGGAAAATCAGTGAACCATGAAATATAGGTCACAGTGTCCTAGATTGATTAAGTCAAATGGGTATGACATATTTCTATGAAATAATTTTCAAGTTTTATGGCGAAATCATTCAACCATATAATATAGGTCACACTGACCTAGATGTATTTGTATGTAAATCATTTTGTCACATAGATATAATAATCCAGGTATGACAATTCTCCATGAAAAAGTAATAAAAATAAAAGGCAAAATCACTGAAGCATGAAATATAGGTCACAATGACCTAGATATAGTAAGTGGTCATTCATTGGGTCACATGGAACTAATATCCCAGGTGTGACATTTATCCAACAAATAGTATTCAAGATATAAGGCAAAATCACTGAACCATGAAATATAGGTCACACCAACAGAGATATATTTTGACGTCAATAATCGGGTCACAAGGAACTAATATTCCAGGTGTGACATTTATCCAACAAATAGTATTCAAGATATAAGGCAAAATCACTGAACCATGAAATATAGGTCACAATGACCTAGATATAGTAAGTGGTCATTCACTGGGTCACATGGAAGTAATATCCCAGGTGAGACATTTATCCAACAAATAGTATTCAAGATATAAGGCAAAATCACTGGACCGTGAAATCTAGGTGACCTGGACCGTAAAATGTAGGTCACCATGACCTTCACTCTCTTACACTTAAACCGATGTCACATAGTTAGCTGATGTATAACCAGTTGTGTCTATAACCTGTAGGCATATAAGATTTTACAAATGTGTCCTAGGTTTTGACCCCTAGCCCCACTCCAAGGCCCACCCTGAGGTATGAACCCAGGGGTATGTTCTTTTGGAATCTCAGAAGACTCCTCCAGGTACCCAAATTCTAAATATGAATGCTCTATGAGGAGTGAAAGTCAAGATATAAAAATTTGAAAAACTTTAACACAGTATTACAAAGGTGTCCTAGATTCTGACCCCTAGCCTCACCCAGGGGCATGAACCCAGGGGTTTATTCTCTTGGAATCTCAGAAGACCCTCCAAGGTACCTAAGTTCCAAATTTGATGCCTCTGTGAGGAGTGACTGTTGAGATATAAGCATTTGAAAAACTTTAACGCAGTGTGACGGGAACGGGAACGCAAACGCAAACGAAAACGCAAACGCAAAAGCGGACGACCTGGGTGACTACAATAGCTCTCCTTGTACTTCGTACAGGCGAGCTAAAAAATAATATTGTTGGTATTCACTAGAAGCACCTCATTTTTATGGAGAAATCAGGAAAAAATATCCCTATATCATCACCAAATACTCCTTTTCATAACTCAGAGCTCCAGATAAGAAGGAGTAAAGGGTATTTTAGCATTGATTTTTTGAAGAAGAAAAAAAATCAGCATTAAAACTGAAGCCGAGGGGTAAAATTACTTAATGAAATTTTGGATTTCAGCATTGAAATATTTTCATTGAACTTTACATCTTTCTAAAGCCATTCTCCACACATTGATTCTTTTGTTCAGTACGTACCAGTACATATTAGACCAAAAAGGGTTTATTCCTTAAAGCACAGATGACAAACGTAGCAGACGTTTCCAGAGAAAATAAGGCTTGGCATTTCATATGAGTTGTCTGCTAGGTGGTCAATTCACATGAAATTCCTAGCCATATTTTCTCGGAAAAAAAAAAACACCAACAAACAAACAATAAAACAAACAATTATTAAAATTTTGTTTGCTACAATTTTGCTTGGTGTTTAAAGAGTAAAGCATTGCAAACTGGCATTTCAGCATCAAGCTTTAGAGCAGGGGGTAAAATACGAAACCTTATCTAGAGTACTGATAAGACCTGTTCTTCTCTAGGTAGGCAGACTGATCTTTTCAAATTTCTGACGAAGTCGGGTAAGGAGTTAAGGTAAAAGAATATCTAGGGGAAATAACTACAGTTGACTCTTGTATCTCGGTCCAAGGGACTCTATGAAATACTTTGAGATATCCGTACCTCCACATATCAGATTTGCAGAATTGAGGAAAAAATAAATGGAACAACCACATTTTACAAATGAATATGTAATTTGACTCCTGAAGTTAGGGATATATTGAAAATATTGTGGAAAAGAGGAGAAATTGCTACTTGTGCAACCAGCGAAGACTCAGATCAGCCTGCACATCCACGCAGTCTGATCAGAGTCTTCACTGATCACATGTGCTTTCTACAGCCTCCTGGCTATTCAAAGAGGAATACACAAGAACCCTTGCCATACTGGGTGGATGTACAGATTGATCTGTCTTTGCTGGTCACGCAGGTCTTATTGTAGTTTTTGTCATGTGCTAGCACATATATTTTTGTGGAAAAATGAGAAAAGTATCAATACTTTTTGGTGAACAAACTAGAGCAAGTGCCCAGAGGGTACGAATACCCCCGGCCGGCGCCATTTCTTAATTATAAAATATTTCAAAGTTAATGACAATGCTATAAGGCAAGATATAGTTTACAATGTCAGTCTCTGGGTGACACTGATCTATCATCCCAAGTACAACTTTCCTGGAGTAAACAGTCTTCCAGACATGAAGCAAATTTGCTGGGCCATACAATATAGGTCACTGACCTGACATATACTAGAGAAATTAATCTGACGGTCACACTGATGCATTATACCAACTATGATGTTAATCCATTAACCCTTGTCCTGCTGAATAAATTAAGATGCCATGCCCACTTCTAATTTTCAGCCAAACCCTTGTCCTGCTGAATAAATTAAGATGCCATGCCCACTTCTAATTTTCAGCCAATCAGATTACTTGATCCGGGTTGTTGATACAAATTTAGATACTGAATGGCAAACAGTGCAGATCCAGATCAGTTGGCTTCTTCAGAAGCCAACTGATCTGGATCTACACTGTTTGCAAAGACTGGGTATATCCGGGTTCAGCAGGACAAGGGTTAAATAAACTATAAAATATTAAGCAAAATCACTAGACCATGAAATATAGGTCATACTGATTTATATTTAGTTTGAGGTGAAAGTTTGGGTCACACTGTGTCATTATATGTAAATATGACATTTAGGTATCAAATAGAGAGAGATATAAGACAAAATCACAGGGCTATGAAATATAGGTCACATAATCCAAAAAATATGATAGTACTATATCAAATTATCTTCAAGATGTAACATAAAATCACTGGACTATGAAATAAAGTCACAGTGACCTACATTTAACTTCAGTGAACTGTTGGATCATACTTATTCATAATCCCAAATAATAATGTTCATACATCAATTAACATTCAAGATATGTGGCAAAATTACTGGACCATGAAATATAAGTCAAGGTGACCTACATTTGTTATGGTGGTGTCACAAAGAACAAATATTCCAAGTATCACATTAATCCATGAAATAGTCTTCAAGATGTAAGGCAAAATCGCTGGAGCATGAAAATATGATCACAATGACCTTGACCTTATTACAATGAAAGTTGATGTGATAAACATGTCTGATGCCCATTCTTCTTTAAGAAGTTGTTTGTATAAACAAACTGCAACATACTACTTTATTGAGGCATTAAACCATGAAATAGGCTTCAAAATATAAGTCAAAATCACTGAAGCATGAAAATAAGGTCACAATGACCTTGACCTCATTACACTGAATGTTGATGTGATAAACATGTCTGATACCCATCCTTCTTTAATAAGAGTTTTTTGTATAAACAAACTGCAATATACTACTTTATTGGGGTGTCCTAGATTTAGACCTCTAGCCCCGCCCTGGGGCATGACCCAGGGGTCCATAGACGTAGACTGGAAGAGAACCCTCCTAAGTACCCCCACACCAAATATGAAAAGTTTTTGATCAGTGGCTGCAGAGTTATAAGTAATCAAAACACTTCGAAGTAAAACTTGGTTATAGAAAGGGTTAACGGACGGAATCACACCCGGATGGATGGACGGACGGATGTATGGAAGGACGGAGGGACAGACGAACGGACTGGACGAAAACTATATACCCCTTCGGCATACTTCATTGGTATAAAAAGTACCTTATTTGGAGCTATGGTATGCTGTGGGTACTGATTAGAAGCATCCCGCCAAGGTGTTTCCAATGAGTACTCACAACATATGTTTTTAGTGAGAAATACTGGGCACTCTTATCATTTGGAATTATTCTCTGTCTACCTTTGTCTGACGTTTTAGTTATCCCCACGGCAGAAAAGTAATTCACTTTTCATTGATTAAAGCTTATCCTGCTGTTCAAGACAACCCCTACTTTTGCAAACAGTGTAGATCCAGATCAGATGGCTTCTTCAGAAGCCATCTGATCTGGATCTACACTGTTTGTCATTCAGTTTGTGAATTTGAACAAAAAACATTATATGATGGAATCTAATTGGCTGAAAGTCAGAAATAGGTGTGGCTAATTAAATTATTCAGCAGGATAAGGGTTAACGCTTTCTTTTGACAGTATCCAAGGAAAAAATGTGGCAGACAAGTTAAGTCAGCTTTATTTTATCATTTTAAGAATAATATTGTTGAACATAGAATTACTTATAAGGTATCTGATTTTTTTCTCTTTTTTACACAGTTGAAATTAGGTACCCTGTGCAATTGTGTAATTAGAAAAGATGCAATTGTATAATTAGAAAAGCTAGCTGATAGAGTTTTGAAGCAGCAAATGGCTGATATCTTTTATGGAATTCAGTAAATAAAAAACGATTAGTTTTAGAATAATAACAATTACCAGTATGCCATAAATGCTAACAAAAATGAATTATTTATCAAGACTGGGTTGTGTTATTATTGATATGACATGGAATCATAATGTTAAATGGGACAATTTATCAGAGACCCAATTACATATAACACTCCTAACCATTTCTACATACCATACTAACCCATTGTAGTCAGGAAACCCCTAAAAGGGTAACTGGCAAACAGAGCAGACCAAGATCAGATGCCACAGAATGCAGTGTCTGATCAGGGTCTCCACTGTTTGTAAATAATTCAATCATTTTTGTTTAGGTATATCTAAATCATATAGCCTGATGTGCCTAAAATAGAAATTGGACACTTCCAATATATAGTGTGGGAGAGTTTATTCAGTCTACAATGGGTTAACCCGTAGTATTGAGACAGACAGGCCTGGGCAAACAGTGCAGATCCAGATCAGATTCCATATTATGTAGTGACCGATAGCTCTTGATAAGATGCTTTTTTCAATTCAAAAGTACTGATAGTTTTCTTATTTCTCCATGAAAACATATGTTGTGGCTACTCATTAGAAGCGCCTCTGCAAGGTGCTTCTAATGAGTATCCACAACATATGTTTTCTTTGAGAATTAAGAAAAATATTTACCTGATACCCACTCTTATCTGGACCTATAATGTACTGTGTTAGACACATCAGTCAAAGCTCCAAATAAGGTACTTTTATCAACCAAACAGAAAGGACCAAATAAGGTACTTTTATCAACCAAACAGAAAGGACCAAATAAGGTACTTTTATCAACCAAACAGAAAGGACCAAATAAGGTACTTTTATCAACCAAACAGAAAGGACCAAGTAAGGTACTTTTATCAACCAAACAGAAAGGACCAAGTAAGGTACTTTTATCAACCAAACAGAAAGGACCAAGTAAGGTACTTTTATCAACCAAACAGAAAGGACCAAATAAGGTACTTTTATCAACCCAAACAGAAAGGACCAAATAAGGTACTTTTATCAACCCAAACAACCCAAACAGAAAGGACCAAATAAGGTACTTTTATCAACCCAAACGGAAAGGACCAAATAAGGTACCTTTATCAACCAAACATAAAGGACCAAATAAGGTACTTTTATCAACCAAACAGAAAGAACCAAATAAGGTACTTTTATCAACCAAACAGAAAGGATATACACCACAACCTCTTTATAACACTATTGTTGGGGTCCATAGCATAAACCGTGTTAGTTAAACAACCGTGTTATATCCGAACAAAAATGTATAGATTATATTGAAAAATGACCATTTATGGTCATTTTTCAATATAATCTATACATTTTTGGGATCCATCTTTGAACCGTGTTATATCCAAAACATTGTTATAACGAGCCGTGTTATAAAGAGGTTGAAGTGTATTTTTCTTACTTCTCCATGAAAATATATGTTGTGGGTACTTATTAGAAGCACCTCAGTTGGTCTATTATTTTTCAGAGAAAATAAGACTTGGCATGCCAACAATTTACATAAAATATCAAGTCTTCTTTTCTCTGAAAAAACACAAAAAGAAAATCAAAATTCCATCTACTGCAGTTGTGGTTAGCACTTTAAGGATTAAAAAAAAAGATGATTTCCCAGTAGAAGCATCCTTTAACCCATTGTAGTCGGGAGGCCCGTGAAAGGGTAATTGGCAAACAGTGCAGACCCAGATCAGACGCCGCAGAATGTGGCGTCTGATCAGGGTCTCCATTGTTTGCAAATAGTTTAGCCATTTTTCTCTAGGAATATATAAATCTCATAACCGAACATACCTAAAATTGAAATTGAACTTTTCCAATATATAGTGTGGGAGAGTCTATTCAGTCTACAATGGATTAAACATCAGTACAATGTTATATTGTTGCACAGACACTGACATAATGTTGTTTCAACATTGTGTCTGCTGGGTATTTCTTATTTTTCTGTACTTGACAGCTGAAGTGACTCTTTTCTATTCACATAAAAATGCTAAAGAAAACTACCATACCTGACCTAATTACCACACATACCCCCAATAAGCGCACAGTCAAGCAATTTCATAGTCTTCAAATTACAGCCCGTATACTTTTATCTACTTTTTCATAAAAGCATATGTTATTGGTACTCACTTGAATTGCCTTGTCTTGTCCAGGCAATTCAAGTGAGTACCAACTACATATGCTTTTATAAGGAAAATCATTAAAAAATCTCAGGGCATCATTAAACAGCCCCTCGTTAAGTCCTCTGCTAATCTTTCTTTAATGTGTGCCCTTACCAAGCAGTTATTTCTACTACAATTTTATGTAGTAATTTTGAAGAATCTAAGTGCACAATGCAGTAATTAGGTCAAATGCGGTAATTTAAAATGTTGTCAGTAAATATTTTAATTCAGCACTACCAAATGAATCAATTTTATATAGAGCCTAATGTGTTTACTTTTCTACCTTTTTTATCCAATTCTATTACCGCTTGGCATGCTGGGTAAAAATTTCAGCAGACAACATTTTGAAACAGTTTTCTTATTTTTTCCTAGAAAACAGACTTTGGTATTTCATGCAAACTGTCTCCTACAGTTTGCATGAAATGTCAAAGTCTATTTTCTGGGAAATATAAGAAAAATATCCATTTTGTTGTCTGTTGAACCTGCCTATAGAGTGGTAAATCAAGGTAAAGTCAACAATATAAATCAGGCCAAGATATTATGGTGTGTGTATACATATATATATATATAGATACCCTAAGTTTTTGGACAGATGACAATTTGTTGTTTCATTATGTCTCTTTCAGCATTATTTCAGTCATATCAAGACAAGGAAGAGAAAATACAAGGGTCGTGCAAAAAGTACTGTCACTAATAGGCTTCCTTAGTTTTCTCCCAGGTATACTTTAAAATGCTTCACTGCACTTGAATAGCATGTTGAATAGCTAACCATACCCGTTTATTTCGTGCAAACTGCTTTCCAACTGACCGAGTTATTTCAAATTGAAATAGATGCAGTCATATACACTGGCCAATTTACTTGTTACATTGGAACATGGACCAGAAGACTGAAATTCCTAGCTATATTAAATGCCCCATTAGGCTTAATATAGATTCAAAGCAGATATTTAATGAATTGTGTGGTATTTATGGACCTGACCATTTCAATGCGCACAGTTTTTAGGTGGGTTAAAGCTTTTAAAGCTGGGAAATTTTCTGTTGAAGATGATACCCATCCTGGAAGGCCTAAAACCTCTGTTACCAAGGCTAACATCGCTGCTGTAAAGACTGTGGTCGAACAGGATGCTTGATTGTCTGTCAAAGATATAGCTAGTTGTACTGGCATATCAGAAGGCAGTGTGCAAACAATTCTGAAAAAGCGTTTGGACCTGAGCGCTAGGTGGGTACCTCATTTGCTCTCTCAGGAGCAAAAGACACAACGCCTTAAATGTGCCCGGGAACTTTTGAAAACATACAAAGGCTGTAATAGTCGGGTTATTTCTAACTTGCTAACAGGTGATGAAACCTGGGTGCACATGTTTGAGCCACAAAGAAAGGCTGATAATAACCAATGGAAGCAAAAAGATAAAAACTGCCCATGTATTGCCAAGAGAACCGTAAGTTCGAAAAAGATGTTGTACGGAATTTTCTTTAATTAAAGTGGGCCATCATTCAAGTGTCTTGTCCATCTGGTCATACAGTCAATGGCTGAGTCTACAAGAATTCTGTACTGAAGAAAGTGAAAGAGTTTTACAATAAGAAACGACCAAGCAAAGGATGGTCAGGAGTCCACCTTTTACATGACAATGCTTCCTCTCATAAGTGTGAGGTTGTTAAGTCTTTTCTGGCTTCTGAAAAGGTAAAAGTTTTAAACCATCCACCTTATTCACCTAACCTGAGTCCCTGTGACTTCTTTTTATTTCCAAGGCTTAAGAAAATGCTTTCTGGAAATAAGTATACGTCTAGAAGTTCTCTTGGCAGCACTATTTATCAGTGTCTCCAACAGATTCTAAAAGAAGACTATTTATCTGCTTTTCGCGACTGGGTAAAAAGGTTACAAAAATGTGTTTCAGTAAAGGGGGAATACTTTGAAGGTTTGTAATAAAAATATGTTTGATAAAATGTAGCACTGAAGTAATCCGAACCCAGTGACAAAACTTTTTGCAGGACCCTCCTAAAGAAAGACTGAGCAACCAGAAATGTGTAATTATAAAACACATTGTCACCAACTATATGCTTGTCCCTACAAGATGCAAAACTTGAATATGGGCATTACAATCATATATATATATATATATATATATATATATTTTCTTTTTTTTTATTCAGTAAAATAACATACAGCATTATTATACCTCATTAATATTCATAAGCTATATTAGAAATCTCATTGGTCAAGTGCATAATCTTGTGCAGGGTAATATCCTGTTTTCCTGTCTTAACCTTTGCAAGTAATATTACCCTCTGAAGTCACTTCCGTAAGTGCATTTCATGTGCACAGTAATATTCTATCAGATTTCCCTGCAATATTACCCTCTCAGGTAATATTACCCTTTAGTGAGGTCATGGCTGTCAGAGCAGTTGCATTTGTAAGACTCGGGTAGAATAAAAATTATTGTTGCCCTTGTACAAGGGTAGTACGACTATTTGTTCACCTTTGACAGTTAATGGACAAACAAAGCAAAAATAGCATGCTCCCTCAACTTTTTTCAAAGTTGGGGGCATAATAAAGCATTGAAGAGTCATGACACGAATTCTGCTCTAGTGAGATTCGAACACAGGATCTCATGATCAGAAATCAAGAGCATGAAGAGCATGGCCACTTGGACCCTTCCAGTATTTAGATAGACATGCCTGAGCAAACAGTGCAGATCCATATCAGACACAGCAGAATGCAGTATTTAACCCATTGTAGTCTTTATTTGTTTGTGTTGAGGTTTTAGGGCCCAGTCAACCCAATGGGGTCATGTCAAGCATGGTCAGATTACCTAACCACACGTAACTGGGCAGGCTTAATCCTCTAAGCGGTGAACCAGTATTGTGCACATTCTTCCCCAGAAACTGACAACTGCCCTTCTTGAATCAGCGGAAGGGACAGAACGACCGTAGAAAATATTTCATGATCAATCTCCATGAAAGAATGTTGCCGAACTCGGCGGGGGTTGAACCCGCGACCTCCTGGTCTCCAGTCGGACGGCGCATCCAACTGAGCCACCGAGGCCGGCTTCCCATTGTAGTCTGGAGACCCCTAAAAGGGTTACTGGCAAACAGTGCAGACCAAGATCAGATGCTGCAGAATAATCAGGGTCTCCAATGTTTGCAAACAGTTGAGCAATTTTAGGAATATCTATATCACATAGCCTGACATACAGGAAATTGATATTTGGAAGCTTTCACTATATACAGAGGTGAGGGTTTGGGTGAACAAAAATATCCAAAATTACCTTCACAGTGTAATCTTATCTAGTGACATGACATTCTATTAATCCTTAGAATGATCATCACAAAATGAGCAGATTACAAATTCATGATATTTAACGCTTATAATAATAGCACTCTGGGTAAAATTTTCAGCAGATGACATCTTATTTTTTCCCCAGGAAACGGGATCAGACATTTCATGTAAATTGTCTCCATCATCTGCTGAATTAGCCTAAAAAGTGATAAAACTTTATCCTGTATTCGAAGCGACTTTAGAATCTGTCCACCACTTAATTTTCCTTAACCGGCTGTAAAATTCCAGACCGACGTATGCTAAAAATGATACCGTGACTAACCTAACCCTAACCATCAGTGAACTTCTGTCCGTGCAGTTAATGGGTGTACAGACTCACATACTGAAGTCAGTAAACAGTGGCGGACAGATTCTAAAATCTAACCCTGTATTCTTCCAAGAAAATAAGACTTCACATTTCATTGGAATCATCTCTTACACATGTAAAATGTCACACTAATTTCTTAGAAAAACTAGTTTTGAAAAGTTGTCTGCTTAAATTTCATTTTGGTGCTTTAACACTTTGCATGCATAGTGGGTAAAAATTTCAGCAGACAACGTTCTGTGGTATTTTTTACATTTTTCCTAGAAAATTGGATATGACACTCCCTAGGAGACAATTTGCATAAAGTGTCATATCCAATTTTGTAAGAAAAATAAGAAAAATATCTCAAAATGTCGTCTGCTGGATCTGCCCATCATAGCATGGTAAGTGTTAAGGGCTGTCTTACCCGAAACCTTGACAACATGCATCACCATAGCTCCAGATAAGAGGCTGGGGTATCAACATAATATTTTTCTCATTTTTCCATGAAAACATACTTTGGTACTCATTAGAAAATGATTACTAACAACATATGTTTTTGTAGAGGAATAAGAAAAATATCGTTTCCGTTGATACAGTTCCTTATCTGGAGGTAAACAAAAATATGCCTATTCAAATATATTGAAAATTTTACCACCAAAAAATGAAAATTTTCAAATAAAAAAATTCTGATATTTTTCATACTTCTGCTCAAAACATAGATTGTGGGTATTCGGTAGAACCGCCAGGATGAGGCAGTTCTAAAGAGTATCCAAAATTTATGTTTTTTAAGCAAAATAAGAAAAATAATGTATACCCCTGTAAACCCCAGTTTTACTATATAAAAGTGGGATTTAAGGGGGTGAAAATTAACATGTATATAGTAGTGTTTTCATGATGCCATTTATATGTAGGTGTCCTGCCATTCAATAAAAGAGTGTTCATGTGTGTTTGAGATCAGCGAATACTGGAAAGGGTATTTATCCTTAATATTCGAGCACATCAACTCCTTACCACATAGCCTATAATACACACAGACTGCACAGACTCTGATCAGACTGATAACAAAGAGGCCCATGGGCTACAATTCGCTCACCTGAGTGAAACTGCCACTGCAGATATGCAGATGGCATGCAACATTTTTCCAATACTCTTATAACAAGGCAATGGCTTAAACAGTTTTTGAAATATCTTGGGTATAAGGTTAAAATGCTGAAATTTTCAAAATGTCACAAGTAAAACAAGTCACCCCCAATGCCTCCTACCAACTTTCAAGTCAACTGGCATTTTGGTGCAGTAGAAAAAGCAAAAAATAGAGTTTCAAGATTGTGGCCATCTTGGATTTCCGATCGGAATGATTATAGCTATTTTTGATCTACAAGTCACCCTGATGCTTCCTACTAAGTTTCAAGTCAATTGACTTTTAGGTTTAGGAGAAGAAGCGGAAAATAGATTTTCAAGATGGCTGTCATGGTGGCCATCTTGGATTTCCGATTGGCACGATTTTAGCTATTTTTGATCTACAAGTCATCCCGATGCTTCCTAGCAAGTTTGGAGTCAATTGGCCTTTCGATTCAGGAGAAGAAGCGAAAAATAGATTTTCAAGATGGTTGCCATGGCGGCCATCTTGAATTTCCAATCGGCACGATTTTAACTATTTTTGATTTATAAGTCACTCCAATGCTTCCTAACCAGTTTGGAGTCAAATGGCTTTTGGGTTTAGTAGTAGAAGCGAAAAATAGATTTTCAAGATGGCTGCCATGGGGGCCATCTTGGATTTCCAACCGATACGATTTTAGCTACATTTGATCTACAAGTCACCCTGATGCTTCCTAGCAAGTTTGGAGTCAATTGGCCTTTCGGTTCGGGAGAAGAAGCGAAAAATAGATTTTTAAGATGGCGGCCATCTTGGATTTCCGATCAAAACGATTTTAGCTATTTTTGATCTATAAGTCACCCTGATGCTTCCTACCAAGTATCGAGTCAATTGGCCCAGGGGGCGTAGGAAGAGTAGGTTTTTAAAGCAATTGTTCATGCCGCATGCCGCACGACCCATGATGGACGATGGACTTTGACTGACCACAATAGCTCACCATAAGCACTCAGGTGAGCTAAAAATCTGAGCAAATTTGGCTCAGTGGCTTCAGAGAAGAAGTCTTCTGAAATTCTCAACAATTTTCCCATACAAATGTTATGGGGCTCATACAAATGCATAGGGAAGCAAACTTGACCTTGCCCTGAAAAGGTCAAATGTCAATGTACGACAATCTTTTTAGCAATTTCGGTAGATCTCCTGTCCCTGATGATTTGTGCACAGATTCAGCCCCAAGGCATCCTCAGTTCTGGAGAAGAATATTTTTAAAGGTTTTTACCATATATGGGCACGGCGGCCATCTTGGTCAATGAACCGCTACCATTTTAGCAATCTTTTGTTCCGCCGACTTAAGAAGGCTCAATATGAAATTTGAGCAAGTTTGGCTCCGTGGCTTCAGAGAAGAAGTAATTTAAAATTCTCAACAATTTTCCTATTCAAATGTACGGGGCTCATACAAATGCATAGGGAAGCAAACTTGACCCTGCCGAAAAAAGATCAAATGTCAATGTACGACAATTCTTTTAGCAACTTTGGTAGACCTCTTGTCCCTGATGATTTGTGCAAAGATTCAGCCCCAAGGCATTCTCGGTTCTGGAGAAGATTTTTAAAGGTTTTTACCATACATGGGCAATGGCGGTCATCTTGGTCAACGGACCGCGACAATTTTAGCAATCTTTTGTTTCCCCACCCTAAGGTGGCTCCATATGGAATTTGAACAAAATTGGCTCAGAGGCTTCAGAGGAGAAGTCGTTTGAAATTCTCAACAATTTTCCCATTCAAATGTATAGGGCTCATACAAATGCATAGGGAAGCAAACTTGACCTTGCCGTAAAAAGGTCAAACGTCAACGTACGGAATTCTTTTAGCAACTTTGATTAACCTCCCGTCCCCGATGATTCGTGCAAAGATTCAGCCCAAGACATCTTTGGTTATGGAGAAGATTTTTAAAGGTTTTTACCATATATGGGCTTGGCAGCCATCTTGGTAGACGGACCGCGACCATTTTAGCAATCTTTCGTTCCCCCACCCTAAGGAGGCTCCATATGAAATTTAAGCAAAATTGGCTCAGCGGCTTCAGAGCCTAATAGCTCATCCTGAGCATAGCTCAGGTGAGCTAAAAATACCCCAAGATGGTGAGGCTTATTTGTTGACATTTAATGATTAGCACTCTGGGTAAAAATTTTAGCAGATGACATTTTGAAATATTTTTCTTCTTTTTCCCTGAAACAGGTTTTGACATTTCATGTAAATTCTCCAATAGAGGCAATCTCCATGTAAAGTCAATCCTGTTTTCCAGGAAAAATAAGAAAAATATCATCAAAGCCTCGCCTGCTGATGTAATCAAACAGCAGCAGACATAAAATATGTGTTTTTCTTTTTTCTCCAGAAAACAGTGTTTCATATTATATAAAGTGAGGAGATAAAATCTATATGACAACACTTCTAATGAGTACCCACAAAACATGTATATGTTTTTATGGTGAAATAAGAAAAACAATATCTAGATATCCCGTTTATCTTAAGATCTGAGACAGCTTAACTCTTTCCCAGCTAGCGGCGACTTTTGTCGTCTGCTGATAACCTTTGCAAACAGTTTGGACTCAGATCAGACCCGACAAAACGTCAGACCTGATCTGGATCACAATTGTTTGTTCCTGAAAGATTTTTTTGAAAAAGTTAATTAAAAAAAAAATCCACAGACAACAAAAAAAGCATGCAAAATTATCCAGCATGCAAAGAGTTAAGGTCAATTTGCTTTAACCATTAAAGTGCCAATCACAACTGCAGCAGATGACAGTTTAAAATGCCAAAGATAAAATAAGGTTTGACATCTCATGTGAATGGTCTGCCTAGCTGACAAGTCATCTGAAATGTCAAGCTTTATTTTCTCTGAAAAAAAAAAAAGAAAACAAAAAACGAATGTCATTTGGCACTTTAAAAGTTAACTTGTGAAATTTTCATTAACTCTCAAAGCACAGAGCAAATATGTAGAAGACAACATTCTAAAATTGATTTATTATTTTAGACAACATTCTCAAACTGATTTTCAGGGAAAATAAGATGTGGTATTTCATGCCAAGCTGATGATTCACATGAAATGGCAAGTCTTATTTTTTTTCCCCCGAAACATAAAAGCAAAATTTCAAAGCAAAATTTCAAAGAGTCTTCTGCTGTAGTTGCTATTAGCATTTTAAAGGTTAGCTCTTTTTAACAGTGAAGTTCTCTGCAAACAAACTACAGAGATTAATGTTTGGCACTCTGGGTAAAATTTTCAGCAGGCACCAATTTGAAATATTCTTTTGTATTTTCTCAGAAAACAGATTTTGACATTTCATGTAAATTGTCTCCAGGAGAAAATTTGCATGAAAAAGTCAAATCCTGATTTCTGGGAAAAATAAGAAAAATATCATCAATTTGTCATTTGATTCTGATGCAGAATTAGCCCTGAGTGGGAACACTTCATCTTTTACCTGCAATTATTTTGAGATCAGAAGACAACATTTCAAAATACTTTTTTTTTTCTTATTTTACCCATAAAACAGAGCTTGACAATTCATTTGAATTGTCTCCCTAGAAGACAACTTAGGTGAAATTTCAAGCCCTCCTTTTTCAGCCAAAAAGAAGAAAAACTCATTATTTGTTGTCTGCTGATTTTGCCTTGAGAGTGCTAATTGGTAAAAAATAATTGATTAAATAAAAAATACCATTTGATGGAAAACTGAATAACAAGATATACTAGCGGAAAAAAGAAATGCAAGTATTAATTCTGGGGTTGTATTTTAAAAGAAAATTGTGGGTTTCATTTGATTGTTTAATTTTTTCAATTCTTTAATTCATTTTCTGTTAAATGCTATTGGTTTAGTGTCGTATAGCTGACGACGTTTGCAATAAATAGCGTTAGACACAGACACCCAACGTTATTGAATAATGGGTATCAATAGCGCGTGTCCACCACGGGCTGCTGTCGCGGCTCTCACTCTTCTAACCATAGACCCGACTAAGTTGTCAATGGTCCTTTGAGGGATATTACTCCACTCTTGAATAAGAGCTAGCTGGAGCTGTGTGACGTTGTACGTTGTACGTTGACGCGCTTCCTGACCCTCCTGTCCAACGCATCCCAAAGGTGCTCGATTGGGTTTAAATCTGGACT
Organism: Anodontia alba; assembly: GCA_964016985.1. NCBI lineage: Eukaryota > Metazoa > Mollusca > Bivalvia > Lucinida > Lucinidae > Anodontia > Anodontia alba. The sequence goes on from OZ024829.1 coordinate 82,256,913, forward strand.
GTATGGGGGCCAATCGAGCACTTGGACATTATTCTGGTTGAGGAAGTCGCGACAAACCCTGGCAACATGCGGTCTCGCGTTGTCATACTGAAACGTGAGATTATGAGCACTGACAAGCGGGAGGACGTTAGGCATAAGCACCTGATCCCCATAGAGTACGGCTGTAAGATTACCCTGAATAACCACTAGGGGCATTTTCACCCCATGAGAAATCCCACCCAAACCATTACGGACCCCCTCCCCCAAATCTGTCGACTTCTCGTACACAAGCGTCAGAATATCGCTCACCAAGACGTCGATACACTCGTTGTTGCCTATCTGACCGCTGAAGCGAAAATCGCGACTCATCGCTGAACATTACACGCCGCCAGTCAGCCAGTTGAAACCGATTTGGTGCATGGGCACGCAGCCATTGCATGTGGCGTTGACGTCACCTGGGCATAAGGTTCGGGCCCACGTAAGGACGGCGTGGACGTAAATCGAACTCTCGCAAGCGATTTCTGACTGTCCTTGGACACACACGACAGCCATGTGTTTCCGATAACTTCCCTTGCGGTCTCTGTCGCCGTCCTTAACCTGTTACGAAGATGTACAAGAGGTATACGTCTATCTTGACGTTGGGTCGTAACGCGCTGCCGTCCGCTCCTAGGACTGTCAGTTAACCTACCAGTAGCTCTAAGACACTGAACTAAGCACAATATCGTTGTCTCGTGCACCCCAAATTGCTGCGCGACGTCACATTGCGACCGACCCTGCAAAATTAGAGCAATAGCTCTACCCCTATCCAGTTGCGATAAGGGTACCATTTCTCTCAACAAACTCAAACAACAAACGTTTTGTGCAACTGATACAAATGGAACTAAAGTTCGATTTGGTAATGTGTTAAAGTCTCTACCACCCTAACCGTGCAGCACCGATATAACGAAATTCAGGTACAATGATATTGTGTAGCCTGTGTTCACGCTTCAGTGATTTTGTGTGATCCATACACGGGGAAGTACACTAATGTCACCAAATACAGAAAACTAGATCAGTTTGTTCACAAACAAACTTTCAGTATTTAAAAATTTGAACTTGCGTTTCTTTTTTCCCCAAGTATACTAATGAAGAAATACCTCAGATTTTTTATTAGACTTTACCACTTTATGGCCAGTAGACGACAGTTTGAATTTTTCTTCTTTTTTCAAAAAAGATGGGCCTTGACATTTCATGCAAATTATCTCCTGAGGTGACAATTTGCATGAAATATCAAAACCTGTTTTCTGGGAAGTTTAAGAAAAATATTTCAAAATGTTGTCTACTAAAATTTTGCCAAGCATGCCAAGCATTAAACCACAACAGTTTTCGGTTGCCTATACAGAAGTACAGAATGAACTATTGCATTGCCACAAGGGTCCAAGATGGCATCTGCGTCCACAAATGTTGAGCTTTTATATTTAAAATTTTAAACGACATCGCATCATGCAAACTTTGCACTTCAGTTAGCTTATATCTGACCTATCGGTAGATATAAGTCCATAGTTTTATACAGTACCACCATCCTGTCTCTGACTTTGAGGTCAAAGGTCACAGACTTAGAATCTTTATGTTTTACTTTTAAGTTAAAGTTTTTAAAGATCTACATCTCAAATATTTTAATGTATAGCCCTGTCCCTGAATCTTCATGTTTAACTTTTGAGTTAACGTTTGGCAAACAGTGCAGACCCAGATCAGATGCCACATTCTGTGGCATCTGATCAGCGTTACCAATGTTTACAAATAGTACAATCATTTCTTCTAGGAATATCTAAATCACAAAGCCTGACATACCTAAAATCTTAATTAGAATCTTCTAATATATAGTGTGGGGGAGTTCATTCAGTCTACAATGGGTTACGGTAAATGTCCTAAAATTTCGTACAACAAAGTGTCTGAGAGAATTAAGCAGGGCTTCTGTTAAGCGGAGGTATGACGTATATTACGACCTGAGATAGCCACCTGACATCCAAATCGAACTTCAAAGACGTACCGCGGACTTCCGAAATTTCTTTTGTCCGTCCGAAATCGATACCCGAGACTTCCAAAAATTGTCAAAAAGCCCACCCACTTTTAACGAGTTGTATGATGTTTGCCCCGCCTACTTACCGGAAATTCGCTACCGGTGTTGACTGAGCTTTAAGGACGTCCCACTTTCCGCTTGCGGGAGTTTTATTGACAGCCGTGTCAAGTGTCGCGGCACCCTTTTGATGGCTGCGTGATCACTGCGTGTATTTGTCACGCGTGCTGAGTTGATTAATTGATGGTTGTATAATTAAACTTTCTACTGCGACAACCGAAAATATTCTGTGAAATTATATGAAGTCATTATTATTTTTTAATATTCATGAAATCTTAAATTATTATTTTGCTAAGAACGTGTCGTCTGAAAACACCTCAACACTTCCGGGAATTACCGAGTGAAATTCTATAAACAAATAAATAACAATTATTCACAGAACGCAAATTGAAATCTATTCGAATTCAGAAGCTTATGTTTGTCATGACAACAAAAGCAATTTTTCAAATGAAAAGAAAACATATTTTTCGTCAAAATTTTCGGAAAACCCGTTTCTAAATGCGTAGCCTTGTTCCAGTTGCGCGGTTTACCAGCACGGAAAAGACGCAAAGTAAGTCTAAATATAAGTGATTTGCGATGGTTTTGCTTGCTTTTCTCCGCGAACAAACGTTTTGCTGTTGGTATTTCATCGAGAGCTGCCTTTTATTTGTTTGTTGTTGCATGAGTCGGCCCGTTTTCCCGCAATTTTTGTGAAGTAAGCAACTTGTTCGCTCGTGTTGATCAGCTTCAATCCCAACAAATATTTCATTAAATACATTTCTGCAAAATAATTTCAGCATAGTTTATTTTTAAGAAAACATGTTTTGGGTGTTTTCTCTAATGTATTTTCTTTTCTTTTTTCTTTCTCTGGGCTTTGAAACGAATGCGAAGTTGTACCAATGTTGATGCTTTCTCTAAGGTCCGACATACAAGTACAGGCTTTCCAAAAAGATGCGATCAAATTTTAATAAGCGATAAGGACATTTTTAAAACACATCTAAGAGAAGTGTACATCATGATGATTCTGTGTGACACTGAAATAAGAACCTATGTTCTACTAAAGAAAGAGCAAACTGCCGCAGCACGGAAAAAAGTGGGACTTCCTAAATTTTCCTGTAAGACTTCCAAATTTGAGGGGTAGGAAGTCTGGGACTTCTTGAGTCTGGAAGTTAATGGAAGCCCTGATTAAGTAAGATCAAATATTATAAATCTGAAAATTAGAAGTGTGTGCAGCATCTTAATCTATTCAGCATGGCAAAGGTTAAGAAAGTCAACCTTCAGACAGGTGATAACTGCTAAATTTGAACACTTCAAATTCAATATTCTTACACTGATTTAGTGGAATTAGACTGGTGTTATACTTCAGTAAATCCACTGAGCAGGAATCCTGGAACTATTTTCTTCAACCTAATTATGCCCAAGTTGGAATTATAAGGAATCAATTTTCTTTTTGAGGACTTTATCTGTGTTTAATCACCCACAAACTTAATATAAAACCCTTTGGACTTAAATTGGTTTTAATGGTTATCCAGGGTTTATACATAATTCAAATCCACAAAAAAACAAAATTCATTCCTATAATATGTTTTGTTATTTTTTTCACCAAAATATTTCTTGTGGGTACCCTTGTAAAAGTACTGGGAAGTATAGTTTGGTGCAAAAATAACAAAAAATAGAAATGTGTTTGTAAAACACTATGCCCCCCCAACTATACACTTGTCAATAAAAAAGTTGAAAAAAGAGGCATAACTCTGACAAAAGTAATCCAATATTTACCAAAATTTAATCAGGTCATCTACACACCAGTTCTAAACTGCTTGCAAAAATTTCACAAGCCTAACTCAAGTGGTTTCTTAGATATTTTGCTTATTAGCTTTTCATGTGCTACAATGACTAAGTCTTAAAAGGGGACTAACTCCATCATGAAGAATCGGACAAAAAAAAATATGGGTCAGCTTAATTTTCATAAGCAATGCATACAGTTCAACCTTTATTAAGCAAGCACTCAAGAGATAATCCAAATGTGCTTGCTTAAGACAGGTGCTTACTTGATATAGGTAAATTTGAATAAAATTTGCCTTTTTTTGGGAACTGAAGTCATGCTTGCTTAATACAGGTTGCTTGCCTAATACATGTTGCCACTATGATAAGTTTTACTAAAATTTCGAAATCCTAACATACATGGTTCTGAAGATATAAGAGGTCCCAAAAGCATGACGAAGGGGCGGATGGATGTATGCAGGATTTTCCCTCAGGGTTTTAAAGTGAGGGTTTCAGGGACTCTCTTATGTAGATTGAAGGGGTCCTTTAGTAAGATTTAAGGGTTTAATGTTTTAAAGAGGTTAACCCTTTAAGCACTAATTGCAACTGCAGCAGACAACACTTTGAAGTACTTTTTTCCAGAGAATATAAAGCTGGGCATTTCATGTGAATTGTCTTAAGCTTAGACAATTCTCATGAAATGTCAAGTCTTATTTTCTCTGAAAAATAAAGTCAATTTTAGAATGGTGTCTGCTACAATTTGCTTAGTGCTTTGTGGGTTAACTATTGCCTAAATATTGATAATTCTTGGCATTTAGAACACAAATACATTACAAGAGGCCCACGGGCCACGATTCGCTCACCTGAGTGACATAGCCACTGCAGACATGCAGATGTTATGCAACATTTTTCCAATCCTATCATCACAACTAATGAAAATATCATCATTTGAACAGTTCTTAGTTTTGAAGAATATATGGGCCTGACAGTCAATGGAGCATGATCATTTGAATAAACTATCAATCACATTTCAACAGAAGGATCAATGTGAAATTTGGTGGAAATTGGCTACGTGGTTTCTGAAGAATCGTGATTTTATACATGTAAACAGCACAGTGGCAGGGAAATATTATAAATATAAACCAGATGATGGCCATCTTAGATTTCCAATCAGAACAATTTTAACTACTGTTGATCTACAAGTCACTTCGATACTTTCAATATAAATGTATATGGCCCACACAAATAGGGAAGCAAATTTGACCTTGGAGGCAAAAAGGTCAAATGTCAACATAGAACCATCATTTGAGCAATTTTGGTAGATCTCCTGTCCCCCGTAATTTGTGCAAAGATTAGAACCCAGGGCTTATTTAGTTATGGAGAAGAAGATTTTTAAAGGTTTTTACCATATATGGGCATGGCAGCCATTTTGATCAATGGACCATACCCATTTTAGCAATCTTTCATTCTCCTGCCCACGGAGGCTCCGCATGAAATTTGAGCAACACTGGCCCGGAGGCTTCAGAGGAAAAGCCATTTGAAATTATCAACATTTTTTCCATACAAATGTATGGGGCCCATACAAATGCATACAGAAGCAAACTTGACCTCGCTGTAAAAAGGTTAAATGTCAATGTATGACAATTATTTTAGCAACTTTGGTAGACCGCCCGTTCCAGATGATATATGCAAAGATTCAGCCACAAGCCATCCTCGGTTTTGGAGAATAAGATTTTTAAATGTTTTTCCCATGCAAATGCATAAGGAAGAAACTTGACCTTGCCGTAAAAAGGTCAAATGTCAATGTATGACCATTATTTTAGCAACTTTGGTAGACCCCCTGTCCCCGATGATATATGCAAACATTCAGCCCCAAAGCATCCTCGGTTCTAGAGAAGAAGATTTATAAAGGTTTTTACCATATATGGGCATGGCGCCCATCTTGGTCAACGAACCGTGACCATTTTAGCAATCTTTTGTTCCCCCTACCTAAGGAGGCTCCATATGAAATTTGAGCAAAATTGGCCCAGAGGCTCCAGAGGAGAAGTTGTTTGAAATTCTGAACATTTTTCCCATACAAATGCATAAGGAAGCAAAATTGATCTTAACGTAAAAAGGTCAAATGTCAATGTATGACCATTATTTTAGCAATTTTGGTAGCCCTCCTGTTCCTGAAGATATATGCAAAGATTCAGCCATAAGGCATGCTCGGTTTTGGAGAAGAAGATTTTTAAAGGTTTTTCCCATACAAATGCACAGGGAAGCAAACTTGACCTTGCCGTAAAAAGGTCAAACGTCAACGTACGACAATTCTTTTAGCAACGTTGGTAGAGCTCCCGTCCCCGATAATTCCTGCAAAGGTTCAGCCCCAAGGCATTCTCGGTTCTGAAGGAGAAGATTTTTAAAGGTTTTTACCATATATGGGCGTGGCGCCCATCTTGGTCAACGGACCGCGACCATTTTAGCAATTTTTCGTTCCCCCACCCTAAGGAGGCTCCATATGAAATTTGAGCAAAATTGGCCCAGAGGCTCCAGAGGACAAGTTGTTTGAAATTCTGAACATTTTTCCCATACAAATGCATAAGGAAGCAAAATTGACCTTTCCCTAAAAAGGTCAAATGTCAATGTACGACCATTATTTTAGCAATTTTGGTAGCTCTCCTGTTCCCAAAGATATATGCAAAGATTCAGCCATAAGGCATGCTCGGTTTTGGAGAAGAAGATTTTTTAAAGTTTTTCCCATACAAATGCATAGGGAAGCAAACTTGACCTTGCCGTAAAAAGGTCAAACATCAACGTACGACAATTCTTTTAGCAATTTTGGTAGACCTCCCGTCCCCGATGATTCCTGCAAAGGTTCAGCCCCAAGGCATTCTCGGTTCTGGAGGAGAAGATTTTTAAAGGTTTTTACCATATATGGGCGTGGCGGCCATCTTGGTCAACAGACCGCGACCATTTTAGCAATTTTTCGTTCCCCCACCCTAAGGAGGCTCCATATGAAATTTGAGCAAAATTGGCTCAGCGGTTTCAGAGGAGAAGTCGTTTGAAAATGTTAACGGACGGACGGACGGACGACGGACGAAAAGTGATCACAATAGCTCATCCTGAGCAGAGCTCAGGTGAGCTAAAAATACAAAGCCATAGATAAATAAAATGCATTTTGGATTTGATTATGTATGCATCACTCAGGACCCTTGCCCCTAACTTTTACGGGTCCTGAACAAGGTTTTGGGGGGAAAAGCTGCCAAAATGCGAGTCAGGGAAATCCCTGTGTATCTACAGATGGACAAACCCAAAGCTTCCCTTCCAACCTCAAACCTCCCAACTTCTTTGAAGTGGGGGGAAACTTCTTTAAAGGGGGACAACATCTTCGAAGGGGACATAACCATCTTCTGAATACTCCCTTAGTCTGGTTCCACAGTGCCAAATCTGACAATCATGAATAAAATGAGCCAGGGTATAACAAAACCTAAAAAATAGCATGTGTACCCACAGCAAAGCCTCAGATCAGCCTCGGCATCCGCCCAGACTGATCAGAATATTCGCTGGCCGTATCAAGAAAGCTTGGGTCCTTAGCTACCCACTGAGAGCACAGCAAAGACTGATCAGACTGGGCAGATGCCCAGGCTGATCTGAGTCTTCGCTGAGCGCACATGCCATTTTTAGGTTTTGTCATGCGCTGGCTCAAATCTCACCTGTTTTCATTGGTGTAATCATATCTGGGACTTGGGTCAGTGTCGTTGTTATTCACATCAAAACTAGCATAGCGATCCTGAAAAGAAAGCAAGATTATTCTAAACATCATAGGTCCAGATAAAAAGGGTATCGGATAAAAATGTTCTTATTTCTCCATGAAAACATACGTTGTGAGAACTCATTAGAAGTGGTTAGGTAAACTGACCAAGCTTGATATGACCCCACTGGGTTGACTGGGCCGTAAAACCTCAACACAAACAAACTGTATTTTATAGTTGAAAATGTCTTATCTGGTGCTATGGACCTTATATGGCATATATAATAAGAAGAAAACCTTATGGCACATGCCAACAGAAAAGGCCCAGCCCATGAACTATATGTTGAGTTCTTGATAAGACCTTTTTGGGTTGATTGTTTACAATCGAGCCATAGCATACAAAAGCCAAAATTTCCTTAAGGTAGTTGTCCCTCCAGAGAGTTGTCCACGTGATTATCATTGCTATTCTTTTCCCTGTGATGTTAGAGTGCTGTTGATAGAGGGTTATCTGTAAACTCTGAACTGGGATATTTGGGACATTGGCAAACAGTGCAGACCCAGATCTGATCAGGATCTCGACTGTTTGCTTAAATTATAGGAAAAAGATTAAATGAAACAGTCTTAAGTCCCCATTCAGGACCATTTTCCAACCCTTCATTCAGAGACAATTGATCCCCCAGTGCTGTCAACGCTTTGATTGTTTACCCTAAATTAAAGGACATCTTAACTCTTCATCATAGTCCTAAAAACTGAGCAAGTCAATATTACTACCTGCTAGTACACATAAATTGCTGCTTGAATGAAGAGTGGCAAACAGTACATACCCCGATAAAATGCTGCATTCTGGTGCTTACAATCTGGGTCTATACTGATTCCTTGAGCCGATCTGTCCCTGTACTTTGGGTAATAAATATGATAGTTTTTCTCCTTTCTGTCCATAGTTACAGAAAATGTCCTAAAATTTTGTACACCAAAGTTGTTGACAAAATGGCATATGCAAACAGTGCAGACCCAGATTTGATTGCTCCTGAAGGAGCAGTCTGATAAGGGTCTTCACTGTTTGCCATTCCACTAAGTATTTCAAGAAACAGCTTCATAAAAAGCAAAATTTAGGCCAAAAAGTACAGAATAAAGTGTTGGAAATTTTAGTGCATTTACTGTGTGCACAAAAACGGGACTGGACGTTTGCTGTCTGCTTGATCTGTCACAAAATACACACCCATCCATGCAAACAGTTCAAGCAGGCGGACATCCAATAATTTCCATGATGGATGAGTTCTAGAATTAACCTTTCCCATGTTGAATAAATTAAGATGCTCTGCCCACTTCCAATTTTAAGCCAATCAAATTACTTGAACCAGGTTGCTGATACAAATTACCATACTAAATGACAAACAGTGCAGATCCAGATCAGTTCCTGACCTGGACCTTTACTGTTTGCAAAGGCAGGATATATTCAGGTTCAGCAGGACTAGGGTTAGTTATAGTTTATTATCTTCTGTCAGAAGACTTATGGAGGAGTATTTGGTAATAATTCTGGGATCTCCAGACTACAATAGGCTAAAGGAAAGATTTTACTCCCAGAGAGAGCAAATTCTTTTCTTTAAGAGTAGAACTCCTTCCACACATACTACTCAGCCCCCCAATGAGAAAAGCGGCAAATATTTCCATGTAAGAGTTATTTTCCTTGATTGATTGTGTTGAGGTTTAATGACACATCAACCCTTTTGGGTCATTTTGTGTTGTCTCCCAGAGAAAGGGAGAAAAGAGATAGAAGAGATAGCAGAGATGAAAGAGAGAGAGAGACAGGGAAGAAAGAGGACCAGGAATGAAAGGGAAGAAAAAGAAGAAATAAAAACAGTCCCCTCTACCCTTACCTACTACAAGGATAGCAAGCCTTGCCCAACCCTAAGCCAATATCAGCTGGACACCCATGTGATGTAAGATACACGGCACCTTTGCCACACCCGACCACCCATGAATGTGTATTCATTTTCTTTAACCGATTTATGCCAAACAGGGTAGACCAAGATCAGAATCCGCAGAATATGGGATCTATTCTGCGGTGTCTGATCATAATTTACATACCGTATTTACCCTAAGTATTCGGACACCTCAACTCCTTACCATATAAGTTCTAAAATTTGAACCAGTAAAATTCACTATCTGATGTTGTGTCTAAAAATTGCTGGATGAGTGGCAAACAGTGTAGACCCAGATGAGACGCCGCATTCTGCGGCGTCTCATCTGGGTCTATACTGTTTGCTCAGGCCTGTCTGTCCGAATACATATGGTAAATACGGTAGTACTGTTTGGATTTAATACAGGACTTTCTAAAAGGAATGGTAATAATAAAAATAAAAATAATAAAAATAAACCAGACACCCTGCTATTGGAAATGGATTGGTCCAAATAGTTATGGTAGAAGAATCCACTAGGCATAAATGGGTAAACTGTACATGCACTACAAAACTCTGCAAAAAATATGAAAAATGATAACACATTTTATGTCTGCTAAATTCTCCTCCAGAATGTAGAAAGCTCAGGCTGAAGAACTGAAAAGCCTTAAGATGCCATGACTTAACCTTTAAAGCACTTATCACAAGTGAGTTAGAAGACATTATGATATTTTTTATTTTATTTTTTTCAGAAAACAAAAAAATAAATAAAGCCTGACATTTCATGTGAATTGTCTGCATAGCAGACAATTCACATGAAATGTTAGCCTTATTTTCACTAAAAAAACCAACAACAACATTTTTTTAGAATGTTGTCAGTACAACTTTGCTTGGTGTTATGAAGGTTAACATTTTGAGGCACCCTGATGAAAACAAACATTTCCATTGAACACCAGATATCGTGGCAATCTGGGCTTCCATGCCATCTGACAAAAGACCCTGCTGCTCAAAAGGTAAAACACAGAAGGCTCAAACAGTGTGTTAACAAAAATTAGCAAGAATCTGCTCAGACTATACTGCAGCAAATAGGCTTGTCTGTGTGTTCACTGCTCATGTGTGGCAAAATGCTGACTTTCCCACCACAATCCCCATTTAAGGTTTCTTGAGATTTGTCTGACAGCAACTGATTGAATTAAGAGCTGGTTATCCAAATCACATCACTAAGTGCTTGATCTTGTTACGCAATTTGTCCTCCTTTACTAAACTCCCAATCAATCTTTTTTTTTCTTTTTTTTTTTTTTTTGGTGACAAAAAATTGTTTTCTTGTTTCTCTGCATGTTGTGGATTGCCTTATGGAAAAATATTTTAACATGTACAGGGATTGAAATAAGATGGTACCCACTCACAGACATCTAGCTCATTTTCGAGGGGGAAACCCAATCTTCTAAGTTTCTCGTCTTCTGGGCAACTGAAATTTTTTGGCAAAATATGATCAAAGCTTGATTCAAAATGTGCTGTTAAATTATTTTATTCTTTAATCACAGTACATTTATAATAACTATTTTCATCATAAAAATCAAGTTTTAGTTTTATAATAATATGAATTTAATAGGTGCTACCTATATACGTGCATCAAAATTATCATCACATGCTTCATAGGTGGGCTGGCCAGATCTAAATGAATTTGATTTCAGACCATGCTTGACTTCTAATCCACTGCATGAATTGCGATATAACGTCCAAAACAATATCACAGTAGTTCAGAGACATTGCCTCCAAATTTGTGGGACTTTTACCCAACCCGATCACATGAATTTGGGTCCTGTTTAGTTACGAGCAACTCTGCCATGGAGGCTTTAGGCAGCCCATCTACTTTACAGGCCCCGATGGGCGGGGGCCATGCTTTCCGAATACCAAAAACTAGTGTAAGCCGATGAAAGGTACAACGACAATATGCTATCGTTCGCTTACCTATGTCAAAGTTTTTTAAGATTATCACATGAAAAGAGCATAGAGTCTGTGTGTTATCTAAAAATCTACATCAAAGTGTACCTTATGCACAAAACGAATCATGCTTAGCTTGTAATTAGACAGAGAACGGATATAAATAAAATTCGAAGTGAAGACAAATTTCAAAATGGCGTGATCGCAAATTTTGTAGGCTGATGTCATAAGTCTCGTGATTCAACCCCTAGGAATTGGAATACTTGGCGTTACTGGCTGTTTTGTTGCTATTATTGGCATGGCCGCCGTGTCAATAGTCTCTGCCAAATCACATAACGCTTACTGTTTTTCAGGATAAGCACCGAACCACCCAAGCGTTTGTTGGACCATCACATTTTTGGTCACACACATCACTGTCACATCAGTAGTCTATAGTAGTGAGTCTGCCACCGAAATGCTCTGCGGTTTGGGGAACTGCTGTTCCCATTGGACGCACTTATAAAGTTTTTCTAGTTTCTCTCAAGCTTAACTGTTCTCAAATATTTACCTGAAAATTAAATTTACGGCCAAAAATTGATCTGAATTTTTATCTAAGAAAATAATTTTTACTTTTCTTTGCTAAATTTGAATTACTGATGTTTCACAATGACATTGTGAAAATTGAACAAGCAGAACTTGTTGAAAATCTGCCTCAAAGTTGCCTACCTTACAGATTTCTGCATAATTTGCATCCATTTTACTATGGGAAAAAGTGAAAATATTTGATTTTTTTAATAACCAATGTCTTGAATAAAACTTTTTGTGCAAAAGTATTTACTACAAATGGATTTGCATTATCTCATGATAAAACTTTGTAGATTATTTTCTTTTGTGTAAAGTGCCAAGCATAAAACGACTTTCCTAAAGATCTATAAAGCACAGTAGGCCTATTACTGTAAGGCATCAAGGCATCCTAATAGTTAGAGTAATATGGTACTAAGAGTATGCATAGCTCCATATAGGAGGAGATGAATAATCTTTTTTATTTTTCCACGAAAACATAAATTGTGGATACTCATTAGAAGTGCCTTGCTAAGGCAAGGGAAGTGCCTTGCTAAGGCAAGGCGCTCCTAATGTGTATCCACAACATATGTTTTTGGGGAGAAGTAAGGAACTTATCACTGAGGAAATTTTAGGGAACAGAAGAATAAGGCCATTTATTTCAGAGGAACAAAAGTCTAAAACTGAAGGGAACAGGGGAACAAAGGCAATTTCGGGGAACAGGGAAAATAGAAAATTAAGATTTTGATTTTGGGGAACAAGGGAAAATGTCCATTTTTTTCAGGGGAACAAGGGAACATGTACCCTCCCTGGGAGGGTCTCATAATTTGTTTTTCTTTGAAAAAAGTGCTTTATCCAGAGTTTTCTAGAGTTATGATATGAACATGGATTTTAGCAAGACTGAAGCAAGACGCTGGTCAAATCAATCCACATTCAAGCAAGGACCACCGTGGGCTTGCACTGAAACAAAAATGTCACACACTATGTAATGCCTTGTCATGACATTGCACTGTTAAGGTCATGTCGAGCCGGTCAGTAATTACACTTTCCCTGGACAGGCTTAGTCCTCTTAGCAGTTACCCAGTACTTTGTGCTGAAAACTGTCCTTTTTAAATCAGCGTAAGGTGTGAATGACCGTGGAAAGCATTTCACGATCAGTCTCCACAAAAGATATGTGGCCAAACCGATATTCAAACTTGTGACTCCTGGATCTGCAGTCAATGCCGTACCGACTGCACAACTACTCACTCTTTAACTGGGCAGGTTCAATCCTCTAAGTGGTGAGCCAGTACTTGTACACAAACTTTTGTCAGTAACTGACAACTGTCCTTCTTGAATCAGCAGATGGAGGAGAATAACTATAGAAATTATTTCATGATCAATCTCAACAAAAGTTAGGTGGCCAAGCCAACAAAAGTTATGTGGCCAAGCCACATACAAAAGTTATGTGGCCAAACCACATACAAAAGTTATGTGGCCAAGCCAACAAAAGTTATGTGGCCAAGCCACATACAAAAGTTATGTGGCCAAGCCAACAAAAGTTATGTGGCCAAGCCAACAAAAGTTATGTGGCCAAGCCAACAAAAGTTATGTGGCCAAGCCAACAAAAGTTATGTGGCCAAGCCGCCAAACTGGGAGTCAAACTTGCGACCCCTGGATCTGCAGTCAGATGTGTTACCAAATGCCCATTCGCTCACTTCTCTTGGGCAGATTTAGTCCTCTAAGTGGATAACGGAAACTTGTACACATACTTTTGCCAATTACTGACAAATGTTCTTCTTGAATCAGCAGAAATTAAATGACTGCAGGAATCAAGTCCTGATCAATCTCCATGAAAGTTATGTGGCCAAACTGGGGCTCAAACTTGCAAGCCCTAAATCTGCAGTCAGATGATTAGATCATTCCTTCACTGTTAACCCTAGTCCTGCTGAACCCAGATATGTCCTGCCTTTGCAAACAGTGTAGATCTGGATCAGTTGGCTTCTGAAGAAGCCAACTGATCTGGATCTGCACTGTTTGCCATTTACCATATATCAACAATCTGGATCAAGTAACCTAAATGGCTGAAAATCTGAATTTATTCAGCAAGACAAGGGTTAACAAGAGAGACTAGTCTGTCTCACTGGCTTATTCCTGAAACAAGTTTGTCTCTCTGGCTTTTCACTCAGTTTAACAGAAAGGACCAGTCTGCATCATCAGCTCATTCATCCACAGTTGAGATCAGGCAGATGATTCACATGAAACGTCTCCTTAATCTCTAAACAAGAGCTGTCAGCAGACAGCATAGCTTGCCTGGAATTAGGGAGATACTATGAGTCCAAAAGGTGCAGACAGAATCACAAACAGTGTAGACCCTGATCAGACTGCTCTTTATGACCAGTCTGATCTGGGTCTGCACTGTTTGCTTAGGCCTATCTGTTCCAATACTTAGGATCATTATCGTAAGAGGAAATGTTATTGCATTTTAACTCTTGATAGGATTTCTTGTGCTATGATTTGGTCATGTGTTGTCATGAATTTGCCATAATCAGGGATCAAATATAAGATTTCTAAGTCTGTGACCTTGACCTTGAGGTCATAGGGATCACATATAAAATTTCTAAGTCTGTGACCTTGATCTTGAGGTCATAGGCATGGGTGGGGGTGATGATGGATAAAACTTTGGACCTGTATTTATCATCATTCCAAATATGAACCAAATCTATCATATGGTTTGGAAAATATGAGCTTGTAAAACACTTTAATATAAAATTTCTAAGTTCTTAACTTTGACCTTGAGGCCATAAGCATGGGCAGGGGGTATTGCTGAATAAAACTTTGGACCTGTATGTATCATCATATTAAATATTAAAAAACTACATCATATAGTTTGGAAAATTTGAGCTCTTAAAATACTTTAACATTAAAAATTTCTAAGTTCATGACCTTGGGGTAATGGGCTGGGTATTGCCGAATAAAACTTTGGAACTGTATCTATCATCATACCAAATATGAACCAAATCTATCGAATGGTCTGGAAAATATAAGCTCTTAAAAAACTTTAATGTAAATGTGGACGCCGACGCCAACACCGATGCCGATGCTGGGGTTAGTGCAATAGCTCTTCCTGGACTTTGTCCAGGCCAGCTAAAAAAAAGTGTGTTTGTCATTATGCCCCTGCAAAATGACAATCTTGAAAAAGGGTATAACTCACAAAATTAATCTGATTTTTTTTTTCAAAAGTTAACCTGAGCTCTACCCTTCAGCTCAAGGAAGTCTACCAAATTTCAAGGCCTTAGCTCAAATATTTCCTGAAATATCTTGTACACAAGGTAAAGTGTGACAAACTGGGTCAAATTGTTAAAAACTTAACAGTTATTAGCTTACGTGACGTTAAAAATTTCTATCTTGAAATATGGCAAATACAATGATATTTTTTGCTGAAAATATTGCAAAAGCTACTCAAATTTTTGCAGCAAAAATATCAATGTATCTGAAAATACTTTAGCTACAACAGTTAACGAGTTTGTCATTAACAAAGTCATTAAGTTAACGATGCTTTGAACAACAGGGCCCTGAATAACAAATGAACTAAAAAATAAATGGACAAATGGGCAAACAAACACAAGCAATATGCGGCATCAACTTTTTTCAAAGATGGTGGCATAAAAAATAAATAAATTAATAAATTGTGGTCTATTGCTGCTGTGACTAGTTTATGTCACAGTTGATAAATTTTCAGTCCTACGATGATGTATGGATGTGACAGGGAGCTCAGCAAACTAACTTACAGTGCTTCCTTACTAAAATGTCATGTCATAAGACATTCCACCTCCCAGTCATATTATTCTGACAAGGCACCAACTAATCCTACATTTTATACAAAGCATCAAGTCAAAAAGCTGCTAGAACCATTTTCTGGTCTGAATCAGCAGAGCCCAACAATGTCATGATGCTGTAAGGGTGTTGCAACAAAATTGTTGCATTGTTTGTGTTTGCTGTCCAAACGTCATAGGGTGAACAGATAAGCTACGGACAAGCCTGTGCATCAGTGCTGTTTGATCAAAGTTTCCATTGTTTTCTTTTCAGAGCCTGATGAAAACAGTGACTATTCAGGTATCTAAACCTCTTATTGTATCTCTCTATTCTCACCCTCATGCCAATCAATTGCAGCAGACAACATTTTGGAATATTTTATTTTTTAACCCTTGTCCTGCTGAATAAATTAAGATGCCATGCCTATTTCTAATTTTCTGCCAGTCAGATTACTTGATCCAGATTGTTGATATAAATTTGCATACTTAATGGCAAACAGTGCAGATCCAGATAAGTTGGCTTCTCCAGAAGCCAACTGATCTGGATCTACACTGCTTGCAAAGCAGGACATATCCGGGTTCAGCAGGACTAGGGTTAATATTTTTCAGAGAAAATATGGCTTAACATTACATGTGAATCTTGCAGATGATTCACATAAAATGTCAAGCCTTATTTTCTCTGAAAAAAAAAAAAATCAAAATGCCAACTGCTGCAGTCCTGATCAGCACTTTATGTGTTAACCCATGTCAATCTAAATAAATAAAGATGCCACTCCCACTTCTAACTTTCAGCCAATCAGATTACTAACTTAATGGCAAACAGTGCTGAAGAAGCCAACTGATCTGGATCTGTACTGTTTGCAAAGGCAGAGTATATCTGGGTTCAGCAGGACAAGGGTTAAAAAATAAGAAATATTTTTTGGTTATTGACCTCTTATCTGGAGCTACTAAACATGAACAATGTACAAGGAAGTCATTTATAAACTGGTGAAAAAAAAACCTCATGCCCCTACTCTGTAGGAAGTAGCTTGTTAAATTACACTATTCACTTTCAAAACTTTTCCTTAAAACATAATTATTTATCTGATATGGTTTAACTAACCATAAACAGTAACCTCTTAACCAGCATATGTATTTAATTCACCTGATGCTGAAAACATGGGCGGATACCATTTACCATAATTACCCAGACAGGTCTGAGAAAACAGTAAACCCAGATCAGATGGCACAGAATGCACCGTCTGCCAATGTCCAGCAGTTTTCACCCATCAACAGATAGCACAATGGACTTGTTGACCTTTAAAAGTGGCAATCACAACTGCAGCAGAAGACATTTTTTTTTTCATTTTTCTAAGAAAATAAGTTGACATTTTAAATGTGAATTGTCTGTCAAGCAGACAATTCACACAAAATGTCACTACTTATTTTCTTTGAAAAATAAAATAAAAAAAAAATAGAATGTTGTCTGCTACAAATTTTGCTTGGCGCTGTAACTTTTCACCGCCACAGGCGATAACAATAGGCTTTTGCAAACAGTGTAGAGCCAGATGAGACGGATCATAATGAGCCATCTCATCAGGATCTACTATGTTTGACATTCAGCTTTTCAACTTTACATATAAACTTCTTTTCAATGGATAGTTTGTTAAAAAAACAAAGAAAGCAGATGACAAATGTGGTCTAAAATTTGGCGATGAAAGAGTTAAGGGTTAACAAAAGGCATCAGCAGATACTAATGTTTTGCCTTTTTGAAATATTTATCAGAAGGAGGTCTGGTGTACTGTGGGGATACAATTAATGACAAATTGATAATTGAATAACTGTAAAAGAATCCTTAAATTTAACATTAAACTTCTGAGCAAAATCTGTCCTTTGAATGTAATTTTTGGACCCCCACCTACAGCCCCACTCCCACCCCACAGATCAGATCAAAACTTTAATAAGCCATGTATATATACAAACTGTTGAACAGTTTTGAGACCACAGAAATTTATTCTAGACATGGATCCTAAATTCGAGCCACTGAGGGTTTATCATAGCACAAGATCAGGGGGGCAAATGTTGATAGTTTAGGAATGTGTTTTCAATTTTCTATTAAGTAATTATATGTTGAATGTACTCAAAACCTCTGTTTCAATGAGTATACATAACATACATTCTCAAAAAATTTCCTTAAAATATCCCTAAATATTTGTTTTCTTCACCCTAGTCCTGCTGAACCTGGATATACCCTGCCTTTGCAAACAGTGTAGATCCAGATCAGTAGGCTTCTGGAGAAGCCAACTGATCTGGATCTGCACTGTTTGCCATTAAGTATGTGAATTTGTATCAACAATCTAGATCAAGTAATCTGATAAGCTGTAAATTAGAAGTAGGCGTGGCATCCTAATTTATTCAGCAGGACAAGGGTTAAGTTGTAAGATTTCTTGGGAACTCAAAAACCAGTTGGAATCCGCCATGGTAAATAAGCCATCGGTGTTTGAGTCATTGAAGTTTCACTGTATATATCCAAGTTTCAAGTATGTTACACAAATAAATAAGGCCATTGTAGACTGAAAGAACACTCCAACACTATATATTGGAAGATTCTAACTTCAATTTTAGGTATGTCAGGCTTAGACTGGCTCCAGTTGTTTTTGTTTTATATCTATTTCTCTCTTTCTTTACATTATTTTTTTATCATGATCCTCTTTAATCCAACTTCAAGTTACCTATGGCTGAACAAGCCAAGGGACTGAAGTAAACAAAAATTCTACAAGCTATACAAGTGTTGTGTCCCCTCAAAAAAAAAGAAGAAAAAGAAAGAAAAGAAAAATAAAGAAAGAAAAGAAAAATAAAGAAAGGGTCTGGGGCCAGACTATGTCAGGCTATGTGATTGAGATATTCCGAGAGAAAGATGGTTGAACTATTTGCAAACAGGAGACCCTGATCAGATGCTGTATTCTATGGCATCTGGGTCTGCACTGTTTGCCAATTACTCTTTTAGGGGTCTCCAGACTACAATGGGTTGGGAGAGAAGGTATAAATTACAAATTCACAGATGGCTCTCAACAGCTGCCTCCTCACTAACAACTACCATATTTGGTTCCTGTTCATTACCATAAAATTTGGACATTAACCCTTATCTTGCCGTTCGCGACAATAGTCGCGCTGGAGGGGTCTGCCAACTCAAAAGCCTGTCATACTTACAATATACCACATGCAACCATTCAGAGCAAGTGTTCTCATACAGGAGTGAACCTACTTTCATACAAACACGCCACTTTTCATTAGATAGTCAGGTGCTGGATTTTACCCACACTAAAAAAGACCAAGAATACCAAATTTTAAGCTGCCATTAATTTCAGCACTCACTTCAACAAATTGATCAGGCTTTTCTGGAAAAAAAGCCCATAACACCTGAATCATTTCAAGTGAGGAAGAAGTAGGAATAACAGTAGAACCTATGTATGTCACTCGTTTCATTCGCAGTAGTACACAGTAGGCGCTGGGCTCTTGTAATTTTTTTTTTTTTTTAAGTGTCTTAAACGGTTCCCGGTTTACACATGACTGTCACGTGACTTTCTAGTCACGTGACCATCCTTTCTTCGGTAAAATGGCCACCTAGGATCGGCAAATTATACGTGAAAATTTCATGAAAATCGAGGTAAAATTCAGGGGGTAATGACTTCTCAAGTAGAGGTACCCCCTCTTACAGGCCTGATTCATTTTATTTCCGGCAAGAGAAGGGTTAACAGAAAGCCGGACAAAAAATTAAAACCCAAAAAGTTAGCCCGAATTTGACGTTTTGGGGTTGTATTCGACACAAAAAATGCAAAACCACATTTTATATTTTTTTCTAGTTAACTTTAAATTCTAATAACTTCAATATTTTTTTAATTAATAGCGAATTAAATACATATCTTAAATACAGTCAAACCTGTGTTAAGCAAGCACTACGGGAAAGCAAAAAACTGGTTGCTTGAGACAGGTGCTTGCTTAATACGTAGATTTCCCCTTCTTTGCCTTTCATGGGATCTGAAATAGTGGCTTTTATAGGCAGGGGATTGCTTTATACAGGTGGCCTTTAGGATAGGTTTGACTGTAACCATTTGGGTTACACATTCACAGCTGTATTCAACTATTGTTAAATCTTTGGGCTAAGCTTGCCTACACATGAGTAAACAGCATTGTTTTCCTTATTGAAATGGTAGTGCCCGGATAAAACGGAACATACTGTAAATTTCTTTTGTGCTTCAGATGCAAGTAAAGCAAATCAGCTAACAGCATTATGGACGGGTTTTTCAAAAGGTCAATTAAAAGGTAAACCTTGGGAGACCTAATGCCTGCCGGCCATGACATCGCTATTTTAAGGGACAGATTTTTGAAAAATCCATCCAAAAATCAATTTTGGCTGCACAAACTTTCGGCTTCAGGGGTGATAAGTACCTAACAAAGAAAGTCAGAGTTATCTCTCTTATACAGGGCATGCCTACTGGTCCTTATCTATGCCTCTACCAAATATTATCAAAATATTTCAAACCATTTAGAAGTTATGAAGAGCACAAGAATTTGGCTTAGAAATTCATTCAGGGGAGTTAACTTGAAATAAAAGCACCTCAAGCATAATACCCCACAATAGCAATTATTTGTTTATGTATTAAAGTTATCGTTGCAAAAATGTCTGGAAAGAAAATGATGGAGGGAAAGATAACAATCCTTAACAAGATCTTGATAATACCAATGGACAGATAACAATCCTAAACCAGATCTTGATAATATCAATGCATAAAGCAAGTTTGGTTAAAAGGCCTTGTTATTTACACAAGTTAACGTCGGGAAATGAAAATATGGGGTGTCTCGGGCAGATAACTCTGTAAAAAATTTGACAAAATTTGCCCATTAGCAATTCCAAAACAGATCTCCTTAATGTCAATGCATATAGCAAGTTTGGTTACAATCCCTTGTTATTTACTCAAATTATTATCTGGAAACGAAAATATGGGCATGTCTCGGGCAGATAACTCCATAAAAATTTTACGAAATTTGCCCATTAGCAATTCCAAACCAGACCTCCTTAATGTCAATATATATAGCAAGTTTGGTTAAACTCCCTTGTAATTTACTCATTATTGTCCGGAAACAAAAATATGGGCATGTCCCAGGCAGATAACTTCGTAAATATTTGACGAAATTTGACCATTAGCAATCCTAAACCAGATCTCCTTAATGTCAATGCATATAGCAAGTTTGGTTAAAATCCCTTGTTATTTACTAAAGTTATCGTCCGGAAATGAAAATATGGGTGTGTCTCAGGCAGATAACTCCGTAAAAATTTGATGAAATTTGCCCATTAGAAATACCAAACCAGATCTCCACAATATCAATGCACATACCAAGTTTGGTGAAAATCCATTGATGTTTACTCAAGTTATCATCCGGAAACGAAAAATGGATGGACGGATGGATGTACGACACACGGACGGACAGACGGATAGACAGATGGACAGACACACGGACGTCCAACGTGAAACCATAATACCCCGCCACTATTGTGTGGCAGGGTATAAAAAGAACAAAGATATTTTCCTTCTAACATGTGACACTCTTCCTGGACCTGATATATGTCCCAACCAAATATCATATTATCTCAAGCAGTATGGGAGTTATGGCCTGCACAAGATTTTGGTTCCAGGGGAGATAAGTACTTGAAGCAAAAGTTGTCCTTCCTGCATGCAACACTTCTACTTGACCTGATATATGTACCTACCAAATATTATCAAATTATCTCAAACAGTATAGGAGTTCTGGCCTGCACAAGATTTCGACTTCAGGTGAGATACGTACATAACAAAGAAAGTGATAGTTGTCTCTCTTGCACCCTACAGGCTTACTGGTCCTCCTCTTTATCTCTACCAAATATGAAAGCAATCCACTGAAGAGTAAAGGTAATATACAACTTTGAAAAAGGTTAACCTAAAGGTAAGCCTCGGATTTCAAGGGAGATAAGTGCATAACGGAGAAATGAGAGTTGTCTCTCTTGCATATCACATGCCTACTGGTCCTCATCCTCATCTCTACCAAATATGAAAGCAATCCGATTAAGAATAAAGGTGATATATAACTTTGTAAAAAAGTTAACCAAAAGGTAAACCTCAGACGTCAGGGGTTTTAAGTACATAACGAACAAAGTGAGAGTTGTCTTTCTTGCATGTGACACACCTACTGGTCGTCCTCTTCATCCCTACCAAATATGAAAGCAATCCACTGAAGAATAAAGGTAACATAGAACTTTGAAAAAAGGTTAACCAAAAGGTAAACCTGGGACGAGGCCCGACACCAGCCCGCCCGCCCAGACATCGCTATTTTAAAGGACGGATTTTTTTTTAAAAACCTGTCCAATAAAAGTAAAAAAAAAAATATATATATCATATTTGACCTAATTACCACAGATACATCTTTAAGCCCACAGTCAAGCAATGTCTTAGTCTTAAAATCACAGCCTGTGTACTTCTATCTACTTCTCTATAAAAGCATATGTTGTTGCTGAGGCAATTCACATGAGTACCAACATCAATGGAAAGATCATACTGAAACCTGAAGAAAGGCTGTGGGTTACCTTTTTTTTTAAGCTGCAGCTAATTTAGATTTTTTTTCAAGTGGCATGAGGTTATCTTTCATTGCCATTTCCTGATATAAGATGCTCTGACCTAACAGGCATTGACTAACTTACCATAATAACCCTTAGTGTTAGGCAAACAGTTTAGACCCAGATCAGATGCCGCAGGAAGTGGCTTCTTATTAGTGTGTCTACACTGTTTGTCATTCATCCAGCAATAGTTTAAGCACATTAGCGAATAATGGAATAGACCTTTTTCAAATTTTAGGAGAGTTGAGGTGTCCCAATACTTACGGTAAATATGGTAACTATTAAAGCACCAATCACAACTATAGCAGACAATTTTTTTTTTTTTTTAAACCCTTGTCCTGCAGAACCCGGATATACCCAGCCTTTGTAAACAGTGTAGATCCAGATCAGTTGGCTTCTGAAGATCTGGATCTGCACTGTTTGCCACTAGGTATGTGAATTTAACCCATTCTATACTGAATAGACTCTCCCACACTATATATTGGAAGACTCCAATTTCAATTCTAGGTACGTCCGGCTATGAGATTTACATATTCCTAGAGAAAAATGGCTAAACTATTTGCAAACAGTGGAGACCCTGATCAGATGCTGCGTTCTGCGGCATCTGATTTGGGTCTGCACTGTTTGCCAATTACCCTTTTACGGGTCTCCCGACTACAATGGGTTAAAGCAACAGTCCGGATTAAATAATTTGATAGGCTGAAAATTAGAAGTGAGCGTGGCATCTTAATTTTCAGCATGACATAGGTTAAAATAATTTTTGTGACTTCCTATTTACTTTTCAGCCCACTAAACCCCTTCTGAAATGGAGTCTACTGTAAGAGCGAAATAACGGACCGCGATGTATTGGATCTACAGTGTACACGAATTAGAGTTTTCTCAGTGAGGCTCTTCTTATAGAGGCAACTACATGCATAAGAGCTTTCTCAGTGAGGCTCTTCTTATAGAAGCAACTACATGCATAAGAGCTTTCTCAGTGAGGCTCTTCTTATAGAAGCAACTATAAGCATTAGAGTTTTTACAGTGAGGCACTTTTTATAGAAGCAACTACATGCATAAGAGCTTTGTCAGTGAGGCTGAAGACTTCTTACAGAAGCAACTACATGCATAAGAGCTTTCTCAGTGAGGCTATTCTTATAGAAGCAACTACATGCATAAGAGCTTTCTCCATGAGGCTCTTCTTATAGAAGCAACTACATGCATAAGAGCTTTCTCCGTGAGGCTCTTCTTAATGAAGCAACTACATGCATTTGAGTTTTCTCAGTGAGGCTCTTCTTATAGAAGCAACTACATGCATAAGAGCTTTCTCAGTGAGGCTCTTCTTATAGAAGCAACTACATGCATAAGAGCTTTCTCAGTGAGGCTATTCTTATAGAAGCAACTACATGCATAAGAGTTTTCTCAGTGAGGCACTTCTTATAGAAGCAACTACATGAATTTGAGTTTTCTCTGTGAGGCTCTTCTTATAGAAGCAACTACATGCATAAGAGCTTTCTCAGTGAGGCTCTTCTTATAGAAGCAACTACATGCATAAGAGCTTTCTCAGTGAGGATCTTCTTATAGAAGCAACTGCATGCATAAGAGTTTTCTCAGTGAGACACTTCTTATAGAAGCAACTACATGCATAAGAGTTTTCTCAGTGAGACACTTCTTATAGAAGCAAGTATATGCATTACAGTTTTCTCAGTGAGACACTTCTAAAAGTAGCAACTACATGAATTAGAGCTTTCTTAGTGAGGCACTCTTTATAGAAGTGACTATGTGCATTAGAGTTTTCTCAGTTAGACACTTCTTATAGAAGCAACTACATGCATTGGAGTTTTCTCAGTGAAAAAACTCTAATGCATGTAGTTGCTTCTTTAAGAAATGGCTCTACATGCATTAGAGTTTTCTCAGTGTGGCATTTCTTATAGAAACACAAACAGTCTAACCCCAATACCTCAAACATCTTGGCACCATGTTAATTTGTTCTAGACATGGGCAGTTTGAGCCACTGAGGGTTATTCATAGCGAGGCACTTCCTATAAGCAGCTACAACATGAATGTGTTTTCTCAGTGAGACACTTCTTATGAGCTGCTAACACAGGAATGGTGAGGCATATCTTATGAGATACAACCACATGAATTAATTTTCCCAGTGAAGTATTTCTTATGGGCAGCTACCACATGAATTAGTTTTCTCAGTACAGCACTCATTATGGGCTGCTAACACATGAATTAGTTTTCTCAGTAAGGCACTCCTTATGGGCTGCTAACACATCAATTAGTTTTCTTAGTAAGGCACTCCTTATGGGCTGCTAACACATGAATTAGTTTTCTCAGTAAGGCACTCCTTATGGGCTGCTAACACATCAATTAGTTTTCTTAGTAAGGCACTCCTTATGGGCTGCTAACACATGAATTAGTTTTCTCAGTAAGGCACTCCTTATGGGCTGCTAACACATGAATTAGTTTTCTCAGTAAGGCACTCCTTATGAGCTGCTACCAGATGAATTAGTTTTTCTCAGTACAGCATGTTTTATAAGCAGTTGCTGCACAGCACTCCTTATGAGCTGTTACTGCATGAATTAGTTTTCTCAGTAAGGCACTCCTTACAGGCTGCTAACACATGAATTAGTTTTCCCACTGAGGCACTCCTTATGGGCTGCTAACACACAAATTAGTTTTCTCAGTGAGACACGCCTAAAGAGCTGCTACCACATAAATTAGGTTTCTCAGTAAGGCACTCCTTAGGGGTTGCTACCTATGAATTAAGTTTTCCCAGTGAGGCACTCCTTATGGGCTGCTAACACAGTCATGAATTAGTTTTCTCAGTAAGGCACGCCTTATGGGCTGCTAACACATGAAATGATTTTCTCAGTAAGGCACTCCTTATGGGCTCCTACCACATGAATTAGTTTTCTCAGTAAGGCACTCATTACAGGCTGCTAACACATGAATTAGTTTTCTCAGTAAGGAACTCCTTATGTGCTGCTATCACATGAATTAGTTTTCTCAGTGAGGCACTCATTATGGACTTCTACTATATGCATTAGTTTTCTCAGTAAGGCACTCCTTATCACATGAATTAGTTTTCTCAGTGAGGCAATCCTTATGAGATGCTACTACATGAATTAGTTTTCTCGGTAAGGCACTCCTTATAGCTGCTATCACATGAATTAGTTTTCTCAGTGAGGCACTGCTTATGTGCTGCTACCATATGAAATAATTTTCTCAGTAAGGCACTTCTTATGGGATGTAACCACATTAATAAGTTTAGGCACATCTTATGAGATGCCAACACATAACTTAGTTTTCTTAGTGAGATACTATCACATTAAAAAATTTTCATGGATAAAAAAACATATACTGAATATTTTGTATATCTGGAGACTTACTGAGGAATCCATAGCCTTGATAAGGGGCTTTTTTCAAACTAAAATATTCATATTTTGTTTAATTCTGAGAAGATGCATACATTGTGGTACCCATTAAAAGCCTCTTGGCAAGGACTTTCTTATGAGAATCCACGTTTCATGGAGAAATAATAAAACATATTTGTCTGGACACCATTCTTATGCTTAGCTATGTCTGAGACCTTAAGCCTTAAAGCGGCAAACAAAATTTGTAGCAGAAGAAATTCTAAAATTTTGTTGTTGTTTTTTTTGTTGTTTTTTTTTTCTTTTAATTATTTTTTTAGAGAAACTAGGTCTTGACATTTTATGTGAATTGCATCCTTTGCAGATGATTCAAATAAAATGCAAAGACATGTTTTCACTGAAAAATAAAAACATAATGAAAATTGTTGTCTGTTGCAATTGTGATTGGCATTTTATGGGTTAGCACTTTCCATGCTTGGTAAAAATTTCAGCAGACAACATTTTGAAATATTTTTCTTATTTTTCCTAGAAAAAAGGATATGACATTTCATGCAAACTCTCTTCTTTGGAGACAATTTGTATTGTCAAAATTTATTTTTTTGGGAAAAGAAAAGAAAAAAAAAAACAGTTTGTCAACTGCTGAATTTTTCCATTGCATGTAAGTGTTAAGAATGAGATCAATTTTAAGTTATTGTAAAGCCATTAGTTTGCAGGAAGTTACACTGCAAATAGCATTGCATTAAGTTGTCAGCCCAACTCAATACAAATCATTTAAATTAGGGTAAATTAATCTGTTTTTGATTTCTTCGTTGCTCTTTAGAGAATATAAATATGGTCAATTTTTCAAATAAGATCTACAAAGGTTATACATGAAAACGAAGATCATACAAAAGATTCAAAATCAGTTTCAAGCCAGGGTTTGCATTTATTAACCCTTAAAGCGCAAAGCAAAATTTGTAGCAGACGACATATGAATTTTTTTTTTTATTTTTCAGAGAAAACAAGTCTTGCCATTTCATGTGAATCGTCTGCCAAGCAGACGATTCACATGAAATGTCAAGAATTGTTTTCTCTGAAAAATAAAAAATAAAAATAAAAAAATTGTCATCTGCTGCAGTTGTGACTGGCACTTTAAGGGTTAATAACTAATCCTATGCACTTCTGGCAAATGTCATTGGTACCATCAGAAATCAAATGTGCCACAAGTTGAGAAACAGAACTTTCTAACATGGGCATCCAACAAAGACTCTAATCAGCCTGTGCATGTGTGCCATCTGATAAGAATCTTCATTGTCCACATGAAGAAACTTTGCATCCTTAGCTATCCAAAATGTGCTGAGAAAAGATTCTGATTGGACTGCACAAGTACAATGTCAGTCTCACAGCTCTTGATAAGACGCTTTTTTTTCAATAAAAAAGTCCTGGTATTTTTCTTTTTCCTCACTAAAACATATGTTGTGGGTACTCATTAGAAGCGCCTCACCAAGGCACTTCTAATGAGTACCACAACCTATGTTTTCATGGAGAAATAAGAAAAATATTTACCTAATACCCACTTTTATCTAGACCTATGTCAAACTTACATATTTTCAGCTGGATGCACAAGTCCGACGGTACATTTCATAGCTCCCGATAAGACGCCATTTTCTTTCAACAAAAAAGTACTAATAGTTTTCTTATTTCTTCACAAAATCATATGTTGTGGGTACTCATTAATTTGTTTATTTGTGTTGAGGTTGTATGGACCAGCCAACCCAATGGGGTCATGTCGAGCACAGTCAGTTTACCTAACCACAGTTTTACTGGGCAGGCTTAGTCC
Organism: Anodontia alba; assembly: GCA_964016985.1. Classification (NCBI taxonomy): domain Eukaryota; kingdom Metazoa; phylum Mollusca; class Bivalvia; order Lucinida; family Lucinidae; genus Anodontia; species Anodontia alba. The sequence continues at coordinate 82,284,463 of OZ024829.1, forward strand.
TCTAAGCGGTTAACCAGTATTGTGCACATTCTTTCGTCAGAAACTGACAACTGTCCTTTTTGAAACAGTGGAAGAGAGAGAATGACAGTACAATGTAGAAAATATTTCATGATCAATCTCCATGAAAGATTGCTGCCGACCTGGTGCGGGTCCAACCTGCAACCTCCTGATCACCAGTCAGACGCATATCCAACTAAGCCACCGAGGCCGACAGTTGTCATGTTCAGCAAGATAAGGGTTCAACATTATTCAATTCACAGAGATGATGAAAGGGTGATAATGAAAGGCTCTGTGCAATAAAGCATCACACAGTCAAAGGCTGAATTCCATGCATGTCATAAGAAGTGTCTTGCTGAAAAAAACTCCAACAATGCCACCTCACTGCCATATCACACCCAAGACACATTGACCTGATACTACCAGCAGTTACATTATACTGACAGTGTTGGCAACAGTCCCAGCTCTTCTTCCTGATATGGAACAAGAAGCAAAATAGCCGCCAGTAACATTTTTACAGTTTTGACCTGGTTGGGGATCGAACCCACAATCTCCCTATCCAAAGACGGTGGCTCCATGAAGTATACCACTCAGGCCTATGTCTTAAAACTTGTCTACAAGTTGCAAGGTCTAAAAACTGTTGGATTAGCAACAACACATGAAGACCCTTGGATGTCTGATCTGGGTAAACACTGTTTCCTCAAGCCTGTCTGCCTTAGTTGAAGTTTAAAGTCACTATCGATAATCTCTCAGTCATGTTGTGACAGTGTCTTGATGTTGTGCAGTGTCTTGATGTTGTGGCAGGAGCTGATGCCCTTTAATAATGTGTTACCTCACTGCAGTAGAAGCCAACTGATATGGACCCTACTGTTTGTCATTCAGTATGTGAATTTGTATCAAAAACCTGGATCAAGCAATTTGATTGGCTGACAATCAGAAGTGGGCGTACACTGATGTACTCCAGTTTCTTCTTCCTAATGCTCAGCACCGAGCAAAAGAGCAGCTATTACCAATGTTAGAAGTCTTACATAATGACCCAGCGTGGATGAACCAACAACCTCCAGGTCTGAAGATGGTTTAACAGACAACCTCCAGGTCTCAACCCTTGTCATGCTGAATAAATTAAGATGCCACTCCCACTTCTAATTTTCAGCCAATCAGATTGCTTGATCTGGATTGTTTCTACAAATTCACATACTTAACGGCAAACAGTGCAGATCCAGATCAATTGGCTTCTTCAGAACACTACACTGTTTGCAAAGGCAGGGTATATCCAGGTTCAGCAGGACTAGGGTAAAAATGAGTCACTCATACGGCTGTCTGTCTGTCTGTTTGTCTGAATATATGTAGTTAGTACAAAAGACAAAAAAAAAAAAAAAAAAAAAAAATTGTCAAAACTTTTTATCCCCTATTACGAAGGAGTATTTGGTGACAATTTTGGGATAATTTTCTCCAGTACTCCATAAAACATGTTGTCAGAACTCATTAGAAGTGCCTCACTGAGGCACTACTCTAATGAACACCACATACCGAGGGTTGAGCGCAAGACTATAGTAACTCAAACATATTTTTGAAACCCTTGTTTAGGGGCAACTTGGACCCCTTTGTAAACAATGCAAATTTAGGTGCCATTGCTCATACGAGCAATGGCACCTAAATTTTCATTGTTTACAGAAAGAAATGTTGTAATCTTCATAACGCCTTCATGGTGAGGAGATTAGGTTTGGGGAAAAACAACCGTCTGACTTACGCTAGTCTTGCGCTCAACCCTCGAATTACAACATAATGTGTTTATGGAGAACCATAAAAACATATGGTGTGGATACTTATCAGAAGGGCCTCAAACCACCAATACATGTTGTGTGATTTGATTGAGTTGGGGTTTAACGACACTTCAACCCTTATGGGTCATTTTGTGTCGTCTCCCAGAAAAAGGGAGAAAAGAGATAGAATAGATAGTAGAGGAGAAGGAAGAGAACGACAGGGAAGAAAGGGGAACAGGAATCAAAATGAAGAAACAGAAGAAATAAAAACATCCCCCCTCTACCCTTACCTGCTACAAGGGTAGCAGGTCTTGCCCAACTGTAAGCCAATATTAGTTGGACGCCCCGGTGATGTAAGATACACGACACCATCGCACCACCCGACCACCCCGACATGTTGTGTGAGGTGCTGCTAATGAAAACCCACAATGTATCTTTTTAGGGAGAAATAAAGTATCGAATTCTCCATCTTACCCTTTACCACTCTCTGGACTAATTCAGCAGACGACAAATTGATATTTTCTTACTTTTCAAAAAAAAATAGGCTTTGATATTTCATGCAGATTGTCTCCTAAGGAGACAATCTGAATGAAATGTCAAATCCTATTTTCTGTGAAAAGATAAGAAAAACATTTAAAAATGTCATCTGCTGAAATTTTTTTCCCAGCATGCTAAGCATTAACCTATATTGCAACTAATCTGGAGCCTTCAGAAGCCATTTTGATCTGAAGCTGTAAGACAAATGCATCAAAGAACACTTTCAAATGACAGATATAATCCAACGCTTAGCATGCTGGGTAAAACCATAGCAGCCGACATAATAAAATATTTTTTTATTATTTTTCTCAGAAAGCAGGCTTTGCCATTTCATGCAAATTGTCTCCTAAGAAGATGTCAAAGTCTATTTCTGGGAAAAATAAGAAAAAATATCATCTAGTTGTCCTCATTGAGGCAGTTCTAATGAGTATCCACAATGTATGTTTTGGTGGTGACACAAGAAAAATATTCATTTGGAAAACTGGCTTATCCTGCCCTCTGAGTTTATAAACAGAGTAACTTACAATGTAATTGACTAAAGAAGCTGTTAGAAATCAATTACTGCAGCACATGATTTATACTTAGCACTCTGGGTAAAATTTTCAGCAGACGACATTTTGAAATATTTTGAAATATTTTCCCCAGAAAACAGGATTTGACATTTCATGCAATTTGTCTCCAATAGATAATTTGCATGAAATGTCAAATCCTGTTTTCTCAGCAGGGCACTTTTTATGAGATGCTACCAGATCAATGAGTTTTCACTGTGAGGTGCTTCTTATAAGAAATGGACATTCTGCATGAAATGTCAAATCCTATTTCCTGGGAAAAATAAGAAAAACATCACCAATTTGTTGTCTGCTAAATCAGCCCAGAGAGGGTAAAGATAAAATTACACATGCAATACATTTAGTCATTAATCCAAATAATTTAAATACTAGCAGACAGAATTTTATATTTTTTCTAATTTGTCTCAGTGAAATAGGGTTTGAAACAGATATCTGTAATTGGGGATGATTTGCATGGAATGTCAAACCGATTGGAGCCAAAGATTTAGAAAACTATTTCTCCTTTGCTGCCATCCACCTACTAATGTAGACTGGCTGCAGTCTCTAGTGACAAAATAATTTTTCTTATAATCTGTTTAATAATCCACTAAAATAAAACCAAAGTAATATCATGACTATAAAGGCTGGTCACTAGAGACTCTCTAGTGACCAGCCTTTATAGTCATGATATTTTTTGGTTTTATCTTAGTGGATTATCAAACAGGATTATGAGAAAAATATTTAGTCACTGGAGACTGGAGCCAGTCTACTACTAATGGTGCTAAATTTCTAGAGAAGGTATTTTTTAAAGCAATATTCCTCTTGTTTCTCTACAAACCATATGTTGTGGTTACCCATTAGAAGTGCCTCAACAAGACATTATGCTTTTGTGGAAAAATAAGTAAAAAATGTTTATCTGAATATCCATCCTACCTTGATTTATAAATTGTTAACCCTAACATGCTAAGCAAAACTGAAGCAGATGAAATTCATTTTTTTAACCATTTTTTAGGGAAAATAAGACTTGACAATTCACATGTAATATCAAGTCTTATTTTCTCTAAAGACAAAAAAACAAATAAAAAACAACAACATCAAAATGTTGTCTGCTGCAGTTACAATTAGCACTTTAAGGGTTAATAAATGGACAGGATTAAATCAATCTTGGAAGAGCGGTAAGAAATCCTAATAATCAGGAAAATTGGCTCCACTGTCTGAGGCATGCTGGGAAGTGCTGGGTGCAGTTTTGTGTGGGTTTGTTTTATAATGTCAACCAAATACAGGATATGATTCCATTGTGCCATGAGAAAACCCATCTTTGTCCATCACAAAAACATGCCTATATAATTTTGACCCCCATAAACCCCACTTATATATGGTAAAACTGCGGTTTACAGGGGTATACCTTATATTTCTTATTTCTGCTATGAGGCGGTTCTAACGAGTACCCACAATCTATGTTTTGAGCAGAAACATGAAAAATATCAAAATTTTTTATCTGATTATTTTCATTTTTTGGTGGTAAAATTTTCAATATATTTGAATAGACATGTTTTCGTAATGCACTAGGGCAAAAAACAATAGCTGTGTTTCCACTAACCCGACTGACCCTGTTTCAAACACCCGACCCTGCTATTTTTTATCAGTAAAAATGCAAAATAAAAAAGTAAAACACGGACCCTCAACAAAATACCTGTATTTTCATACAATTACAAGCTTGATCCTGTTCTTTTCTGGAGAAAAAATAGAAAATAAAAAAAAAGTTTCTCCTACCTACCGACCAAATTTTTTTTCAGTATGCTAGTGGAAACACAGCTATTTTTTTTACCCCTTATGTGTACCATCTCATATACCTTTTAAGCCATTAACCCTTGTCCTGCTGAATATATTAAGATGCCACACCCACTTCTAATTTTCAGCCAATCAGATTACTTGATCTGGATTGTTGCTATAAATTCACATACTTAATGGCAAACAGTAGAGATCCAGATCAGTTGGCTTCTTCAGAAGCCAACTGATCTGGATCTACACTGTTTATAAGGGCAGGGTATATCCGGGTTCAGCAGGAAAAGGGTTAAAGACTGAATAAACTCTCCCACACTATATATTGGAAGAGTCTATTTTCGATTTTAGGTATGATATTCCTAAAGAAGAATGGTTGAAATATTTGCAAATAGTGGAGACCCTGATTGGATGCTGCATTCTGTGACATCTGATCTGGGTCTGCACTGTTTGCCAGTTACCTGTTTAGGGGTCTCCAATCTAAAAATGGGTTAACTGTACTGTACCACTCCTCAGGTAGTTTTAGCAGGCAATTTTAGCAGACGATAAACTGATTTTTTTTTTCTTATTTTACCCAGAAAATAGGTTTTACATTTCATGCAAACTGTCTGCATGAAGTCAAAGTCTATTTTCTTGGAAAATAAGAAAAATATTTCAAAATGTCATCTGCTGAAATTTTTACCCCCAAACCATACCTCCACAATATCAATGCACACACTTTTGGTGAAAATCCATTGACATTTACTGAAGTTATCGTCTGGAAACGAAAATACGACGACGGACTTACAAGACGGATGTTATAAGGTTATCCCTTTGACCTTTCTTTGATCTTTTTTAACCCCAAAATGCAAAATTAACCTCACAATGACGTAATAAACAGATGTCAACCTCATAATGTGAAATTCTACAGAAACGCTAATCTCGGAATGTACTTGGCGCCTGCACATATGACAGACGGATGGACAGACACACTGACAGCCAACGTGATACCATTATACCCCGCCGCTATCGTGTGGTGTGGTATAAAAAAGGATTTCAGAGAAAGGGGGATCAGAAGATATTATGTTGTCAGCCCGACTCAATACAATTCATTTAAATTAGGGTAAATCAATCTGTTTTTGATTTCTTCCTTGCTCTTTAGAGAATATAAATATGGTCAATTTTTCAGTAAAGATCTATAAAGGTCATCAAGAAAACATGCCTATATAATTTTGACCCCTTTAAACCCCACTTTTATATAGTAAGACTGGGGTTTACAGGGGTATACATTATCTTCTTTATTTCTGCTCAAAAACATGGGTACTTGTTAGAACTGCCTTGTAGAAGCTGTTCTCATGAGTACCCACAACCTATGTTTTGAGCAGAAATATGAAAAATATCAGTTTTGTATCTGAAAATTTTCAGTTTTTGGAGGTGGAATTTCCAATATATTTGAATAGGCGTGTTTTCGTAATGTTATGCATGAAAACTAAGATTATACAAAAGAATGTGATGAGGGCAATGGAAGATAGTTCTAGATTAAGGAATTGTTGAAATAATAATAAAAAAAAATATAAAAAAAAATAAATAATTTGTTTCTTTTTTTTTATTTATTTCAACTATTCCTAAATTCTTTTTGGCACCAAAACATTATTATTTTTTTTTTTTTTTTGCACTATCACATACTTTGTGGGTATCAATGAAATTGCAACTGTCAATACCCTTTTGACAGAAGGCACATGTTAAATCTGGGGAAAACTGCTCAAGCGGTTTCAGAGAAGAAGACAATTAAAATCTAGAAATGTGTTTGTAAAAAGGCCCCCAACTATATGCTTGTCGATACAAAATGCCAAAGATGAAAAGGAACATAACTCCGACCAAAATTTGATCAGGTCATCTACACCTTTGTTCCAAACTGCTAGCAAAATTCCATGTGCCTAACTCAAGTGGGTCCTTAGATATTTTGCTTACAAGATTTTCATTGGCCTAAGTTTGAAAAGGGGCATTACTCCACCATGAAGACTCTGACAAAAAAACAAAAAAACAAATTGACAACGGGCCATAATTCAAGAAGTATTTGGCTGTATTTATTCAACTGTTAATAAGGTCATCTACTTCTCAGTAACAATCTATTCACTAGGTTTCAAGGCTCAAGCTTCAATAGTTTTTGCGATATTGTGCTGACAAGATTTCATCCATATATTTTCTAAGGGCCATAACACAGGAAAGGCACATAACCTTGACAAGAACAAGAGGGCCAATATGGCCCTATATTGCTCACCTGAATCATGTCATACATAGCATTGCTAACAGAGATGCAGTTCTAAAGGTCATGGTGACCTTGACCATGACCTTTGCCCTCGGTGTCATCTACTGGTGAGGACCAACATCCCTTCTAAGTTTGAGGGTCCTATCCCCAAGCATTGCCAAGTTATCAAGCGTTTTAGTACATGTACTAAAGGTCCTAGTGACCTTGACATTTGCCCTCAGGATCATCTACTGGTGAGGACCAACATCTCTACTAACTTTGAGGGTCCTAACATAAGCATTGCAGAATTATAAGCTGTTCTGGTACTAAAGGTCATGGTGACCTTGACCTTTGACTTAAAGGTCATCCACTCTTCAGGTCCATCCTCCTTATTAATTTGATAGTCCTTGGCCATCTTGGATTTCAGATTGGAACGAGTTTAGCTATTACTGATCTACAAGTTACCCCGATGCATCCTACCAAGTTTCAAGTCAATTGGCCTTTTGGTTCAGGAGAAAAAGTGAAAAACAGATTTTCAAGATAGCTACCATGGTGGCCATCTTGGATTCTGATCGGAATGATTTTAGCTATTTATGATTTACATGTCACCCCAATGCTTCCTACCATGTTTTGAGTCAATTGGCCTTTTGATTCTGGAGAAGAAACGAAAAATAGATTTTCAAGATGGCTGCCTACCAAGTTTTGAGTCAATTGGCCCAGGGTGTAGGAGGAGTAGGCTTTTAAAGCAATTGTTGATGCCTGATATGGACGGCGAATCACAAATGATGACCGACAGATGATGGACATTGACTGATCACAACAGCTCGCCTTGAGCACTTTGTGTTCTGGTGAGCTAATAAAAGCACTGAATGATTCCCTCGCATTGAAAATAGAAAAGTCAGGAAGTAATGCTGAAAGCTACCCTCTATAGATAATGCATTTCATGTAAGTCACAACACTCCAGGAAAATGTAATAAAATTGAGTAATTGCAAGGAAACCAGTTTGTAACATTTATCAGGGGCTATAATTCATATTAGAATAGTCATAAATATCTAAAATTTGATTAATAAAAGCACTGCATGATTCCCTGATTTTGGTTATGAGATGAAAACTAGAAATGATAGAAAGCAATGCTTATTACAGACTTCTCTCTACAAACTAGACAAAGTGCCCAGTGGGGCACATATACCCCCGACTAGCGCTACCGCCACCTTTTAAAGAGCACAAAGTATGTAGCTTTGACTCTGGAGATGGCAGTTGTATGCTATATGTTATAACATTGAAAGAATTCAATCACACAGTAATAGGAAGCCCTTGACCTCAAAGGTCAGGCACAGGTGCAGGGATTGAGCTAAATAAAACTTTATCCCTATAACTATCACCATATACCAGTGAAATCAGTCTTTATAATATAAGCAAAAATGACATTTGTATGAAACGCCTGTGACCTTGACTTAAAAGCCATGCCCCAGCTTGGGGATGGTGCCGAGAAAAACTTCAGACCTATATATACCATCATGCTTAATATTAATGAAACCAACAAAAGGGTCTTCATAATATAGCTATATAAACTTAGATGCAATTTTTTTTTTTTTACTTTTATATGAAATTTCTAAGTCTGTGACCTTGACCTCAAGGTCATACCCCAGGATAAGGATGATGCTGAGTAAAACTATAGACCTATAACTACCAACATGTAAAATATAAATGAAATTCCTCAAAGGGTCTTGATGGTATAGCTATATAAACATAAACACAAAAAATTTGACTTATTTATGAAAATTCTAAGTCTGTGACCTTGACCCCAATGTTATTCCCCGGGATAGGGTTGGTGCTGATAAAAACTTAAGCCCTATATCTACCATCAGGCCAAATATGAATTAAATCCATCAAAGGCTCTTCATAATATAAGGTCTTATAAACTTTAACGTAAAAACTTTGACCCTAAGACAAAAATAAAGTATGAACAAATAACGCTTCAACGGATGGATGGACAGACAAACAGATTCCTTGCTGATAGCTATATCTGCTCAACCTTTCAATTAGGGTATAATAAAATTCAACAAAAGGTCTTGATGGTATGGCTATATAAACTTAAAAGCAAAAACTTTTACTTTTAAATGAAACTTCTAAGTTCGTGACCTTGACCTCCGTCACACCCGGGGTGGGGATCATGCAGAGTAAGACTCTAGGCCAATATATAGCAACATGTCAAATATAAATGAAATCCACAAGGGTCTTGATGATACAGCTATATAAACTTAAACACAAAAATTTTGACATTTTTATGAAAATTGGAAGTCCGTGACCTTGACCCAAAGGTCACCCCCCGGGGTGGGGATGGTGCCAATAAAAACTTTAGAGCTATATCTACCATCATGCCAAATATGAATGAAATCCATCAAAGGGTCTTCAAAATATGAGGTCTAATAAACTTTAACGTAAAAACTTTGACCCTAAGACAAAAATAAAGTATGAACGAATAATGCTTCAACGGATGGACGGACAGACCAACAGATTCCTTGCTGATAGCTATATCCGCTGGCCTTTCAATTAGGGAATACGGAAATTTAACAAAAGGTCTTGATGACATGGCTATATAAACTTAAACGCAAAATTTTTTTACTTTTATATGAAAATTCTAAGTTCGTGACCTTGACCTCGGTCACACCCTGAGTGGGGATCATGCGGAGTAAGACTCTAGGCCAATATCTAGCAACATGTCAAATATAAATGAAATTCCCAAAGGGTCTTGATGATATAGCTATATAAACTTAAACACAAAAAACTTTGACTTTTTTATAAAAATTCTAAGTCTGTGACCTTGACCCCAAGGTCACCCCCAGGGTGGGGATGGTGCTGATAAAAACTTTAGACCTATATCTACCATCATGCCAAATATGAATGAAATCCATCAAAGGGTCTTCAAAATATGAGGTCTTATAAACTTTAATGCAAAAACTTTGACACTGACTTTTTTATGAAAATTCGAAGTCCGTGACCTTGACCACAAGGTCACTCCCGGGGTGGGGATGGTGCTGATAAAAACTTTAGACCTATATCTATCAACATGCAAAATATGAATGAAATCCATCAAAGGGTCTTCAAAATATGAGGTCTTATAAACTTTAACGCAAAAACTTTGACCCTGACTTTTTTATGAAAATTCTAAGTCCGAGACCTTGACCCAAAGGTCACCCCCGGGGTGGGGATGGTGCTGATAAAAACTTCAGACCTATATCTACCATCATGCCAAATATGAATGAAATCCCTCAAAGGGTCTTCAAAATATGAGGTCTTATAAACTTTAACGCAAAAACTTTGACCCTGTGACGGAAAGACAAACGAACGAACAAACGAACGAACGAACGTACGAACGAACGAACAAACGTACGTACGAATGAACGGACGAACGGAAAAGCGAAAACTATATACCCCCACATACTTCGTATGTCGGGGGTATAATAATGCATTCCATAAAAGTCACAGCTCTGCAGGAAGATGACAAAAAAAATTGTTATCATAAGGAAATCAGTCTGTAACATTTATCAGGGGGCATAATTCATTTGAGTACTACATAAACTACTACAAACTCTGTACCACGCACCATGCATCATGGAAAGCTGAAAACTATGTCCCCTCACTTTTCTTCAAAAAGGCGGGGGACAAAAAAAAATGTATTTTTTACCATACAGCTTAATGGAGCTTATACATTACACAATCTCACACATTTCTTGTGTTTTTTGAAGGCTGTTAAGTATACTTTGCATTCTTTTTTTGTTTCATAAGTACTGACCTATTTTAGTCTCGAAACCCACAAAAGGGTAACTGGCAAACACAGCAAATTGAGGCATGTGATATGGGTCTCCACTGCTTGAAAATAATTTAGCCATTTTTCTCTATTAATATCTAAATCACAAAGCCTGATATACCGAAAATTGTAACTGAACACTTTCAATATGTAGTGTGGGAGGGTTTATTCAGTCTAAAATGGATTTAAGTATTAACAAAATGCATTTCCGAAACATTATTTAACCCTTATCATGCTGAATAAATTAAGATGCCATGCCCACCTAATTTCTAGCCATAAGATGCCATGCCCACTTCTAACTTCTAGCCAATCAGATTACTTGATCTTTGATAGAAATTCACATATTTAATGACAAACAGTGCAGATCTAGATCAGTTGGCTTCTTCAGAAGCCAACTGATCTGGATCTACACTGTTTGCTAAAACAGGGCATGTCCTGATTAGCAAGAGAAGGGTTAAAATGGTATAAAAATAATACCCAAAGAGCCCAAAGTTTTCCTCTTGAAGGAGACTTGATAAAATTGGTAGATTTTCCATCATTTTCAACAAGTTACAAGAAAGATAACCTTTCTGACTTCCTTTTTTGATTTTCAGCAAATCAAAACCCATCTGAAAAAGGACCTAATGTTGAAGTGGTTCAAATTCTTTCCTTTTAGAATAGGCCTGTTTTCAGAAGGAAAAAAAAAAAACAATTTTGATTGAGTGGCTTCCCCTGAAACTGTGTCTATTTTCCTTAACCCTTATCCTGCTGAATAATTTAATTAGCCACACCCAGTTCTGACTATCAGCCAATCAGACTACATCATATAATGTTTTCGTTCAAATTCACAAACTGAATGACAGTGTAGATCCTGATCAGATGGCTTCTTCAGAAGACATCTGATCTGGATCTACACTGTTTGCAAAGGTAGGGGTTGTCATGAACAGCAGGATAAGGGTTAAGTTGAGAAAACTCTGGGTAAAACTTTTACAGAGCAATTCTAATTCTGGGATATTCTTTTTCTTATTTCTCAATAAAACACATTTAGTGGGTTAGGGTACGCATTACTAGTGCATAACCAAAGCACTTCTAATGTATGCCCACACTGAACATACATTTTAATGGAGAGCTGGAGAAAATTATCCCAGAATTATCTTCAAATACTCCTCCTTAACCATTGTCATGCTGAATAAATTAAGATGCCACAACCACTTCTAATTGTCAGCCAATTAGATTACTTGATCCTGATTGTTGCTATAAATTCACACACTTAATGGCAAACAGTGCAGATCAAGATCAGTTGATCTGGATCTATACTGTTTGCAAAGGCAGGGTATATCCAGGTTCAGCAGGACAAGGGTTAACATGTCCTCTGATACCCACAATGAACTCATCTAAACAACCCTCTTTTCTAGGGTTATACTATTCTGTTTGCTTTTTTTTTCTCTTTCTTTTTTTTTTTCCAAAAAAAAAAAAAAAAAAATATACACTTTCAGTTCATTTGAAGTGCCTCCTAGGTTAATAATACACAATCAGTGTAGGCTGGGAAAATGGTCCTGAATGGGGACTTTAGACTGTTTCATTTAAACCTTAACTTCCTGTAATTTAAGCAAACAGTACAGACCCTGATCAGAGGCCACATTCTACAGCATCTGATCTGGATCTGCACTGTTTGCCAATATCTGCCACTAAGCCCAGTCCAGGTTTTACAAATAACCCTCTTTACAGAGCACTCTTGACATCACAGTGACAATTTCTTTTTTTGATTTGGGTTTTACGGCCCTTTCAAGAGTATTTTACTTATATCGAGCCGATCGTTCATCAAAGGTGGGTGAAAATCGGAGAACCCGGGGAAAAACCACCTGACCATCCGTAAGCAGAACTTGGCTTTCCTATTTGTGGCCTGAGCGAGGCTCGAACCACAGGGTGAGAAACCTAATGGATTAAGAGTCAACTCTCCTATCCAATAGGCTACAGCCCCCCACCCCCCCCCCCCCCCACCCCCGCACACACAGCAACAATAGCCTGATTAGTAGCAACAATGCCACACAGTTTGATTTCATCAGTCAATGATAATCACATAACCAACAACCTATACGAAGTTATGGTGTATGTATACTGTGTATCAATTGTAAACAATCAACCCAAAAACAGCTGATGTATTTAACCTAACCCATTGTAGTTGGGAGACCCGTAAAAAGGTGACTGGCAAACAGTGCAGACCCAGATCAGATACTGCAGAAAGTGGCATCTGATCAGGGTCTCCACTGTTTGCAAATAGCTTAGCCATTTTTCTCTAGGAATATGTAAATCTCACAGCCAGGTGTACCGAAAATTGAAATTGGACTCTTCCAATATATAGTGTGGGAGAGTCTATTCCATATACAATGGATTAACCTAAATACTAAATATTGGGATACCTAAACTTCTTACAACATTTGTCCTAATTTGAAAAGTCCTTTTTACTACCTGCTGGATGAGTGGAAAACAGTGCAGAATGTGGTGTCTGATCTGGGTCTACAATGTCTGCGCAAATCTGTCTGTCCTAATACTTAAGAGTTATTATGGTGTGTCCTACTTCTGACATAAGTAAGTCAGAGACCATCATAGTGGTCAGACATAGTGCAATCAGTAAGTGTATATGGTAAATGTCCTAAAATTTCGTACACCAAAATTGCTAACAAATTGACATAGGTTAACAGTGCAGACCCAGATCAGACTGCTCCTCAAGGAGAAGTCTGATCAGGGTCTACACTGTTTGCAATTGCACTAAGCATTTTAAGAAACAAATGAATAAAAGGCAAAATTTAGGTAAAACAAAAGTATGAAATAAACCGTTCAAAATTTAGGACAAGTGAGTGTCACAACATGTAATAAATACATTAACAGTGTATTTGATACATGTCAGCAAAAAAAGGGACTGAATATACTTGCAAATATTTAAGTTCTAGATCAGATGAGTTCCCAGATAAATATTTTTATTTTATCTCTACAAGAAAACATATGTTGTGGGCACTCATCAAAATTATCTTGTAGAGGTGATTCAGATAGGTCTTCACAACATATGTTTTTATGGACAAATTAGCTTTTATGTGAACAACCATTATGACTCCACTGAATCCCCACAATGTATGTTTGTGTGGAGAAATAAGGGAAAAAATAAAAAATTGAAACCATAATACTCTACTACTATCGTGTGGTGGGGCATAACAATCAAAACATATTTAGAATCTGTCTGCTACTTAATCTTATCATAACTGTCTGTAAATATCTTAGGTACAGGTATGCTAAATACTACTACCCAAACCCTAAACATCATTGACCTAGCTCTGAATTAACCAGAACTTTCTGTGAAGTTAATGTATGTGCAGCCACAGACGCTAATGTCAGTAAGTACTGGCGGACAGATTCTAAAGTCTAGACTGAAAATCAATATTCTTCAGTTTAAAAAGGTGTCTTATCAACTTTAATGAAAAACAGACTTAACAGAGTACCCTTAAACTTTTCAAGAGAGTTTCACCGGTCAGAAAATTGATTAAAATCCACTTGAAATTCTTAGAATTTTTGCCAGACCAAACAAATTTTTGTCTGACATGTCTGGTGGTCCTAAGGATTTTGGGTAGACTGGAAATAGCTAAAGTGTAGATCAGCCTGCTCAATGACTGCAGTCTAGCTTGAGCATTTGCTTTTTGCTGGCTCATCCTACAGCATCAGATTAAGGGAGATGGATACTCTACTCTTTCAGGGGGATGTATGACTGACGGATGGACGTTCTTACGAGAGGTACATTATGAGGTTATTCCTTTGATCTTTCTTTGATCTTCTTTAACCCCACATCACTTATTATCTATTTTTAACCCCACAACACCAATTTTTATCAAATTTTAACCCCACAATGATGGAATAAACAAACGCTACCCTCCGAATGTACCTGGCGTATGTATGGATGAATGGACAGATGGACAGACATATGGACGTCCAACATGAAACCATAATACCCGCCACTATCGTGAAAAAATTTGAGCAGACTTTATGGATGCAAATGCTGATCTGGACATTGGAGGTAACATGTACGAGGGTCCTGCAAAAAGTTTTGTCACTGGGTTCACATTACTTCAGTGCTACATTTTTTTATTACAAACCTTCAAAGTATTCCCCCTTTACTGAAACACTTTTTTGTAACCTTTTTACCCGATCGCGAAAAGCAGAAAATAGTCTTCTTTTGGTATCTTTTGGAGACATTGATAAATAGCGCTGCCAAGAGAACTTCTAGACGTATACTTATTTCCAGAAAGCATTTTCTTAAGCCTTGGAAATAAAAAAAAGTCACAGGGACTCAGGTCAGGTGAATAAGGTGGATGGTTTAAAACTTTCACCTTTTCAGAAGCCAAAAAAGACTTAACAACATCACACTTATGAGAGGCGGCGTTGTCATGTAAAAGGTGGACTCCTGACCATCCTTTGCTTGGTCGTTTCTTATTGTAAAACTCTTTCACTTTCTTCAGCACAGAATTCTTGTAAAATCGGTCAGTGACTGTATGACCAGATGGACAAGGCACTTGAATGACTGGCACACTTGAATTAAAGATAATTGCGTACAACATCTTTTTCGAACTTATGGTTCTCTGGGCAATACATGGGCGTTTTTTATCTTTTCACTTCCATTGCTTATTATCAGCCCTTCTTTGTGGCTCAAACATGTGCACCCAGGTTTCATCACCTGTTAGCAAGTTAGAAATAACCCGACTATTACAGCCTTTGTATGTTTTCAAAAGTTCCTGGGCACATTTAAGGTATTGTGTCTTTTGCTCCTCAGTGAGCAAATGAGGTACCCACCTAGCGCAAACCTTTCTCAGGTCCAAACGCTTTTTCAGAATTGTTTGCACACTGCCTTCTGATATGCCAGTACACTAGCTATAAATTTTGACAGACAATCGCACATCCTGTTCGATCACAATCTTTACAGCAGCGATGTTAGCTTTAGGCCTTCCAGGACGGGTATCATCTTCAACAGAAAATTTCCCAGCTTTAAAAGCTTTAACCCACCTAAAAACTATGTGCACTGAAATGGTCTGAGGTCCATATATACCACACAATTCATTAAATATCTGCTTTGAATCTATATTAAGCCTAATGCGGCATTTAATATAGCTACGAATTTCAGTCTTCTGGTCCATGTTCCAATGTAACAAGTAAATTGGTCAGTGTATATGACTGCATCTATTTCAATTTGAAATAATTCGGTCAGTTGGAAAGCAATTTGCACAAGATAAACGGCTATCATTAGCTATTCAACACACCATTCAAGTGCAGTGAAGCATTTTAAAATATACCTGGGATAAAACTAAGGAAGCCTATTAGTGACAGAACTTTTTGCACGATCCTCGTATTAACCCTTAAAGAGCCATTTAAATTGATGCAGATGACATTCTAATTCTATTTTTCTTTTCTTTGCATGTAATGTCAAGCTTTATTTTCTCTGAAAAATAGTAAAAAAATATTTCAGAATAAGTTTCAGAGAAAATAAGGTTTGATGTTTTATGTGAATTGTTGGCCTGGCAGATGATACACATGTAATGTCAAATTTTATTTTCTCTGAAAATTATTAATAGAAAATATTTCTAAAATGTTGTCTGCTATTGATGTGACTGACACTTTAACCTTTACCACTCTCTGGGCATTTTTAGCAGACGGCAAACTGATGATATTTTTCTTATTTTTCCTAGAAAACAGGATTTGACATTTCATGCAAATTGTCTCCTCAGAAGACAATTTGCATGAAATGTCAAATCCTGTTTTCTGGGAAAAATAAGAAAAATATTTCAAAATGTCGTCTGCTGAAATTTTTACCCAGAGTGCTAAGGGTTAAAGCAAAAGTTCCCTTGTAATACTACCAAACAGATTCTATGTCAAGGGTTTTCGTGTATCAAATATTACAGTACATCATGTATCTATTACACTTCAAATGATGTTAGCTTATCGCTAAGCATGCTGGATAAAAATTTCAGCAGACAACATTTGTAAGTATTTTTCTAAATTTTTCCGAGAGAATAGCCTTTAACATATCATGCAAATTGTTTGTCTCCTTTGGAGATAATTTGCAGGGAATGTCAAAGTCTATTTTCTGGCAAAAATAAGAAAATAACATCAATTTGTCGTCTGCTGAATTTGCCCAGTGAGTTATAAAGCTTATATTCCTATTGATATCATATGTAACTTTAACCCATTGTAGTCTGGAAACCCCTAAAAGGGTAACTGGCAAACAGTGCAGCCCCAGATCAGATGCCACAGAATGCGGCATCTGATCAGGGTCTCCACTGTTTGCACATAGTTCAACCATTTTCTTTAGGAATATGTAAATCACATACCCTGACATACCTAAAATCGAAATTGGACTTCCAATATATAGTGTGGAGGAGTCCATTCAGTCTACAATGGGTTAAGTATTCGGACAGAAAAGCATGAACAAACAGGGTAGTACCAGATCAGATGCCACAGAATGTTTTTTTGCTACTCATGCAACAGTTTGTAGAAACATCAATTGCCAGGAAAAGTGGACTTGTAAAAACTTTAGAACAAGAGTTAGTATGGTAAGGAGTTGAGGGGGTTTTTTTTGTGTTGAGGTTTTACGGCCCAGTCAACCCAATGGGGTCATGTCGAGCGCGGTCAGTTTACCTAACCACACGTTTACTGGGCAAGCTTAGTCCTCTAAGCGGTTAACCAGTATTGTGCACATTCTTTCGCCAGAAACTGACAACTACCCTTCTTGAATCAGCGGAAAGGAGAGAATGACGGTAGAAAATATTTCATGATCAATCTCCATGAAAGAATGTTGCCGACCTCAGCGGGGGTCGAACCCGCAACCTCCTGGTCTCCAGTCAGACGGCGCATCCAACTGAGCCACCGAGGCCGGCGAGGAGTTGAGGTATCTGAATATTTTGGGTAAATATTGTACTTCTTTCACTTCTCCAGAAGTATATACATGTACCTCAGAGAAGCAATTCTAATAAATACCCACAACATATATTTTTGTAGAGAAACAAGAAAACATTTTACAGGCATCTAAATATCCTCCTATGTTGTCTTAAAATGTCAAGAAAACCTGCATCTGAAAATGTTGTCTGTTTATGTTTATGTCATCTGCTGAATATTCTTGCAAACTTTCCAAACCTATTTTTGCATAAAAGCAAACAGTGTGGATCCTGATCAGACTGCTCCTAGAGGAGCAGTCTGATCTGGGTCCATACTGTTTGCAAAAATGACTTTTAAAATCTCAAGCAGATGACAAAGCAGACGACAATTGTTGTGATTGGCAGTTTAAGGGTTAAAAGATTACTTGGGTTCTCAACTAAAGTAGAAGTGGAACTAAATGCTCAGGTTGACATAATAAAAAAAATGACAGAGTCATTTGATAATGAAAACTATGTCATGTTCACAAAATGATACCCCATTGTTTGAGTCCATGCTAGAGAGAAAGAAACAATTGTAGGTATAATAGTTATTCAGAAATAGACTTGAAAGCTAATGTTGATGGACAGACAAATATATGGGCTGAAAACTATGCCTACATTGCACATGATTCACAGGTGCAACAAAAAACATACCATATTTGATCTAATTATCGCACATACCCCTATAAGCACATAGTCAATCATTTCATATTCTTCAGATTACAGCCATTTACTCTTATCTGCTTCTTTATAAAGCATATGTTGTTGGTACTCATTTGAATTGCAAAAACAAGAATTGCCTCAACCTTGATTTTACTGAGGCAATTCAAATGAGTACACACCACATTTGTTTTGTAAAGAAATTAAGAAAAAATATCACATAAGGATCGTTAAATAATCCTATCATGAAGTCCACAGCTGATCTTGTTCTAAAATGTTTCCTTATTAGGTGGATGTTTTACAAGTTTTGATTTTTTTCATTATTTTTTAAAAACCTCATAGCACAGTGTGGTTATAACGTCGAATACGGTAAGCACCTTTTTCTTGTATTGTCTTATTTCTTCACAAAAATAAGTTATCCATAGCTCAAGTTTAGGAGTATTCAAACTAGAGGCCCAAGTGGGCCAGAAATTGCTCACATGGATTAGGCAGATCATGATATGTTAGATTGTGCCATGGTGGCCATCTTGGCTATTAGATTAGATTGCCTTTAGCAATTCAGAATCTGATGTTGTTTGAAGAGTTTCAAGATTGCCACCATGGCTGTCATCTTGGATACTGGAACTGAATGATTCAGCAATTCTGAATCTCCATTGCAACCCGATGCCTCCCATCAAGTTTCGGCTCAACCTGACATTTGAAGAATTTCAAGATGGCCGCAGTGGTGGCCATCTTGGATATCAGAATGGAACGATTTTAGCAATTTTGAATTTCTGTGTCACTGTGATGCCTCCCATCAAGTTTCAGCTCAAACAGACTTAGGGTTTAGGAGGAGATGTCGTTTGAAGAATTTCAAGATGGCCGCAGTGGTGGCCATCTTGGATAACAGAATGGAATGATTTTGGCAATTTTGAATCTCTGTGTCACTGTGATGCCTCCAAACATGTTTCAGCTCAATTGGACTTATGGTTTGGGAGGAGATGTCATTTGAAGAATTTCAAGATGGCCGCTGTGGATATCGGAATGGAACAATTTTAACAATTTTGAATCTCTGTGTCACTGTGATGCCTCCCATCAAGTTTCAGCTCAATCAGAATTTGTGAGGAGATGTTGTTTGAAGAATTTCAAGATGGCCACCATCTTGGATATCGGAATGGAACGATTTTAGCAATTTTGAATCTCTGTGTCACTGTGATGCCTCCCATCAAGTTTCAGCTCAATCGGACTTAGGGTTTGTGAGCAGATGTCGTTTGAAGAATTTCAAGATGGCCGCCATCTTGGATATCGGAATGGAACGATTTTAGCAATTTTGAATCTCTGTGTCACTGTGATGCCTCCCATCAAGTTTCAGCTCAATCGGACTTAGGGTTTGGGAGGAGATGTCGTTTGAAGAATTCCAAGATGGCCACCATGGCAGCCATCTTGGATATCGGAATGGAATGATTTTAGCAATTTTGAATCTCTGTGTCACTGTGATGCCTCCCATCAAGTTTCAGCTCAATCGGACTTAGGGTTTAGGAGGAGATGTCGTTTGAAGAAATCAATATCGGAACGGAACAATTTTAGCAATTCTGAATTTCTGTGTCACTGTGATGCCTCCCATCAAGTTTCAGCTCAATCGGACTTAGGTTTGGGAAGAGATGTCGTTTGAAGAATTTCAAGATGGCGGCCATCTTGGATATCGGAACGGAACGATTTTAGCAATTCTGAATCTCCATGTTGCCACAATGCCTCCTACTAAGTTTCAGCTCAATCAAACTTATGGTTCTGGAGGAGATGTTGAAAATGTGAAAAGCTAACAACGGACGGATGGAAGACGGACGGACGGACGACGGACAACAGGCCATTGCAAAAGGTGACCTGGAGCTAGCTCCAGGTGAGCTAAAAATTATTTTCTTACTTCTCCATAAAAACATATGTTGTGGGTACTCATTAGAAAAGCCTTGTCAAAAGCATTTGTTATATGACTGCCAGCTAAGGCCTTCTCTGATTGGCTGAAACTGGCTGTAACAGGTTTTTTTAAATCCTGATGTTTGCTAAAATAAGCTGCTGCTTGTTAAAAATAGCCTGGCTAAGGTCAAGGACTGATACATCACTTTTATCACTGCTGCTAGATAGCTAAAAATAATCATATAACAAATAGCCTGGCTAAGGTCAAGGCTCAGTCAACATCACTTTTGTCACTGCTTCTTTCTGAATTGAATTCTGTCAAGTTTTCAGGGGTAGGGGCAAGCTAGGCCAGGCCTGGGTATCTTCACCCCCAAGTGGCAAGCTGCTGCCAGACAGCTAAAAATAGTCATATAACAAAACAATTGATACATTCTATTGAGGTTAACATCAGGATTTGTAAACCCTCCAAAGTGATGTTCATCTTGAACATCTCTTTCTCAGGTTGACAAGTCCTGTTGTTAACCTCAATGCATCAATTGTATAATGTATCACAACGTATTTTCATGGAGAAATAAGAAAAATACCAATACTAATGGTAAAACAGTTCTGATCAGCTACATAACTTTTGGGGAGACTGATCCTGCAATAATCTCTATGGTCATTCTCCCCACTCCACTGATTCAAGAAGAGCAGTTGTCACTTACTGACAAAAGTATGAGCAGAAGTACTGGTTAACCACTTAAAGGACTAAGTCTGCCAGGAAAAATGTGAGTAGGTTAACTGACCAGCTCAACATAACCTAAATAGTGTTAATTGGGCTATAAAACTCAAAATAAAATCAAAATCACTGAAACAAAAATAATACTCACATAATTATCCTTAAGATCGTCATGTGTTTTCTCAATGCCGTCATCTAGAATGGTGATAACAACGCCCTTTCCGGTTACACCCTTTCTCCACGCTCCTTGGACATTCATATCAGTTTTGTCAAGGCCACCTCCATGCTATAACAAAATTTACAACAGTATTTTAATACTTAGCATGCTGGGTACAATTTTCAGATGAGATTTTGATTTTTTTTCCTATTTTTTCCCAGAAAGGAAGGTCCACACATATCCCTTTATTGACAATATAATTTGAGAGAACATTGGGGTACACATAACATAGACTTGTTAACCCTGGTCCTGCTGAACCCTGATATGCCCTGCATTTGCAAACAGTGTAGATTCAGATCAGTTAGCTCTGAATAAGCCAACTGATCTGGATCTGCACTGTTTGTCATTAAGTATTTGAATTTGTATCAACAAGCTGGTAAAAGTAATCTGATTGGCTGAAAACTAGAAGTGGGCATGGTAACAATCAATTCAGCATGGCAAGGGTTACCCTTTTAAGTACCATGCAAAATTTGTAGCAGATGACATTCTGCAACTTTTTTTTTTTTTTTTTTCTTAAGAAACATCTCATCAGGTGGTCAAACAGACATATTCAAAAGTCTAAAACTAGAGGCCCTTAGGGCCAAACATTGCTCAATAGGAACAATACCCAAATGCCATCTTGGATTCCCATCAGAAAGATTTAACATCTTTTTGATCTACAAGTCACCCAGATATTTCCTATCAAGTTTTGAGTCAATTTGCCTTTGGTCAAATAGATTTTGAAGACGGCGCCCATGGTGGTCATCTTGGATATCCAATCTGAACAATTTTCACTATTTTTGATCTACAAGTCACCACGATACTTCTACAGAGTTTCCAGTCAATTAGATTTTCGGTTCAGGAGAAGAAATTCAAAATTGATTCTCAAAATGGCGGCCGTGGCAGTCATCCTGGATTTCTGATAGAAAAGATTTCAGCTATTTTTATCTACAAGTTGCTCTGATACTTCCTACCAAGTTTTGAGTCAGTTGGCCATTCTATTCTGGAGAAGAATTTCAAAATATATTATCAAGATGGCAGTGGTGGCAGCCATTTTGGATTTCCGATTGTAATGATTTTAGCTATTTTAGATGTACAAGACCCCCACATTATTATAACTTCCTGCCAAGAGTCAACTGCCCATTCCGTTCAGGAGATCAAAATATATTTTGAAGATGGCTGCCATGGCGGCAATCTTAATTTCATATCAGAACTGTTTTTGCTATTTTTGATTTACAACTGGCTCTGATAC
This sequence comes from Anodontia alba, assembly GCA_964016985.1. Classification (NCBI taxonomy): domain Eukaryota; kingdom Metazoa; phylum Mollusca; class Bivalvia; order Lucinida; family Lucinidae; genus Anodontia; species Anodontia alba. The sequence goes on from OZ024829.1 coordinate 82,306,774, forward strand.
TTCCTACCAAGTTTTGAGTCAACTAGTCTTTCCATTCAGGAGAAGCAATTTAAATTAGATTTTCAAGATGACAGTCCTGGTGGCCATCTTGGATTTCCGATCCAAATAAGTTTTGCTATGTTTGATCCACAAGTCACCACGATACTTCTTACCAAGTTTCCTGCCAACTTGCCTTCTGGTTCAGTAGACGAAGTTCAAATAGATTTTCAAGATGGCAGTCACGGTTGCCATCTTGGATATTTTAGCTATATTTATCTACAAGTCATCCTGATACTTCCTACCAAGTTTCGAGACAATTGGCCTTTTGGTTCAGGGGGAGAAGTTGAAAACAGATTTTCAAAATGGTGGCCATCTTGGATTTTGCATCAGAATGATTTTCACAACTTTTATCTACAAACTGCCATGATACTTCCTACCAAGTTTCAACTCAATTGCCCCTTCAGTTCAGGAGAAGAAGTTCCAGATATATTTTCAAGATGGCAGCCATCTTGTATTTCAGATTGGAACAATTTTAGCTATTTTTAATCTACAACTTGCCCCAATATTTCCATTTAAATGGCTTTTCAGTTCAGAAGAAGTTCAAAATAGATTTTTAAGATGGCAGCCATAGCGCCCATCTTCAATTTCCAATCAGAATGATTTTAGCTATTTTTGATCGACAAGTCACCCCCTTACTTTCTACTAAGCTTTGAGTCAATTGGCCTTTCAGTTCAGGAAAAGAATTTCAAAGTAGATTTTCATTAAGGCCATCTTAGATTTCTGATCAGAACTTTTTTAGCTATTTTTGACCTACAAGTCACCCTAATATTTCGTACTGAGCTTCGAGTCTTTCAGTTCAGGAATAGAAGTTCAACATAGATTTTTAAAATGGCAGCCATGGTGGCCATCTTGAATTTTTTACCGGAATGATTTTAGCTATTATTGATTTACAAGTTGCCCCAATATTTCTTACCAAGTTTCAAGTCAGTTGGCATTTTGGTTCTGGAGAAAAAGTTCAAAATAAATTATTAAGATGGCAGCCATGGCAGCCATCTTGGATTTCGGATCGGAATGATTTTACCTATTTTTTATCTATTAGTCACCCAAATGCCCCATACCAAGTTTCAAGTCAATCTGTTTGATGGTTCGGGAGGAGTTCTTGAAAATATGAAAAGCTCACGGACAATTAACAGACAAAAGGGGACTGCATAAGCTTACCTAGATCTTCGTACCTAAGTATGGTAAAGGTTAAGGTTTCTAAGTGGAATACAGTACCATAATAACCTTATATAAGTATTTGGACAGACAGGCCAGTGCAAACAGTGAAGACCCCAATCACAATTGATGTGTTTGAAAGCTGCTGGACTCAGTGGCAAACAGTGAAGACCCCAATCAGATGCCGCTGACTGCAGATGACTGCAGCATCTGATTGGGGTCTACACTGTTTGCCACTGAGTCCAGCAGCTTTCAAACACATCAATCGGTAAACTACTGGATATGTTCAAAACGTACATTAAATATGGTGAAGGGTTAAGGTTCCCAAATATATAAAGTGAATACCATAGTTTTCCCAGGTTAACCTACCTGATATACTGTATATACCCTTAGTATTGGGAGAGAAAGGCCTGATTTTTCAGTGCAGACCCAGACAGATGCCACAAAACGTGGTAATTTAGTCACATTAACAGGTTGATAAAATGGACTTGTTCCCATTTAGGGGAAGTATGGTAAAGAAGTTATTTACTTAATTCTCGGCATTCTGGGTAAGGTAAATTGCCTAAATTTGAACAAAATGAAATAATTATTTTTCTTCCTGTCCAAAACTTTAGGAATTAAGATAAATTTTAGTGTTCTAAGTTTTTGGGCAAAGTCACTGACAGTCAAAACTGGCATGAGTATCAGAGGTTTTCGGACACCCCAACATGACAAAAAGATGTTTGTGTTATGCATTTTTAATCAAGCTTTAGAATATTTTGGGTAAATACAGAAATTTTATTCTCCAATACTTTTTAGCTGAAATCAAAATGGGCCTTTTCTGGAGTTACAATCCTTACTACAATTTTCCTTGATTCTGAACAAAGCTTAGGGCTATCTGAGGCAAACATCCTTTAGGTACAGTTTGATCTTAGTGTACCCTGTTTGCTTGGGTCTAACTGCACTAAAATTCAGGGCAAATATGGTATATTTATTTTGAAATGTCATCTACCAATTAGTTATGTTTAAATTTAGCTCCTAAAAAGTTAAAAACACTTTTGCTGATATATTCATTTCATAGATGAATCTTCTGATATCATCATGTTTCAACCCTTGTCCTGCTGAACCCGGATATACCCTGCATTTGCAAACAGTGTAGATCCAGATTAGTTGCCTTCTGAGAAGCCAACTGATCTGAATCTGCACTGTTTGCCATTCAGTGTGTGAATTTATATCAACAATCTTGATCAAGTAATCTGACTGGTTGAAAATGAGAAGTAGGCGTAGCATCTTAATTTATTCAGCAGGACAAGGGTTAACCCATAAAGTGCTAAGCAAACTTGTAGCAGATGACATTCTTAAAAATAGATTCAATTATTTTTTTTTCAGAGTAAAATAAGACAAAACTTCATGCGGATTGTCCACTATGCAGACAATTCACATGAAATTTTGTCTTGATTTCTATGAAAAATGAAACAAGAGCAGTTCTTAGTTTTGAAGAAGAATATATGGGCCTGACAGTCAATGGAGCATGATCATTTGAATAAACTATCAATCACATTTCAACAGAAGGATCAATGTGAAATTTGGTGGAAAATGGACGGACACACAGACGGACAACAGACGAAAAGTGATCAAATAGCTCATCCTGAGCAGAGCTCAGGTGAGCTAAAAAAAATATTTCAAAGTATCCTCTGCTGAGGTTGTGATTAGTGCTTTAATTGATTATAGTCCAGGAAAATTTGATCAACAGTTCTACATTACCTCCTAAAATATTTAACCCTTAAGGAGCCAATCACAACTGCAGCAAACATTTTTAATTTTTTTTTTCAAAGAAAATAAGTCCTATTCCATGCCCAGCAGACATTCTTATGAAATGCCAAGCCTTATATTTTCTCTGGGAAATAAAAAAAAATCAAAGTGTTGTCTCCTGTATTTAATAGTAGATGTTGGGTTACATATGTGCATCTGTTCATGCTACTTTTTTATTTGGCACACAGATTACTTACATAATACCACATCTTTGAGTAAAGTTGATCATTGAAATATAGACTTGCTTCTCCATGACCGGTTGCTCGTCTGTAATGAGTTTCCAAATTTTTGTAGTTCCAAAGATCTGCCTGTTCTCGTTTCTGGTAGCTCCAAAGATCTGCTGGTTCTGGTTTCTGGTAGTCCCAAAGATCTGCTGGTACATCTAAAAAATCTCGCTTCTTTCTTGACAGTAACTTCTGCTGTTCCACATATCTAACCTGCAAAAAACATTTGAGATTGCTGATGGGAGAGGTTACCTGTGATTCTATAGGCCTTTAGGATGATTGGGATTTAAGCTGAAATTAAAAGCCTTTTCAGTTCCCAACACAGCCCCTTTTCAGTCCTTTTCAGTGTTCAGCAGGACTGCCACTTGGGTTACATTTTTTACCCAACGTGGTAGATTTGGCGAGCATTTAAGTGGAGTATTCATATTCGTCTGCTGATATTGTACTTGATACTTCAGCAGACGCAAATAAATAAAAAAAAGCCAAAGAAATCTTCAAACTTTTGAAGAAATAAAATTTTATGATTAAAATTTTATTTCTTCAAAAGTTTGAAGCTTTCTTTGGCTTTTTTTTATTTATTTGCTATTTATTTGCATCATAGTGCATAGGGCAAATTTGTTAGTGTAGGAACTTTTTGTTTGGTAGTTAGTAGGTTGGTAGTAACAGGAAAATGAATTGTGAAAATGTGTTAAGTTAAATCTGGTGGCGGTTTGGCATGAACCCCAAAAATGTTGCATTGTCACTTAGCATGCTGGGTAAAAATTTCAGCAGACCACATTTAGAAATATTTTTTTCTTATTTGGTTGGACATTTCATGCAAAGTTTCTCCATAGGAGACAATTTGCATAAAATGTCAGACCCTGTTTTCTGGGAAAAATACAATCAGTCTTTTGTCTGCTGAATTTGCCCAGAGTGTGATATAGATTATTCAAAATACAAAGTACGTAAACTCCTTACTGTATTTTATCCTGAAATTTTGACTGTAGACTGGTGTACCAGTTGTTCAGAAATGGAAAGTAAATGTGCCAGCACACAACAAAACCTACAATAAGTCCTGTGTAACTAGCAAAGACTCAGATCAGCCTGTACATCCATCCAGTATGGCAAGGGTTCTTGTTTATACTCCTTTGGATAGGCTGGAGGCTGTAGAAGGCATATGCGATCAATGAAGACTCTGATCAGACTGCGCAGATGCGCAGGCTGATCTAAGTCTTTGCTAGTCGCACAAGTCTTACTGTAGGTTTGTCATGCACTGGCTCGAATAAAATCCAAAAACAAGATCATTATACTTAAATGGATAATTACGACAAAGTTATTTCCCCATAATTCAATAATTATGAGGATAATGGATTAGAAGGTTTATAAGAGGAATAACCAGATATGGTAAGACGGATAACCAAACATAAATATTTTTTCTTACATCTCCATAGAAACACATGCTCTGGGTACTCATTAGTATTGCCTCAATGTTTCTGCACGGCTTCTGCTTCAGCTTCGTGAAGCCGAGCAGAAAGGAACGCAGCAGAAAGCCAGAGCTAAGGCATCACCAACAGAGCTTTCTGTCTCAGACCTCTCTTGTTCTATCTGCAACAGGCAGTTTAGAGCTAAGATTGGTCTCATCAGCCGTCTTAGAACACACAAACAATAACACTTCACGCATTTGATTAGGATTGGTCATTGTCAGTAATGACAGACGAACAACTATGTTGCTGCAGAGAAATGAAAAAAAACAAATCATCCTATAGTTTTGTATAAAAAAAAAAAAAAATAAATCTTCTTACATAGTTCCAGATTTGTTTGTTTTATTTGGGCTTTACATCACTTTCAACAATCTTTCAGTCATATCCAAGGGTCAGCCTAGAGGGCGATTTTGGAGAAAAAGTCTCCCTAAGCTGGCTGACCTCTCTATCTTGAGCTGAGGGAGAAGTGAAAATGTATAGAATATATAGGGAAATCCAAATATGGACCAAAACTTCTCACTGAAATCCTGAAATTGTCGCAAAACTTCTCCCTCTCTGAAAGCTCTGATGACCCCTGATATCGCAACAGTGTTTGTATGTGGCAGGGAGCACAATGCTCATACATAGTTCCAGATAAGGAATTTCCAAAGGAATATTTTTTTCTCATTTCTCAACAAAAGCATATATTGTGGGTACTCATTAGAAGCGCATTGTCGAGGCACTTCTAATGAGTACCCACAATATGTGTTTTCATGGAGAAATATGAAAAATATCAGCATTTGGGGGAAAAAAAAAACAACACCTTATGTTTATATTTGAAACTTTATATGGTATGGGTCCAAGGACACCTGCACAAATTTTCAGTAGAACATAGCTCCAGATAAGGCACTTTTTTCAACCAAAAGGGACTGTACTTTTCTTATTTCTCCGAGAAAACACTGTTTCCTCAGGCCTGACTGTCCAAATACTTAGGAAAAATGCAGTAGCAGTACTATTTTTTTTTTATTGTGCTGGGGTTTAATGACATGTCAACCCTTGTGGGTCATTTTGTGACGTCTCCCAGAGAGAGGGAGAAAAGAGATAGAAGAGATAGTAGAAGAGATGAAAGAGAGGACAGGGAAGAGAGGAACAGGAATGAAAGTGAAGAAACAAAAGAAATAAACAAGAGGGCCATGATGGCCCTGTAACACTCACCTGATCATCATAGCACTTTGAGAACCTGATCTAGAACTGATCAAGGCAAACATTCTAATCAAAATGATTATATTAACAAGTAAGACAATGTAGCATGTCTAATGGACTGTACTGTGAAATAAAGGTCAAGGTCAAATATGGATGACTGCACTCAAGAGGCCATGCTAAGATGCATTTACTAAGTATCACTGGCTGTAGGAGCAACAGTTACTGAGAAACTGACCTAAACACAAACACTTCACAAGTACCAAATATCACTCTGTAGGACCAATAATTACTGAGAAACTGACCTAAACAGAAAAACTTAAGAAAGTCACTGGACAGAAAAATATACATCACCTTGAAATCATCAAGACAAACATTTTGAGCAAGATTCATGATGATCACTTCAACAAGAGGACCATGATGGTCCTATATCGCTCACCTGACCAAACAGATTTGCATATTTACTGTTGAAGTTTCAGCCAAGTTCACTGCTCTAGGATTTTTGTATAAACTTTATAGTACTAACCACCCCCACCCCCCTCCACCACACCCCCGGCCATGTTTTTTTTACAAATCTTGACAACTTGAACTGAATCTTAAAAGAGGTCACCAAAGGAACATTTCTGCCAAGTTATACTGAAATTGGTCCAGTGGTTTAAAAAGTTTTATATAGCTATAAAGCCCTACGCCCTAACGGCCATGTTTTTTGACGAATCATGACAGCTTGAACAAACTTGGTAGAGGGTCACCAAAGGAACATTCCTGCCAAGTTATATTGAAATCTGTTCAGTGGTTTCTGACAAGAAGATTTTTAAAGTTTTCTATTTAGATATATATGGAAAACAAGAAGATTTTTTTTTCAAGTTTTCTATATAGATATATAGGGAAAAAAAGCCCCACCCACTTGCAGCCATATTTTTTGACGAATCATGATGGCTTGAACAACCTTGGAAGAGGGTGACCAAAGACACATTCCTTCCAAGTTATATTAAAATCAGTCCATTGGTTTCTGCCAAGAAGATTTTTAAAGTTTTCTATATAGATACATATATAGGGAAAATAAGCCCTGCCCCCTGGCGGCAATGTTTTTTGACAAATCCAAAAAGCTTGAACAATCTTGGTAGAGGATCACCAAAAGAACATTTCTGCAAAATTATATGGAAATCGGTCCAGTGGTTTGGGACAAGATGATTTTTACATTTTTCTATATATAGGGAAAATAAGCCCCGCCCCCTGGCGGCCATGTTTTTTGACAAAATCCAAATGACTCGAACAATCTTGGTAGAGGATCACTAAAGGAACATTTCTACAAAATTATATGGAAATCGGTCCAGTGGTTCTGACAAGAAGATTTTTAAAGTTTTCTATATAGATATATAGGGAAAATAAGTCCCACCCCCTGGCAGCCATGTTTTTTGACGAATCCAAATGGCTTGAACAATCTTGGTAAAGGATCACCAAAGAAACATTTTTGCAAAATTATATTGAAGTCGGTCCAGTGGTTTCAGACAAGAAGATTTTTAAAGTTTTCTATATAGATATATAGGGAAAATAAGCCCTGCCCTCTGGTGGCCATGTTTTTTGACAAATCCAAATGGCTTGAACAATCTTGGTAGAGGATCACCAAAGGAACATTTCTGCAAAATTATATGGAAATCGGTCCAGTGGTTTCTGACAAGAAGATTTTTACATTTTTCAATATAGATATATAGGGAAAATAAGCCCCGCCCTCTGGCGGCCATATTTTTTGACTAATCGAAATGGCTTGAACAATCTTGGTAGAGGATCACCAAAGGAACATTTCTGCAAAATTATATGGAAATCGGTCCAATGGTTTCAGACAAGAAGATTTTTAAAGTTTTCCATATAGATATATAGGGAAATTAATCCCAGCCCCCTGGCGGCCATGTTTTTTGACAAATCCAAATGGCTTGAACAATCTTGGTAGAGAATCACTAAAGCAACATTTCTGCAAAATTATATTGAAATCGGTCCAGTGGTTTTGGACAAGAAGATTTTTAAAGTTTTCTATATAGATATATAGGGAAAATAAGCCCCGCTCCCTGGCGGCCATGTTTTTTGACGAATCCAAATGGCCTGAACAATCTTGGTAGAAAATCACCAAAGGAACATTTCTGCAAAATTATATAGAAATCAGTCCTGCGGTTTCTGACAACAAGACTTTTTAAAGTTTTCTATATAGATATATAGGGAAAATAAGCCCCGCCCCCTAGCGGCCATGTTTTTTGACGAATCCAAATGGCTTGAACAAACTTGGTAGAGGATCACCTAAGGAACATTTCTGCAAAATTACATTGAAATCGGTCCAGTGGTTTCTGACAAGAAGATTTTTAAAGTTTTCTATATAGATACATAGGGAAAATAAGCCCCGCCCCCTGGCAGCCATGTTTTTTGACAAATCCAAATGGCTTGAACAATCTTGGTAGAGGATCACCAAAGGAACATTTCTGCAAAATTACATTGAAATCGGTCCAGTGGTTTCTGACAAGAAGATTTTTAAAGTTTTCTATATAGATACATAGGGAAAATAAGCCCCGCCCCCTGGCAGCCATGTTTTTTGACAAATCCAAATGGCTTGAACAATCTTGGTAGAGGATCACCAAAGGAACATTTCTGCAAAATTACATTGAAATCGGTCCAGTGGTTTCTGACAAGAAGATTTTTCAAAGTTTTCTATATAGATACATAGGGAAAATAAGCCCCGCCCCCTGGCGGCCATGGTTTTTGACGAATCTGAATGGCTTGAACAATCTTGGTAGCGGACCACCAAAGGAACATTTCTGCACAATTATATTGAAATCGGTCTAGTGGTTTCTGTCAAGAAGATTTTTTAAGTTTTTAGTTAAAAAATCTATTTTTAGCTCCTGTGACCTAGATATGCAATGGACCGGAACCATTTGAACAACTTTGAAAGAGGACCAACCAAGGATCATTCCTGTAAAGTTTGGTCAAAATCCAATCAGTGGTTTAGGAGGAGATGTTATTTAAAGATTGTGGACGGACGGACATACGGACGATGACGACAACGATGGACGGTGAGTGATCACAAAAGCTCACCTTGAGCTTTCAGCTCAGGTGAGCTAAAAATGGGACCTCTAGAGCATCAACAAGGTTTTCCTTTGATTTGGCCAGGTGACCTTATTTTTGACCCCAAGTGACCCAGTTTTAAACTAGACCTAGAAATCATCAAGACAACATTTTGAGCAATATTTACGATGATTATTTAAAAAATGTGACCTCTGGAGTGTTAACAAAGTTTTCTGCTGATTTGGCCTGGTGACCTAGTTTTTGACCCCATGTGACCCAGTTTCAAGCTTGACCTAGAAATCATCAAGACAAACATTTTGAGCAACATTCATGATGATTGCTTCAAAAATGTGACCGCTAGAGTGTTAACAAAATTTTCTGCTGTTTTGGCTGGGTGACCTAGTTTTTGATCCTAAGTGACCAAGTTTCGAACTTGACCTAGAACTCATCAAGACAAATATTTTCAGCAAGATTCATGATGATTACTTCAAAAATGTTACCGCTAGAGTGTTAACAAGGTTTTCTGCTGATCTGGCCAGGTGACCTAGTTTTTGACCCCAAGTGACCCAGTTTCAAACTTGATCTAGAAATCATCAAGACAAACATGTTGAGTAAGATTCATGATTATTGCTTGAACAAGAGGCCCATGCATCCAGCACTATAACGAGGGTCCTGCAAAAGGTTCTGTCACTAATAGGCTTCCTTAGTTTTATCCCAGGTATATTTTAAAATGCTTCACTGAACTTGAATGGTGTGTTGAATAGCTAACGATACCGGTTTATTTGGTGCAAATTGCTTTCCAACTGACCGAGTTATTGCAAATTGAAATAGATGCAGTCATATACACTAACCAATTTACTTGTTATGATAAGAAACGACCAAGCAAAGGATGGTCAGGAGTCCATCTTTTACATGACAACGCCTCCTCTGATAAGTGTGAGGTTGTTAAGTCTTTTTTGGCTTCTGAAAAGGTGAAAGTTTTAAACCATCCACCTTATTCACCTGACCTGAGTCCCTGTGACTTCTTTTTATTTCCAAGGCTTAAGAAAATTCTTTCTGGAAATAAGTATATGTCTAGAAGTTCTCTTTGCAGCGCTATTTATCAGTGTCTCCAACAGATACCAAAAGAAGACTATTTATCTGCTTTTCGCGACTGGGTAAAAAGGTTACAAAAATATAGTTCAGTAAAGGGGAAATACTTTGAAGGTTTGTAATAAAAATATGTTTGATAAAACGTAGCACTGAAGTAATCTGAACCCAGTGACAAAACTTTTTGCAGGACCCTCATATAGTCACATCAACAGGTAGTAAAATAGACTTTTTCAAATTTTAGGACAAGTATGGAAAGGAGTTGGTGTCCCAAAACTTAGGTTAAATACTGTAATCAGGTGCTAAATGTTCAGGATTCAGTCCCTTGATGCTCAAACAAGATATGTGCTGTAAGGTAAGAAAAGGCATCTTCAGGGTAAATGCAAACTGAAATTTCAGATCAGCCAGTGGAGCTATGTAGTCTGAGCAGGAACTTTGCTATACTTTAGTATGTTCTTCAGTACCCAATGATTCTATTAACCGATCTCGGCCTTTGCTGTCTGCATATCGAGGGTTGAGCGCAAGACTATTGTAACTCAAACATATTTTTGAAACCCTTGTTTAGGGGCAACTTGGACCCCTTTGTAAACAATGCAAATTTAGGTGCCATTGCTCATACGAGCAATGGCACCTAAATTTTCATTGTTTACAGAAAGAAATGTTGTAATCTTCATAACACCTTCATGGTGAGGAGATTAGGTTTGAGGAAAAACAACCATCTGACTTACGCTAGTCTTGCGCTCAACCCTCGATATGCCTGTAGACACATTTTCACATGGCATGGCCCATATAACCCTACGATGAGCAATAATTAGTAATTGCTTTATTAACCCTTGTCCTGCTGAACCCAGATATACCCTGCCTTTGCAAACAGTGTAGATCCAGATCAGTTGGCTTCTAAGAAGCCAGCTGATCTGGATCTGCACTGTTTGTCATTCAGTATGTGAATTTATATCAACAACCTGGATGAAGTAATCTGAAGCTAAATCAGAAGCTAAATGATCTGGATCTGCACTGTTTGCAAAAACAGGGTTCAGCATGACCAGGGTTAATTAATATTTCAGTGTCGTCTGCTGTAGCTGTGATTAGGGCTTTAAGGATTAACTGGAATTATGATGCTGTAATTCCTGTCTGGGGCAAAATAGGAAAAAGAAGAAATCTATTGCTGGGCAAAGACACCATCACCAACTTGCTCCACAGAAGTTGCTACTTTTAGGTGGCTCCGGAAAAGGTGCTTTTTTCAACAAAAAAATATTGATATTTTTCTTATTTCTACATGATAACGCTTTGTGGTACTCATTAGAAGTGCTTCAGCGAGGCACCTCTAACATGTACCCATGACATACATTTTCGTGGAGCAATAAAAAAAAGCTGAGGTGATACCTCTCTTATTCAAACCTATGTTTTGAGGTCATCTTTTCCTATATTTTTTCTTTTGGCAGCTCGAGAAAAAGATTGGTTCAGCTTCTCACTAGAAAAATCTCAATGAAATTCTTCTGCTAATAGCTGTTAATATAATCATGAAAAAATTTCTAAGGAATTAACACTTAGCAGTTTTGGGTAAAACTTTAAACAATTCACTTTCAATTTCATTTTGAAATATTTTTTTCTTATTTTTTTCCAAAAAATTTAACCAGGTTTTGGCATTTTATGAAAATTATATCCAATAGAGACAATTTGCATGAAATGTCAAAACCTGTTTTCTGGGAAAAATAAGAAAAATATCATCAATTTGTCGATTTGTTGTCTGCTGAATTCACTCCAAAGAGTGGCAATACTTAATGATAAATTATAGAGCCCAGATATAGCCAAGAGAATTCTATCAAAATCAATGTTTTTCCCATTCCAAGCTATTAAGAGGGCATTATGTATGTTTTATTGTGTTCACAGACAGTGGACAATTGTAGGTTTTGAGGATACAGACACTACAAGTTGTAAATCATAACTCTTACACTTAGCATTCATTTCAGCAGACAACATTTTGGAATATTTTTCTTATTTTTACCAGAAAACAGTATTTGACATGTATGTCAAGACACTCTGCATGAAATGTCAAATCCTATTTTCTAGGAAAAATAAGAAAAATATCAATTTATTGTCTTCTGAATTAGCCCAGAGAGTGGTAAAGGTTAAAACGCTAAGTAAAATTGTAGCAGACCACATTCTAAATTTTTAAATTATTATTTTTCAAAGGAAATAAGACTAATGGACAATTCACATGAATTAGGTTAAGGGCTAAAGTGTACAATAGGTTAAGGGCTAAAGTGCACAGTACGACATAAGAAATACATGTCGGGTATGGAAAGTCAGTTTCACCAAGTAAACCATAATAACCCTAAGTATCGCACGGTTTGCGAGAGGTCCTGGGTTCGAGTCCCGGTCGGGCCATGTGCTTTTTTCTCCCCTGTGACATTTGGTGGCTCAGTGTGGGTCCATGCTCGGGCTACGAGCAGCAAAGGGACTGTCTCGTCGGTACCGGCACGGTTCCGAGCAGATTCGGGGACGAATCTATTTAAGCAGGGGGAAATTGTCGCAGGTCGACCGTGTGGCTCGGTAGCTCCGTTGGCTAGAGTGCTCGCACGGTTTGCGAGAGGTCCTGGGTTCGAATCCCGGTCGGGTCATGTGCTTTTTTCTCCCCTGTGACACATACAGCAATATTTTAGACACACCAACAGGTAGTGGAATGAACTATTTCAAATTTTAGAAGAAGTATGGTAAGTCTGCGGCATCTGATCTGGGTCTGCACTGTTTACCTGTTACCCTTTTTGGGGATCTCCATACTACAGTGGGCTAAGCATTCCTACAGACAGGCAAAATGAGGCGTCTGATCTGGGCCTACAATGTCTCCCACTCATCAAGCAGTTGTCAGCCACAACAAGAGATGCAGCAGAATTTCAATAACTGGCACAGATGGTTCACCCTGGGTAACTGGAACAAATTTTGTGTTTCACCGTTTACCGTTCTATGGAACTGGAACAACCCATAAACAGAACTATTTTTGATGGTTCCCTACTGAGGCTTCACTGTTGCAAAAACTGACTTGTTTAATTTGGAGTTAGCCCTTAACCCTTAAAGCGCCAATCACAACAATTGTCGTCTGCTTTGTCATCTGCTTGTGATTTTAAAAGTCATTTTTGCAAACAGTGTGGACCCAGATCAGACTGCTCCTAAAGGAGCAGTCTGATCTGGGTCCACAATGTTTGACTGTATGCAAAAATAGGTTTGAAAAGTTTGCAAGAATATTCAGCAGACGACATAAACAGATGACATTTTCAGATGCAGGTTTTCTTGGCATTTTAAGGGTTAAACTGCCAAGCAAATCTATAGCATACAACACATTAACCCTTCTCTTGCCGGAATTAAAATGAATCAGGCCTGTAAGAGGGGGTACCTCTACTTGAGAAGTCATTACCCCCTGAATTTTACCTCGATTTTCATGAAATTTTCACGTATAATTTGCCGATCCTAGGTGGCCATTTTACCGGAGAAAGAATGGTCACGTGACTAGAAAGTCACGTGACAGTCATGTGTAAACCGGGAACCGTTTAAGACAAAAAAAAAAAAAAAAAAAAAAAATAATAATTACAAGAGCCCAGCGCCTACTGTGTACTATTGTGAATGAAACGAGTGACATACATAGGTTCTACTGTTATTCCTACTTATTCCTCACTGGAAATGATTCAGGTGTTATGGGCTTTTTTTCCAGAAAAGCCTGATCAATCTGTTGAAGTGAGTGCTGAAATTAATGGCAGCTTGAAATTTGGTATTCTCGGTCTTTTTTAGTGTTGGTAACCCAGCGCGACTATTGTCGCGAAAGGCAAGATAAGGGTTAAAACTGATTTTGTTATTTTTCAGAGAAAATAAGACTTTGACATTTCCTGTGAACTGTCTGCTAGACAAAGGGATTCACATGAAATTCACATGAAACAGCAAGTCTTATTTTGTCTGAAAAAGAATAAGAAAATATTTAAAATATCCCTGCTGCAGTTGTGACTGTCCCTTAAACAAGAACCATTTTCGTTGGTCAGTATTTCACGGACTTGTTAAAATTTTATGACAAGTACCATAATAAATCATAAGAATTTGGACAGACTGGCCTGAGCAGTGTAGAACCAGATCAGAAGCCGCAGAATGTGGCATCTGATCAGGGTTTACACTGTTTGACAATCATTGGCTATTTCTAGAAACAAAAACAGGTTGCCAAATTTTAGACATACAGTATTCGACCTAATTACCGCACATACTCCTATTAGCACAGTCAAGCAATTCTGTAGTCTTCAGATTACAGCCAGTGTAATTTTTGTCTACTTCTTTTTTAAAGGCATATGTTGTGGGTACTTATTTGAATTGCATTGACTTGTTGATGCAATTCAAATGAGTACCCACAACATATGGCTTTATGAAGAAAATAAGGAAAGAAAATCGCATAATCATCATCAAGTAGGTCCTTTTCTGATCTTTTTTTTTTTATACCCTAAGTACATGTAGGTCGATATATATTTTAACACAACTGAGTGTTCCAAGTAATTTTGGAAAACCTAAATGAACAGTGCTGTAATTAGGTCGAATACGGTAATTGGAAAGGAGTTATGATGTGCTGATATTTAGAGTTGATACAGTATAGTCTGTACATGTTGTTAAGGTGCCTGACTACTTAGAGCAAATATCTTATTCCACCTATTTACCGCACATAACCCTATAAGTGCACCGTCAAGCAATTCCACAGTTTTCAGATCACAGCCAGTGTACTTTTGTATACCGTATTCGACTTAATTACTGCACTGTGCACTTAGGTATTTCAAAAATACTGAAAAACAAATTGTTGTTAAATATGTACCTACCTATACCAAGGGTTCATTTAAAAAAAAAATAGCAAAAGACTTATCAAATGATGCTTATGCAATGTTTATTTTATTTTTTATTATTTTTTTTCAATTTTCATTTTTTATAACAAGAGGGCCATGACGGCCCTGTAACGCTCACTTGAGTATCATAGCACTTACAGAACCTGACCTACATGTAGAACTGATCAAGGCAAACACGTGATGATTATATTAACAGAGATAAGAATAGTCGCTAATAATCAATCCTGAAATCTAAAAATTCAGTCCTGAAATTGAAACACTTTCCCCAGGTAGGCCTATCAAATTACAATAAAACAATTCATAGCTCCAGATAACAGGGTGGCCACACATTTTTAGCAATCAAATTCCCAGATTTTTCCCTGATTTTTCCCTGATTTGATTTGATTTTCCCTGATTAAAAACCTTAATATTATCGCAATGGCCCCTACTTTTAGAAGTCATATACTGATTCAAATGCTGTCAGAATATACAGCAAACAAGTACTCGACCTTTAAGTAAGATTAGATCTGCAGGTATTTTAAGCATATGGCAGAAAGAAGCCACCAGTAGCCACATCTGAACAGCTATAAAATTTGAATATTTTGACCTTACAAAGATTTTTTTGAAATTCCCTGATTTTTCCCTGATTTTCAGCAAAATTTCAAATTCCCTGATTTTTTTCCTGCAGGGAATTTTTTTTGCCATTTTCCCTGTTTTCCCTGTTTTCCAGAGTGCGTGGCCACCCTGAATAAGGCTTTTTTTTCATCCAAAGACTACTTATACTTTTCTTATTTCTCAGAAAAAACATATGTTGTGGGTACTCATTAGAAGGGCCTCAGGAGGCACTTTTAATGAGTACCCACAACAAATGTTTTTATTGTGAAATAAGAAAATTATTATGTGGATACCCCCTCTTATGTGGAGCTATGCAACTAATAATTAGTTTATTAATTAGTTTTGGCATACCTTAACCAAAATAACTTCTTCTGATACTAAAGGATGGTCTTGTTTCACAAGCATAAAAGTGAAATTCCATGTTTAGCAGGAAAGTTCTCAATCCTGAAATCAGGATTAATCCTGAAGTTTCCCATCCCTGATTAATAAGTAAGACAGTGTAGCATGTCTAATGGATTCTGAAATAGAGGTCAAGGTCAAATATAGATGACTGCACTCAAGAGGCCATGCTAAGATGTATGCATGAGCTAAATATCCCTAGCTGTAGGAGCAATAGTTACCGAAAAACTAACCTAAACACACTTCATAAGTGCCAAATACAACACTGTAGGACCAATAGTTACTGAAAAACTTTAGAAAGTCACTGGATAATGAAATATACATCATAAGTGACACAGTTCCAAACCTGACCTAGAAATCATCAAGACAATCATTTTGAGCAAGATCCATGATGATTGCTTCAAATATGTGATCTCTAGAGTGTTACCAAGGTTTTTCTTTGCTTTGCCCTGGGGATCTAGTTTTTGACCCCAAGTGACCCAGTTTAGAAACTGACCTAGAAGTCATCAAGACAAACATTTTGAGCAAGATTCATGATGAAAGCTTCAAAAATGTAACCTCTAAATGTTAACAAGGTTTTCCTTTGATTTGGCCTGATGACCTAGTTTTTGACCCCAACTGACCCAGTTTCATATCTGACCTAGAAATCAGCAAGACACACATTTTGAGCATTATTCATGATGATTGCTTCAAAAATGTGACAGCTAAAGTGTTAACAAGGTTTTCCCTTGATTTGGCCCAGTGACCTAGTTTTTGACCACAAGTGACCCAGTTTTGACCTTGACCTAGAAGTCATCAAGACAAACATTTTGAGCAAGATTCATCATGATTGCTTCAAAAATGTGATAGCTAGTGTTTTAACAAGGTTTTCCTTTGATTTGGCTCAGTGACGTAGTTTTTACCCCAAGTGACCCAGTTTTGAACTTGACCTACAAATCATCACAACAAATATCTTGAGCAAGATTCATGACGATTGCTTCAAAAATATGACCTCTAGAGTGCTATCAAGGTCTTCCATGATTTGGCCCAGTGACCTAGTTTTTGACCCCTAGTGAGCCAGTTTTAAACTTGACCTAGAAATCATCAAAATGAACATTTTGAGTAAGATTCATGATGATTGTTTCAAAAATGTGACCGCTAGAGTGTAGACAAGGTTTTCCTTTGATTTGGCCCAGTGACCTTATTCTTGACTCAAAGTGGCCTAGTTTCAAACCTGACCTAGAAATTACATGTATCAAGACAAACATTTTAATTAATAATCATAATGATTACTTCAAAAATGTGACCACTAGATGGTTAACAAGAGGCCCACTGGCCACGGTTCGCTCACCTGAGTGACATAGCCACTGCAGACATGCAGATGTTATGCAACATTTTTCCAATCCTATCATCGCAACTAATGAAAATATCATCATTTGAGCAGTTCTTAGTTTTGAAGAAGAATATATGGGCCTGACAGTCAATGGAGCATGATCATTTGAATAAACTATAATCACATTTCAACAGAAGGATCAATGTGAAATTTGGTGGAAATTGGCTAAGTGGTTTCTGAAGAATCATGATTTTATACATGTAAACAGCACACTGGCAGGGAAATATTATAAATATAAACCAGTTGATGGCCATCTTAGATTTCCAATCAGAACAATTTTAACTACTGTTGATCTACAAGTCACTTCGATACTTTCAATATAAATGTATATGGCCCATACAAATGGGGAAGCAAATTTGACCTTGGAGGTAAAAAGGTCAAATGTCAACATAGAACCATCATTTGAGCAATTTTGGTAGCTCTCCTGTCCCCCATATTTTGTGCAAAGATTAGGACCCAGGGCTTATTTGGTTATGGAGAAGAAGATTTTTAAAGGTTTTACCATATATGGGCATGGCAGCCATTTTGATCAATGGACCATACCCATTTTAGCAATCTTTCATTCTCCTGCCCATGGAGGCTCCGCATGAAATTTCAGCAACACTGGACCGGAGGCTTCAGAGGAAAAGCCATTTGAAATTATCAACATTTTTTCCATACAAATGTATGGGGCCCATACAAATGCATACAGAAGCAAACCTGACCTCGCCGTAAAAAGGTTAAATGTCAATGTATGACAACTATTTTAGCAACTTTGGTAGACCGCCAGTTCCAGATGATACGCAAAGATTCAGCCACAAGCCATCCTCGGGTTTGGAGAATAAGATTTTTAAATGTTTTTCCCCATACAAATGCATAAGGAAGCAAACGACCTTGCCGTAAAAAGGTTAAATGTCAATGTATGACCATTATTTTAGCAATTTTGGTAGACCCCCTGTCCCCGATGATATATGCAAACATTCAGCCCCAAAGCATCCTCGGTTCTAGAGAAGAAGATTTTTAAAGGTTTTTAACATATATGAGCATGGTGGC
Source organism: Anodontia alba (assembly GCA_964016985.1). Taxonomy (NCBI): domain Eukaryota; kingdom Metazoa; phylum Mollusca; class Bivalvia; order Lucinida; family Lucinidae; genus Anodontia; species Anodontia alba. Next base: position 82,325,021 of record OZ024829.1, read on the forward strand.
CATCTTGGTCAACGAACCGTGACCATTTTAGCAATCTTTTGTCCCCCCTAACTAAGGAGGCTCCATATGAAATTTGAGCAAAATTGGCCCAGAGGCTCCAGAGGAGAAGTTGTTTGAAATTCTGGACATTTTTCCCATACAAATGCAAAAGGAAGCAAAATTGACCTTACCGTAAAAAGGTCAAATGTCAATGTACGACCATTATTTTAGCAATTTTGGTAGCCCTCCTGTTCCCGAAGATATATGCAAAGATTCAGCCATAAGGCATGCTCGGTTTTGGAGAAGATTTTTAAAGGTTTTTCCCATACAAATGCATAGGGAAGCAAACTTGACCTTGCCGTAAAAAGGTCAAACGTCAATATACGACAATTCTTTTAGCAATTTTGGTAGACCTCCCATCCCTGATGATTCCTGCGAAGGTTCAGCCCCAAGGCATTCTCGGTTCTGGAGGAGAAGATTTTTAAATGTTTTTACCATATATGGGCGTGGGGGCCATCTTGGTCAACAGACTGCGACCATTTTAGCAATTTTTCGTTCCCCCACCCTAAGGAGGCTCCATATGAAATTTGAGCGAAATTGGCTCAGCGGCTTCAGAGGAGAAGTCGTTTGAAAATGTTAACGGACGGACGGATGCACGGACGGACGGACGACAGACAAAAAGTGATCACAATAGCTCATCCTGAGCAGAGCTCAGGTGAGCTAACAAGGTTTTCTTTTGATTTGGCCTGGTGACCTAGTTTTTGACCCAAAGTGACCCAGTTCCAAAGTTGACCTGTAAATCCAAGACAAACATATTAAGCAAGATTCGTGCTGATTGCTTCAAAAATGTGACCGTTAGTGTGTTAACAAAGTTTTCCTTTGATTTAGCCTGGTGACCTAGTTTTTGACCCCAAGTGACCCAGTTTCAAACTTAACCTAGAAATCAGCAAGACAAACATATTAAGCAAGATTCATTATGATTGCTTAAAAAATTTGACCGCTAGTGTTAATAAAGTTTTCCTTTGATTTGATATGGTGACCTAGTTTTTTACCCCAAGTGACCCAGTTTCGAACCTGACCTAGAAATCATCAAGACAAACATTTTGAGCAATATTCATGATGATTGCTTCAAAAATTTGACCTCTAGAATGTTAACAAGGTTTTCCTTTGATTTAGCCTGGTGACCTAGTTTTTGACCCCAAGTGACCCAGTTTCGAACTTGATATAGAAATCATCAAGACAAACATATTAAGCATGATTCATGATTGCTTCAAAAATGTGACCACTAGACTGTTAACAAGGTTTTCCTTTGATTTGGTATGGTGACCTAGTTTTTGATCCCAAGTGACCCAGTTTCAAACGACCTAGAAATCACTACGGCAAACATTTTGAGCAATATTCATGATAATTACTTTAAAAAATGTGACCTCTAGAGTGTTAACAAGTTTTTCCTTTGATTTGACCTGGTAACCTCGTTTTTCACCCCAAGTGACCCAGTATCGAACTTACCTAGATTTCCTAAAGGCAAACATTCTGTGCATGTTTCATCAAGATTGGGTAAAAACTGTGACCTCTAGAGTGTTAACAAGTTTTTCCTTTGACGACCTGGTGACCTAGTTTTTGATCCCAAGTGACCCAGTATCAAACTTGACCTAGATTTCATTGAGGCAAACATTCTGAGCAAGTTTCATCAAGACTGGGTCAAAACTGTGACCTCTAGAGTGTTAACAAACTAATTGTTGATGACGGACACCGGATGATGGACGATGGACGAGGACGGACGACCGACAGAAGGTGATCACAAAAGCTCACCCTGAGCTTTTGCTCAGGTGAGCTAAAAAGCATATGTTGTAGGTACCCATTTGAATTGCATCGACAAGTCAATGCAATTCAAAAGGGTACCAACAACATATGCCTTTATAAAGAAGTAGACAAAAACTATACTGGCCGTCATCTGAAGACTACAGAACTGACTCCTCTGTCAGAAGGCTATAACCACACCCATGCATAAATCCTTAGACAAACAATATCGTGATACCTGTATTTGTCAATGAAAACTGCATTCGTACCTGTATTTATCAATGAAAAAGTACATAGGTAATATTGTTTGTCTAAGCAATAACATTAACTGTTAACTGGTAAGCTATTTTGGTTGGTCAGATTATGGTGTCATTTACTGGTCAGGTGATTTCACGGAGGACTCAACTGCTTGACTGTCCGCTTATAGGGGTATGTGCAGTAATTAGGTCAAATACGGTACTTTATAAAGGCATATGTTGTGGGTACCCTCTTGAATTGCATCGACTTGTCAATGAAATTCCAATGAGTACCTACAACATATACTTTTATAAAAACAAGAATTCCGCGGAAGGCGTCATCGCACCTGCTGGCGCAAAAGTCACAGGAGCCACAATCAGAATGTGGTTATTAAATAAGTTTATTTCATTCTTAGCAGTGCTTACTTGGAAAACTGGGTTGAAAAAAATGTAGACAAAGTGCCTAGTGGGGCACATATATTCCAGGCCAATCCCATTCCCTCTAATGGCTATATCTTCAGCACTGACTTTTCGTATCATACAGCCCAATGATAATGGAACGTTGATGTAAAATGTGTAAAAGTCACTGGAGCATGAAATATAGGTCAAGGTCACGGGTCAAGGTACCTGTTAATTCAGTACATCAAGGAGAAGCACAATGCAAGGTATGGTGGTTGTAGGCCTTATAGTTGAGGAGTTATCAAACATCAAATTAAAATGTGTCAAATATAGGTCAAGGTCACCGGGTCAAGGTACCTGCCAAGCCAGTGCAATGAGGTGAAGCACTAAGCAAGGTTTAGTGGTTGTAGGTCTTATATTTGAGGAGATACCGAACATCAACATAAAATGTGTCAAAGTCACTGGAGTGCAAAATATAGGTCAAGGTCACCAGGTCAAGGTACCTGCCGAGTCAGTACATCGAGAAAAAGTGCTACATAAGGTTTGGTGGTTGAAGGCCTTACAGTTGAGGACATATGGAAGGGTGACGTAAAAGGTGTAAAAGTCAATGGAGCGCGAAATATAGGTCAAGGTCACCCAGTCAAGGTACCTGCAGAGTCCATACATTGAGGAGAAGCAGTATGCAAGGTTCGATGGTTGTAGGCCTTATAGTTGAGGAGATATTGAACGTTGACGTAAAATGTGTAAAAGGCACTGGAGCACAAAATATAGGTCAAGGTCACCGGGTCAAGATACCTGCCGAGTCAGTACATCTAGGAGAAGCACTATGCAAAGTTTGGTGGCTAGAGGTCTTACACTTGAGGAGATCTGGAACGTTGACGTAAATTATGTCTAAGTCACTGGAGCGCAAAATATAGGTCAAGGTCACCAGGTCAAGGTATCTGCCAAGTCAGTACATTGAGAAGAAGCACTTTGCGAGGTTTGATGGTTGTAGGCCTTATAGTTGAGGAGATATCGAACGTCGATGCAAAATATGTCAAAGTCACTGGAGCGCAAAATATAGGTCAAGGTCACCGAGTCAAGGTACCTGCCAAGTCAGTACATCTAGGAGAAGCACTATGCAAGGTTTGGTAGTTGTACGCCTTATAGTTGAGAAGATCTGGAACGTCAACGTAAATTGTGTCAAAGTCAATGGAGCGCAAAATATAGGTCAAGGTCACTGGGTCAACATACCTGCCAAGTCAGGAGGTCAGGGAGATGTGTCATGCAAGGTATGATGGTTGTTGTAGAATTGTAGTTGATTAGAATACTAACTTTGACGTAAATGTCGAACTTCGACATAACAGAACGGTTAACAGACAGACGGACGGACAAACAGACAGACGAATGGAAAAGCGGGCACCTATGTCGCAAAGCCAGGAGGTCAGGGAGATGTTTCATACAAGGTCTGATGGCTGTTTTGTCTTATAGTTGATTAGAATACTAACTTTGACATAAATGTCGAACTTCGACATAACAGAACTGTTAACAGACAGACGGACAGACGAACAGACAGACGAATGGAAAAGTGGGCACCTATGTCACAATGATGGGAAATGATGTCGCAAAGCCAGGAGGTCAGGGAGATGTTTCATACAAGGTCTGATGGCTGTTTTGTCTTATAGTTGATTAGAATACTAACTTTGACATAAATGTCGAACTTCGACATAACAGAACTGTTAACAGACAGACGGACAGACGAACAGACAGACGAATGGAAAAGTGGGCACCTATGTCACAATGATGGGAGGTCAGGGAGATGTTTCATGCAAGGTTTGATGGTTGTTTAGTCTTGTAGTTGATTAAAATACTAACTTTGACATAAATGTCGAACTTCGACATAAATGTTGACAAACGGACTGACAAATGGACAGACATACGGACGAGCGGACGCCTATGTCCCAAAGCCAGGAGGTCAGGGAGATGTTTCATGCAAGGTTTGATGGTTGTTTAGTCTTGTAGTTGATTAGAATACTAACTTTGACATAAATGTCGAACGTCGACGTAAATGTTGACAGACGGACGGATGGACTGACAGACGGACGGAAAATCGGACGCCTATATCGCACCCTGCTACAAGCAGGTGCGATAAAAATCAGAAAAAAAAAGCATTAAAATCTTGAAATAAGTCCTTTGCTGATCTTTTTTTTTTCAAAGTGTACCCTCAGTAGGTAGATCCATATTTTACCACAAGTTTTCCCAGTAATTCTGAACAAGAGGCCCACGGGCCACAACTCACTCACCTGAGTGAAACCGCCACTGCAGATATGCAGATGGCATGCAACATTTTTCCAATACTGTCAAATATTGAAACTTATGACAAGGCAATGGCTTAAACAGTGTTTGAGATATCTTGCTTACAAGGTTAAAATGCTGAAATTTTCAAAATGCCATAAGTGAAAAAAAGGTCAGATATTTTTCAGAAGTCATTTGCTTCATCTACTTATCCTGTCCTTAAAAGTTTTTTTTTTTTTTTTCTATGTTTAGCTCTGGCAACCATTTTGTTCAGCAGAGCAGAACTAATTTTGGCAAAGGGGCATAAGAGGAACATTGAAGTGAAATTATTTTGAAATATTGCCACTGGCCACGGAGATGTCGTTTAAAGTTTTTTCTATTTTTAGCTCTGGTGACCATTTTGTTCAGCAGAGTAGAACCATTTTGGCAGTTTTGGTAAAGGGGGATAAGAGGAACATTTCTGTGAAATCATTTTGAAATCAGGCCACTGGCCAAGGAGGAGATGTTTAAAGTTTTTTTCTATTCTATTTTAAGCTCTGGCAGCCATTTTGTTCAGCCGAGCAGAACTTTTTTAGCAATTTTGGTATAGGGCCATAAGAGGAACACTTCTGTGAAATTACTTTGAAATCAGGACACTGTCTGCGGAGGAGATGTCTTTTAAATGTTTTTCTATTTTTAGCTCTGGCCACCATTTTGGTTAGCCAAGCGGAGCTATTTTAGTAATTTTGGTTGAGGGCCATTGGTGGAACACTTCTGTGCAAATACATGTAGCTCATCCTGAGCATAGCTCAGGTGAGCTAAAAACCTATGCGCACACTGGGGTTATTAGGTCCAATAAGGTATGTTGTTTTTTTTTTCTCCCTGTGGGTCTGTCATATCACATTAAGGTAACTAATACATATGTTACAGGCCCAGAGGATGGCTAAAAAATGTTTTTCCTTGTCAACATGGTCATAAAATTGGATCAGGGGAAATATAAACTGTATCTCATGCTAAGGGAACTTTGCCCATTCAAAAAATCCCTTAGTACAGTAAATGTCCTAAAATTTTGTACACCAAACTTTCTCACAAAATGGCACAGGCAAACAGTGCAGACCCATATTAGACTGCTCCTGTTCATGAAGGAGCAGTCTGATCAGGGTCTATACTGTTTGCCATTCCACTAGATATTTTAAGATGCAACTTCATAAAAAGCAAAATTTGGACAAAAAAACTATGGAATGAAGTATTAGGAACTTTAGGCCATTTGCCATAGTACCATGTTTCTAAAGAGTACTCACAACAGAAAATTTCTTGCAGAAATACGAGAAATACGAAAAATGTTTCTAATGAGTACTCACTACAGATGGAGAAATAAGATTTGTCTAAATACGTCTTTTATCTAGGGTGGTGTGTCTGTCTGCATATACCAGAACCTCTTTATAGCATTATTCTTGGTATCCAAAGCAAATACCGTATTATCTAAACAGCCATGTTGTATCCAAACAAAAATGTATAGATTATATAGAAAAATGACCATAAATGGTCATTTTTCTATACATGTATAATCTATACATTTTCATTTCTGGCTACAATATACTTTTGGGGCCAATCTTCAAACCATCTTATATCTTATAATTAACCATCTTACATCTTATAATTAACCATTTTATAAAGCAATTACATTGTACAGTGTCGTAAAATGGACATGTTCGAATTTTAGGACAAGTATGGTTAGGTTTAGATGTCCCAATAGTTTGGGTTATTACATAAAATATGGCAGTGATGAACAGAACACAGACACTGAAGACAGTCTGACTAGGTCAAGGTATATAACATTTCTGTGACAATGTACATCTTTACCGGCTACAGTGCAAATGTCAATAATATCAAAATTGTGTTTACCCAAAACATGAGCACCATATCTCTTTTTCTTACCATAACTCCAGATAAGGCACTTTTGTTCAAACGAAATGTGTTGATTTCTCTACAAAAACAACATGTTGTGGTACTCAATAGAATCTAACGAGTATCCACAACATATGTTATTGTGGAGAAATGAGAAAATATATCTGGACCCCACCCCCCTGCCCCCTCATCTGGAGCTGTAATTGCAAATTGCATTAAATTAGCTGTTGGTATTATTACCTGCTGACTGTTTCTGGAAACTTAAAGACTAAGCAAAAATGCAGAAGCTCACATTCATTTTTTTTTTTCAATTATCACTTTTCGGGAAAATAAGACTTGGCATTTCATGTGAATTGTCTGTTGGACAGACAATTCACATGAATTTGTTTGTTTGTTTGATTTGGGCTTAACGTCACTTTCAACAATCTTTCAGTCATATTGCGACGGTGTCTGGATGTGGCAGGGAGCTCAATGCTCACTTTTAGAGTGCTGCCTCACTGAAATATCACGCCCCAGACACTTTGACATGATATTCCACCCAATCACGTTATACTGACACTGAGCTGACCAGTTCTAGCTCTACTTTCTTAATGCTGTGCGCCAAGCGAAAGAGCTGCTAGTACGAATAAACGAACAAACGAATTAACAAACCAACGGACAAGCGAAAACTATATACCCCACATACTTCATATGTCTGGGGTATAAAAATCAATATGTTGTCTGCTGGAGTTGTGATTACACTTTAAGGGTTAATAAGGTACATGTCAAACAAAACTTTGGTCAAAATTTCATGAAAATCGGACCAAAATTAACCCTTGTCCTGCTGAACCCAGATATACCCTGTCTTTGCAAACAGTGTAGATCCAGATCAGTTGGCTTCTGAAGAAGCCAACTGATCTGGATCTGCACTGTTTGTCATTAAGCATATGAATTTGTATCAACAACCTGGATCAAGTAAACTGATTGGCTGAAAATTAGAAGTGGGCGTGGCATCTTAATTTATTCAGCAGGACAAGAGTTAAAGAAGTTATAAATATTTAATCTTTAACACTCTCTGGACTAATTCAGCAGACAACAAATTGATATTTTTTTTACTTTCCCAGAAAACAGGATTTGACATTTCATGCAAACTGTCTCAATTTGCATCAAATGTCAAACCTGTTTTCTAGGAAAAATAAGAAAAACATTTCAGTATGTCATCTATTGAAAATTTTACCCAGAGTATTAGGCATTAGAAGTCAGTTTTATGTGTATTCTACTATGAAGCATTTATTGTAGAATTGTAGAATGGGATTATACATGAACTTTGTAACATGTCTTGATGCTAAGCACATCACGACACATGATGCCTTCATTCTTGTTTAATCGTGCAAAAAGTGCCCTTCCCAGCACCCCTCTGCCCTCAAATCCTAACTGGAGCACTGTAATATCTAATCGTGACTCCCTGGGGCCTGGGTTCTGAAGTTGAGATCTGTAGAGATTTGAATACCCTATTTACAGTAGGTATTCAAACAGACAGGCCTGAGCAAACAGTATAGACCCAGTTGAGAAGGCAGTGTCTCATCAGGGTCTACACTGTGTGCCACTCATCCAGCAATTTTTAGACACCTCAGGTAGTAAATTGTACTTGTTCAAATTTTAGAACAAGTATGGTACAGATGTGAGTTGTCCGAATACAGGGTTAATACGGTAACTGCATGAGTATAAGGAGAATGGACACTTTCAGGGGTGATAACTCTGTCAAAATTGTTTTGCCTCCCTTCTAAAATGGGATCTACACTAAAAGGAAAGAATTTGCTCCCAATGGAAGCAAATTCTTTCCCTTTAGGGTAGACCCCATTTTAGAAGTGGCCTTGGAAACAAAATCTTTCCCTTTAATAAAGCAGACCCCTTTTCAGAGGGGGCTGGGGGTGTCGAAATGCAAACAGGAAGTCACAAAAATTGTCTCCTTTTTTTTTTTAAAAAAAAGGGCAAATATATACCAGCTATATCAAGTTCCTATAAATACATGTATGTATTACGACCAGTATGCAATGCAAGCAAAATATAAATTAACCTAATACATCATTAATAATAATGACTTAATTATTGATTTAGCCCGATGGGTTAATCAGTTAATCCTTAGCATGCTGGGAAAAAATTCAACAGACGTTATTCTGAATTTTTTTTTATTTTCATTTCTTCCCAGAAAACACGCATTGACAGCTCATGCAAATTTTCTCCTTAGGAGTAAATTTGCATGAAATGACAAATCCTGTTTTCTGGAAAAAAATAAGAAAAATATTTCAAAGTTTCATCTGCTGAATATGCCCTTAGAGTGGCGAAGGCTAATCTGATAAAGGGACAACAGATTCTTTAGCTAAGCATTTAACTGGAGGTTGAACTGATTTTTCGCGATAACCCTGAACCTTTTACAAACTGTCCAGTTTCACAAATAACAGATTCCAAAGCTCTAGATACATAGCAACAGATAAGGCACTTTTTTCATCTGAAAAGTGCTGATATCTTTCTTATTTCTCAATGAAAACATATGTTTTGGGTACTCATTAGAAGCGCCTCGCTGAGGCACTTCTAATGAGTACCCACAACACGTTTTCATTGAGAAATAAGAAAAATAATATGTGGATACCCCCTCTTATCTGTAGCTATGTCTAGATAAGATGCTTTTTTTTCTGCAAAAGAGTGTTCTTACCATATTCGACCTACGGTAATTTCCTCACTGCGCACTTAGGATTTTCAAAATTACTTGGAAAACTTGTGGTTAAATATATATGTACCTACCTACTCTAAGGGTGCACTTAAAAAAAGAAAGATCAGCAAAGGTCTCATCAAATGATGCTTATTTGATGTTTTTGTGGTCTGATTTTCTTTATAAAAGCATATGTTGTGGGTACTCATTTGGATTGCATGGACAAGTCGATGCAATTCAAATGGCTACCCATTACATATGCCTTTATATAAAGAAGTAGACAAAAAGTACACTGGCTGTGATCTGAAGACTACGGAACTGCTTGACTGTGGGCTTATAGGGGTATGTGTGGTAATCAGGTCGAATATGGTATTTCTTCACTGAAAATATGTTGTGACTGTCCAGAAATTTCACAAACAACAGATTCCAAAGCTCTAGATATATAGCAACAGATATGGCACTTTTTTTTCATCCGAAAAGTGCTGATATCTTTCTTATTTCTCAACGAAAACACATGTTGTGGGTACTCAATAGAAGCGCCTCGCCGAGGCAAAAACATGTTTTTGTTGAGAAATAAGAAAAATATTATGTAGATACCCCCTCTTATCTGTAGCTATGTCTAGATAAGGTGCTTTTTTCTGCAAAAGAGTGTTCTTACCGTATTCGACTTAATTACCTCACTGTGCACTTAGGATTTTCAAAATTACTTGGAAAACTTGTGGTTAAATATATATGTACCTACTTACTCTAAGGGTGCACTTAAAAAAAGAAAGATCAGCAAAGGTCTCATCAAATGATGCTTATGTGATGTTTTTGTGGTCTGATTTTCTTTATAAAAGCATACATTCTGGGTACTCATTTGAATTGCATTGACAAGTTGATGCAATTCAAATGGGTACCCATTACATATGCCTTTACAAAGAAGTAGACAAAAAGTACACTGGCTGTAATCTGAAGACTACGGAATTGTTTTAGGGGTATGTGCAGTAATTAGGTCGAATACGATATTTCTTCACTGAAAATATGTTGTGGGTATTATTTATAAGGGCCTCACAGGAAGGCACCAGAGAGCCCACATCTATTTGTCTGACCCTGATAGCTGGGCCCATATAATGCTGACAACTGATCGCAGAGCATTTTGCAGCTCAGCAACACATTTTGCCCACAGCTGAGATAAGAAACCTATTTTCAACCAATACTAATGATGTTATGTCTTATTTGAGAAAAATTGAGTTGCCTAATGGAGCTCACACCTGGAACTATGACATTTAATCCAGATAGGAACGGGGTCCAATTAGGTTGATGAGGACTGGAACCAGCAAAGGTATACAGAAGTTCAGAGGGTTTTATCTAATAAAAAGCTTGACTGAATTTGGACAATACAGTTGACTCTCGCTATCTCGACCTCGCTTATCTTGAATAACCGCTTATCTCGAAGTAAAAATCTGGTCCCTGCCTAAACATGAAAATCTAACAACAGGTAAAAAATATTGTGGAAAAGAGGAGCAATTTCTTCTCTTTTCCACAATATTTTCAATATATCTCTAACTTCAAGAGTTGGTTAATCGAATTAGTTTTTCCTTAATTCTGCAAATCTTATATGTCAAAGTACGGACCTCTCGAAGTATTTCAGAGAGTCCCTTGGAATTCGAGATAACGAGAGTCGACTGTAATAGATGAGACTGCTTGAATTTATGTCAGTTTTGCACAAAAATATACCTTATTTATTTTCAGATTAATTCAGATTTGTCAATCATGCTATTGTGTTAGTGTGCTATTTGTTTTCTTTTGTTTATTTTCTACCAAAATTAGGGTACATTTGTTCAGGGCAGAAAAATGCCAAAACATGAAAATAGACCCTTCTTTTTTTGTGATGTATTTTGTTAGCCTTAGACTTTTGATATGAGACCCATTTGGAAGTCAAGTCATATTGTGTGGGTCAGAATTTAGCAAAACATGGACATACTAACGCCCTCCCTCAAACCTCAAACAGTGCAGCAGTGGGTGTGCCTATGCAAACAGTGTAGAACCAGATTAGATGATGCATCACAATCAGGCAACTATCAAGGTCTACACTTTTTGTCACTCATCCAGTACTCTTGCTACACTTCAACAGGTAAATAACAGTAATAAAATGGACTCAAAGTTCAACCCTTGTCATGCTGAATAAATTAAGATGCCACGCCCACTTCTAATTTCTAGCCAATCAGATTATGTGATCCGGGTTTTTGATAGAAATTCACATATTTAATAACAAACAGTGCAGATCCAGATCAGTTGGCTTCTTCAGAAGCCAACTGATCTGGACCTACACTGTTTGCTAAGACACGGCATGTTGTGTTCAGCAAGAGAAGGGTTAAGAAAATGTATGGTAAGGAGTCATAGAAAAGTACTGATATTTTTCTTACTTCACTGCAAAAGCATGTTGTGGGTTCTCATTAAAAGCGCCTTGCCGAGATGCTTCTAATGAGTAGCCACAAGGAATGTTTTCATGTATTTGGAGATATGGCAATTAACCCATTGTAGACTGAATAGACCCCCACCCCACTCTCATACTATATATTGGGTGAGTCCAATTTCAATTTTAGTATGCCCGGCTAGGAGATAGCCCTAGAAAAAAATGGCTAAACTATTTGCAAACAGTGGAGACTCCGATCAGATGCCACATTCTGATCTTGGTCTGCACTGTTTGCCAATTACCCTTTGTAGGGGTCCCCAGACTACAAATGGGTTATGGTTATTGGTGAGGCACTTCTGATGAGTACCAACAACATGTTTTCCTGAAGAAATAAGAAAATATATTTACAGGATATCCTCTCTTCATCTGGTGCTATGGACATAAGAGGGGGTACTGACATTGTATTTTTCTTATTGCTCCATGAAAACATATGTTGTGTGTACTCATTAGAAGTGCCTCACTGAGGCACTTCTAATGAGTACTACAACATATGTTTTTGTGGAGAAATAAGAAAAATATCAGCATTTTTGGATGAAACTAGAAATGTGTCAATATGACACAGATGCCCCTGCCCAGTGGCCATCCTCACCCGCATGCAGACATTAGGCAAAAACTGTTGAAAAAGGGCCATAACTCTCATAATAATTGGCCTATTTTACCCTAAATTGAACTTGACATATTTTATGATCATATACCTGTGTATAAAATATGAATCCTATATATATTTTATGATATACCTGTGTATAAAATATGAATCCAAAACACCAATCTTTTTAAAAAAAATAATGGAAGGAAAACATTTTTCAAAGATGAAAGAGGGCCATAACTCCCATAATAATGGGTGGATTTTATCCTAATTTGAACTTGACCTCTATTTTATCATTGTATACATATGTATTAAATATGAATCCAATACACTAATGTTTTCAAAAGATATCAAAAGGAAACTATTTTTCAATGTTGAAAAAGGGCGGCAACTCCCAAAATAATCGGTGGATTTTACCCTAAATCGAACTTGACCCATATTTTACAATTGCATACCCGTGTATAAAATATGAATCCAATACACTAATCTTTTCAAAAGATATCAAACGAGAAACCATTTTTCAAAGTTGAAAAAAGGGCCATAACTCCCATAATAATTGGTGGATTTTACCCTAAATTGAACTTGACCTACATTTTATGATTATATACCTGTACATGTATATAAAATATGAATCCAATTAATACTCTAATCTTTTCAAAAGATAACGAACAGAAACCATTTTCATATGGGACTTATGGACGTACGTACGGACAGTAGTGAAACTATATGCCCCCTACATTGAAAATGGTGGGGGCATAAAAAAAGCTCCTTATCTGTTGCTATGGTTTGTTGGATTGGAGTGCAACAGCCCACTCAACACTATTAAGGTCATGTCAGGCTTGTCAGTTTACTTACCCACACTTTTTCCTGGGCAGGCTTAGTCCTCTAAGCAGAGTATTTGTGCACATTGTTTCATCAGAAACTGACAACTGCCCTTCTTGAATCAGCAGAAAGGAGAGAATGAACGTAGAAAATATTTCATGATCAATCTCCTTGAAAGACTGTTGCCGGACCAGATGGAGATCGAACCCACAACCTCCTAATCCACCAGTCTGATATGTATCCATCTGAGCCACCAAGGCCGGCTTCTGTTGCTATGTATAGGAGTTAAAGTGTCTAAATATTCATGGTGAATATGGTATTTGCCAGCTATAGCATCATTTCTTAAGTCTCTGTTTTCTCTTTTTTTATCATTTAGTCTCTGGCTTGATCTGATAAAGATTAATTTAGCTGGTTTCATTTTTTTGCAGTTGTGCTCAAATCACAAACTTGGTAACAATTAATCCCTCCAGATAATATCTAATTCTATAGATTTTCGCCATATATTCCTTTATGGCATCCACTGGGTATATCAAGGTGCTAGACATAATACTTCTGGCGTAAGCATTTGAATAATTCATACGACAATGCAACAAGATATTATAGCTCCAGATAAGGCACTTTTTAACCCTTGTCCTGCTGTATGAACTAAGATGCCACACCCATTTCTAGTTTTCTGCCAATCAAATTACTTGATCCAGAATGTTGATACAAAATCACATACATTTGTACTTAATGTCAAACAGTGCTGATCCAGATCAGTTGGCTTCTCAACTGATCTGGATTTACACTGTTTGCAAAGGCAGGGTACATGTATATCCGGGTTCAACAGGACAAGGTTAAAAACCAAAAAAGTATTGATATTATCCCAATGCTTTAGCGATGGGGATATTGTGAACGTCCATCCATCATGCTATCTCCTCTAAAACTACTGGGCAGAATTTAACCAAACTTGCTACATGTATGTGAGTTCCCGGTCTGTCTGTCATGCTATTAGCAACATTAGCATGGTGCATGGGGATTTTGCAATGGCATGCTATCAACTGAGCAATCTAGTTTTTCTTATTTCTCCATGAAAATGTATGTTGTGGGTGGTCAGAGGGGCTTCTAATGAATACCCACGACATACAGTTTTGTGCAGAAATAAAAAAAAATTATTTATAGGATACATCCTCTTATCTGGAGCTATGTTACATCAGTTGTAACCATGCTGAATTTAAATATCATTTCATAATATTTTCATTTTTGCTCTTATTTTTCTCTAAAATAAGGCTTGGCATTTCAAACACATCATCTCTTTATACAACTCTCCTAATGAAACGTCACTCAGAACTTCCTGGGAAAATAAGAAAAAAAAAAAAAAAAAAACTTATTTTGTTGCCTGCAAATGTCATTGTTAGCATATCATTGTTCTAAAACAAAATTTTTCCAATCAAAAATTAACTTACATTTTTTGTTCCCCAATAATACTTTATTTATCCTAAGTATTGGGACACCTTAACTCCTTACCATACTTGTCCTAAAATTTTAAAAGGTATATTTTGCTACCTGTTGATGGGTCTAAAAGAGTGCTGGATGAGTGGCAAACAGTGTAGACCCAGATCAGATGCTACATTCTGCAGCATCTGATCTGGGTCTACACTGTTTGCTCAGACCTGTCTGTCTGAATATTTAGGGTTATTATGCTACATTACATGTATACTGAAAACAGCTGTATGTAGGGGTCTACAAACACATTATATTAGTGCTTTCCATGATGGGTAAAAATTCAGCATTTTGATTGTGTTGGGGTTTAACGACACATCAACCATTGTGGGTCATTCTGTGTCTTCTCTCAGAGAAAGGGAGATGAGAGATAGAAAAGGAGATGAAAGAGAGGAACATGGGAGAAAGAAGAAAATGAAACAGAAGAAAAAAAAAAACATTCCCCCTCTACCCTTACCAGCTGCAAGGATAGAAGGCATTGCCCAACTGTAAGTCCATCTCAGTTGGATGCCTCAGTGAAGAAAGATACATGACACCTTTGCCTCACCCAACCACCCTATAAAAAAAAAATAAAAATCAGCATACATGTTTGTCATTATATTTACATTTTAAATGTAACTGTCTACAATAAAGCAGGCATTCTTGTTGCAGTTCATTTCTCCATGCAAAACATTGAGCTACACAATGTACATGTATCAGGTGAACTAGACTGTGCATTAGGGCGGGGCTATGCGAGTATCCACCTGTCATGTTCTTTAGTTTACACACGTTAGGGTGATGTTGGGCAAGTTTTGTGTGATGTCGGACACATATCTCCATGACATTAAGCACGGGAAATCCTCCATCGGGCTGTTCCAAGACCTTGGTTAAGTGAAATTTTATTCCAAATATACGGCAACCGAGCGAATTTAACCCTTGTCCTTCTGAGCCCGGATATACCCTCCCTTGCAAACAGTGTAGATCCAGATCAGTTGGCTTCTAAAGAAGCCAACTGATCTGGATCCGCACTGTTTGCCATTAAATATGTGAATTTATAGCAACTATCGGGATAAAGTCATCTGATTGGCTGAATATTAGAAGTGGGTGTGGCACCTTAATGTATTCAGCATGACAAGGGTTAAATGTAAACTAAGAGCTGATAATGAATTGATAATATAAAATATAAATGTAAGAATTAAAATTCAGGTTTTGAGCTTTTATTGGATGCTGAAAAACATTAGGCATTTTAATGTCTCCCAGAAGCCCTCAGGGCTTCACAGACATTAAAATAGCCTTATGTTCTTTATCATCTAGTGAAAGCTCAACATCTGAATTTTAACTCTAAAGTGAAATATTTTCTAATTTTTCCCAAGAGACAATTTGTAAGCTAGGAGCCAATCTGCATGAAATGCCAAAGCCTATTTTCAGGGAAAAATGAAGATTTATCATTAATTTGTCATCTACAAAAGCAGACTAGAGACCAGTAAAGGTTAATGAGGGTTTCAGAATTATGACAGTTTTTAAATCAGCTTTTCAAATATTTTTTTAACTTCTAACAAACTTTAATATTTCATAACTCTGCCTTAACCCTCGCCATGCTGAATAAATTAAGATGCCACGCTAACTTCTAAAATTCGGCCAATCAGATTTTTTGATCAAGGTCGTTGATACAAATTCATACACTTAGTGACAAACAGTGTCGATCCAGATCAGTTGGCTTGAAGAAGCCAAATGATCTGGATCTACACTGTTTGCAAAAGCAGGGCCTATCCAGGATAAGCACGATCAAGGTTAATGTTCCTAGAATCCAAAATCTTCCTCATTTTCTATATCATATAGTGAAAATGTCAAGGCTTACTTACATAGCTTTAGATAAATGGGTAGCAAGATAAACATTTTTTTTATTTCTCCACAAAAACATATGAAGTGACTCACAGTTTCTTAAGCATGTGTACTCATTAGAAATGCCAAGCAGTTTTCTACACAAAAAAAATGTATGTTGTGGGTACTCTGACAACAGAATCACTTCTGTGGTGTATGATTTGAGTCTACACTGTTTGCGCAGTCAGGCCTGTCTCTCTAAAAGACTTAGGGTAAATACAGTAAAAAAAATCATGTGCTTTGTTCACTATTATTGGGT
Source organism: Anodontia alba (assembly GCA_964016985.1). NCBI lineage: Eukaryota > Metazoa > Mollusca > Bivalvia > Lucinida > Lucinidae > Anodontia > Anodontia alba. The sequence goes on from OZ024829.1 coordinate 82,341,752, forward strand.
GAACCAGTGCACTCGTGTAAATTCATACACAATGGCACATACAAATAAATCTCTATTTCACAGCATCCAAAAAAAGGTCAATACCGTATTCGACCTAATTACCGCACATGCTCCTATAAGAGCACAGTCAAGTTATTTAATAATCTAAAAGATTAAAACCAATGTACTTTTATCTACTTCTTTATAAAAAAAAAACATGTTGTGGGTACTCATTTGAAATTTTGAATTGCCTCAGGCAATTCAAACGAGTACCCACAACATATGCTTCAGAAAATAATATCGCATAAGCATCATTAAATACGCTCCTCATAAAGTTCTCTGTTGATCTTTCTTTAAAGTGTGCCTTTATTAGGTGGATATTTTACCACAAGTTTTCCCAGTTACTTTGAAAAACCTAAGCGCAAACAGTGCGGTATTTAGGTCGAATACGGTATATGGCATACTTCGGAACAACCCCAACATACCATACTTCCAGGTGAACTTTCGGAATGAGAACTATGCCCCTGCACTTGAATAAACTGTATTTACGCTAAGCTTTTGGACAGAGAGGCTTCAATACACCTTGTAGACTCAGACTACTCCCGAACAAATGGTTAGATCAGGGTCTACAATATTTGCTTTTGTATCATAATGCATACAACACATTATCAGGTACCGTAATAACCCTAAGTATTGGGACAGACAGGCCTTTGCAAACTGTGTACTCAGATCAGTCTCTGCAGAATGCAGCATCTGATCATGGTCTATATACTGTTTGCCATACAAATAGCAATATTTTACACACATCAACGGGTAGTAGAATTGACTATTTCAAACTTTAGGACAAGTATGGTAAGTAGATAAGGTTTCCCAATACTTAGAATAAATATGGCAGACTGCTTCAAATTTTAGGGTAGATATGGTAACGTTGATTGTGTTGGGGTTCAACGACAGTCAACTCTTGTGGGTCATTTTGTGCCTTTTCCCAGAGAAAGGGAGGAAAGAGATACATGTAGAAGAGATAGTAGAGGAGATGAAAGAGAAGACAGGGAAGAAAGAGGAACAGGAATAAAAGTGAAGAAACAGAAGAAATTAGAAATGTGTCAATATGACACAGATGCCCCTGCCCTGGGCCATCCTCACCCACACGCAGGCATTTTGTAAAAAATGAAATTGAAAAAAGGGCCATAAAAGCCATAATAATTGGCAGATTTTACCCTATATCGAACTTGACCTACATTTTAGGATTATATACTTGTGTATAAAATATGAATCCAATACACCAATCTTTTTTAAAAAAATATCAAACTGAAAACATTTTCTGAAGGTGAAAAAGGGCCATAACTCCCATAATAATAGGTGGATTTAACCCTAAATCGAACTTGACCTCTATTTTATGATTATATACATGTACCTGTGTATTAAATATGAATCCAATACACTAATGTTTTCAAAAGATATCAAACCGAAACTATTTTTCAATGTTGAAAAAGGGCCGTAACTCCAAAAATAATTGGTGGATTTTACCTTAAATCAAACTTGGCCTATATTTTAAAATTATATGCTCGTGTATAAAATATGAATCCAATTCACTAATCTTTTCAAAAGTTATGGAACGGAAACCAATTTATCAAAGTTGAAAAGGGCCATAACTCCCAAAATAATTGGTGGATTTTACCCTAAATCGAACTTGACCTACATTTTATGATAATATACCTGTGTATAAAGTTTGAATCCAATACACTAATCTTTTCAAAAGATATCACATGGAAACCATTTTTCAAAGCTGAAAAGTTTTCAAAGTTGAAAAAGGGCTATAACTGGTGGATTTTACCCTAAATCGAAATTGACGTACATTTTATTATTATATACCCATGTATAAAATTTCAATCCAATACACCAATCTTTTCAAAAAATATCGCACGGAAACTAATTGTGTTACATACGGGACGGACGTACGGACAGCGGTGATCCTATGTGCGCCCCCGCATTTTCAATGCGGGGGCATAATAAAAACATTCCCCCTTGGAATGGATCAACAAGGGTGAAATATTTAGGGGATAACTGCTTTCAAATTTGTCATTTGGGGAGGTAAATCGGCGGTTTTACGGTCGGAAATTTCATAATTTGCGACCGTAAAACCGCCGATTTACCTCCCCAAATGACAAATTTGATGCAGTTATCCCCATTCTAATGCATCTCTTCATTTTTTCTGTTGAAAAAATGTACTGTTTGCTCAAAACGACAAGTGCTGTGAGCTGCGTAAAACCAAATGCCAGCCAATGGGAAGCGACGTTACGTGATGACGTCGGATTTGCGACAGTATATCGCAGAATATACCGTCGCAAATTTTTGACGTTATCCAATCAGACGTCGCGTTACATACGCGAGTGCATTAGAATAACCCTTCTTTTGCTGAACTCGACATGCCTTGTCTTAACAAACAGTGTAGATCAAGATCAGCTGGCTTCTGTTCTGAAGAAGCCAACTGATCTGGATCTGCACTGTTTGTCATTGAATATGTGAATTTCTATCAAAAAACCCAGATCAAGTAATCTGATTGGCGGGAAACTAGAAGTGGGCGTGGCATCTTAATTTATTCAGCAAGGCAAGGGTTAACCTTTACCCCATACCTCCAGATAAGGCGCTTTTTCAACTGAAATGTACTGGTAGTTTTCTTATCTCTCCATGAAAACATATGTTGGGGTATTCATTAGAAGCATCTCACTGAGATGCTTCTAATGAGCATCCTCAACATATTTTTACTCTCCTAGGGAAACAATTTGCATGAAGTATCAAATCCTATTTTCTAGGAAAAATATGAAAAATGTTGCCTGCTGGAAGTTTTACATGCAAAGTTAAAAAAAAAAATGAATCTGGAACCTTGACCTCAAGGTCATTGAAGGACAAGTTTTTCAGCAATTTTGAAAGAAAAAGATACAAACATGAAATGATAATTCCCCACCACTATTGTTTGGTAGGTTAGGCAGATACATGTAACTATGTGAAAGATTGATGAAATTTTCCCATTAGCACTGCCAAGCCAGATCTCGAGAATATCAATGCACATACAATGTACCGTTTGGTGAAAATCCATGAATAGTTACTGAAGTTATAATCAGCAAGCGAAAATATGGACAGTCATATGATAGATGGGAGACAGACAGACGACACACAGAAGACTAAAGTGAAACCATTGTACCTCGCCACTATTGTATGGTGGCATATAAAAATAAGAATTGTCACAGGACAGTGTAGCTCACCTGAATCACGCTTTCCCTCTAAGATCTTTCACCAAAATCCTTTAACATAATTTCTTTCTGTGACCTTGGCCTCAAGTTCATTCATGTTCGTCCTAATGATACAGCATAAAAATTCATCTAACAACAGGGCAAGTATGTACTACTTCCACCCAGAGGTCCGGGAGATATAGAATTTTGAAGTTTGTAACCAAGGCCGTGGTGACTGCTATAGTTCTACCTGTTCTTTCTTACAGGCAAGCTAAAAAACTAGCCACATAGGGCAGTAATTACATGTAGGTCTAATAATTATGATCTGCACATATATGTCAATATAGCACCAGATAATATTAGTATCAACATAATATTTCTCTCATTTCTCCACAAAAACACTCATTAAAAGCAGGTAATCTAAAGAGGTCCCAGGGTTTTTTTTGTGGAGAAATAAGAAAAATATCAATATTTTTCACTTAAAAAAATGCCCGTTATCCGGAGCTTTGTGTCAGTATAAAACAATAAAGAGACTTACCTGTGAATGAGAGGCTAAACGACTGTGATGATCCTGACTGAACTCTGCTGATCTTCTGTGTACATGGGGATGCTCAAATAAATAATGATCTTTTATATCACCAATCTGAAATAGAAGCGACAGCCTAGTGCAGCTACATGTACAATGTAGCTCAACCATATTCCACTTAACCCTTGCCATGCTGAATAGTGGAGATGCCACACCCATTTCCAATTGTCAGCCAGTCAGACTGCTTGATCCAGGTTGCTCATACTACTTCACAATTTCACATACAGTGTATTGATCTAGATCAGTTGGCTTCTTCCGGATCTAAACTGTTTGCAAAGGCAAGGCATATCTGGGACCAATAGGACCAGGCTTAACACTTTTAGCACTCTGAGTAAAATTTTCAGCAGATAACATTTTGAAATATTTTTCTTATTTTTCCCAGAAAACAGGAGATAATTTGCAAGAAATGTGAAAATCCTGTTTTCTGGGAAAAATAAGAAACAAGAATTCACCTGCTTAAAGTGGCAACCATTTGATATGAAGAAAGACAAAAAAAAAAAAAACCAAAAAAAAAACCACTCAATTTGTCTTAATAATCGCTCCTAACTCTAAAGGCAACCCCTCACTATTAATCAAGTAAAGTAAATCGGGCAAGCTAAAAAACTGATAACTGTTTTAATTTTGGTCTGATTTTCATGAAATTTTCACTAAAATGTAGGGTTTTATGTATGAAGTTGACTGTTAAAATAATGCAGTGGGCAGCTTAAGAAGGGCAGGGGTGTAGCAAGAGAGGGCAAGAAGGGTGGGCCATCCCTCTATACAGGGCTAGCTGAAGCACTGAACATATGAGAACAATCTTTTCATAGTTAGAGCTGTGCACAGCATCCTCTCTCCAACAAATACCACCCCCACAACATGCTCAAATTACTGGCATTACAAGAATACTGAACATCATTATCTTGTCACACGAAAGCATGAATAAGAAATTATGTTAATGCTTTGCATGCTGGGTAAAAATTTCAGCAGACCATATTTTGAAATGTTTTTATTATTTTTCCTAGAAAACAGAATTTGACACTTCATGCAAATTGTCTCCTAATAGGAGACAATTTGCATGATGTATCAAATCCTGTTTTCTTGGAAAAAAAAAAAGGAAAAAATATCATCAGTTTGTCCTCTGTTGAACTTGCCCACAGCATGGAAAGTGTTCAGCATAGCTCCAGATAAGACGTGTTTTTGTTTGTGTTGAGGTTTTACGGCCCAGTCAACCCAATGGGTCATGTTGAGTGTGTCAGTTTACCTAACCACACGTTTACTGGGCAGGCTTAGTCCTCAAAGCGGCTAACCAGTATTGTGCACATTCTTTCACCAGAAAAGAGATTTTTTTAATACTCCTCCTGCCTAGAGCTACTTTAAGAGATTAGATGCAGGGAGTGGTGTTTAGTTAGTTTAATTTTATCATTTGATAGTATGTCTTTCCTTCAGACGGGAGGAATGGCATAAAACAAGCAGAAATTAGATTTAAATTCCTTGCAAAGACTTAAAGCTTGATACCGGAGATACTTTAGATGTAACTAAAATCACAGGAACTTCACTTTTGTTTTAACCCTTAAAATGCCAATCACAACAATTGTTGTCTGCTTTGCCATCTGCTTGTAATTTTAAAAGTCATTTTTGCAAACAGTGTGGACCCAGATCAGGCTGCTCCTCTAGGAGCAGTCTGATCAGGGTTCACACTGTTTGCCTGTATGCAAAAATAGGTTTGAAAAGTTTGCAAGAATACTCAGCAGATGACATAAACAGACAACATTTTCAGATGCAGGTTTTCTTGGCATTTTAAGGGTTAAACTTAAAATAATTTATGCTTTCACTGAGGCTCTTTAACTCCTAAACAGTCAGGAGCATAACTTCTACAAGTTATTTTTTTAACTCAAAAGAGTTAATAATTTTGCTACAGTTTGTGGATTTAACTAATGTCATTTATTTTTTAATTTGTGCCACTTTTTCACCTTCTGATTGTAGATTTACAGCAATTTTCATGGGCAAGTTGTTAATTTTGTATGAAAGATCTGTTATGTAACTTTAGGATCAAGCAATAAAATTTTGTACATTTCCTAGAAAAATATACTTTTTTAGTATTTATCTCGGTTATTTTCAAAATATTTTCAAATCTGAGAAATAATCTAAATAAGTTAAAACCTTCAGCCAAAGGAAATTTAACTCTTACACTTTGGAAGGGAGGTTATGGTACTTTAAAGTTGAATTTTAACTTTACCAAGTTATAAATCTTCTCAAAATTTTAACCTTTCAAAGTTATGCTCTTGACTGTTATTTAAAGGTTGATACCAGAGTTAATTTTGATATAACCTTACTTTTTGTCCTCTGAAAATACAATGTACTATTTCCAAATGAAATTAAGCTGCCCCTAGTTTGCTATAAAATGTTCCTGAGGACTGTGCAATAAAGTATTTTAGGAGAAAGCCTTCTTTCTGGGATAAATAAGAAATACATGTACATGTATATCATCAATTTGTCATCTGCTGAATTAGCCCAGTGAGGGGTAATGGTAAAGATGCAGTGATGTAGTGTTTTGGGTTTGAAACTTTGAAGATGCACAGACAGTTCAACAATGTTTCAGCTATACAGCCTGCAATCCATCACGCATATGACTTATTTATTCGGAATATATGATGATAATTCTGTGATATTTGTTGTTATTTTTCTGAGATATTATGCTGATGACTAGCCACTTAATGTCCCAATCGTGAGAACGTCCGTCAGTCCATCTGTCACACTATCTCCTCCTAAACCACTAAGCGGAATTCAACCAAACTTGCTACATCACTTCCCCTTATGGTAAGGGTGTGCAAGAACATTTTTTTTTCTGTGCACCCACTGTCCGTCACGATATCTCCTCCTAAACCACTGGGCGGAATTCAACCAAACTTGCTACATCACTTCATCTCATGGTAAGGGTGTGTGAGAGCAACATTATTTTTCAATGCCTCCATCATCTGTCCATCACGCTATCTCCTCCTAAACCACTGGGCGAAATTCAACCAAACTTGCTACATGACCTCCCCTCATGGTAAGGGTGTGGGAGAGCTAGTCCATCTGTCCATCATGCTACACGTATTAGCAACATTAGCAATTAACCAGCATTGGGATTTGCGATGGCGCACCATCGACTGCGCATTCTAGTTTAATCATGGCGCCAGGTCAGGAAGCAAATGGTGATAATTTAGGGGTCTTTTTGATTCTATTTACATGTAAATATTGTATGTTGAGTGTACTCATTAGAATCATCTCAAAGATGCAATTATAATGAGCACACACAACATACAATTCCATGATAAAATAAGAAAATATCCTTTGATATTTGTTTTCTTGAGCTATTGGAAGAATTTAGTAGGGGCTCAAAAACGAGTTTGAATTACCCTTGGTAAATGAGCCATCAGTGTTTGAGCTATATTGAAGTTTTACTGTATTATAACCAAACTAGCTCGGTATGTGGGTCACGACCAAAGTACATTCTTAAATTTAAACATTAACTTTGGCAATTAATTACTGATTTTATGTTTCAGAGTATCGCTGCATAATGTCTCCTAGCAGCTGCGTGAGTACACATGTATAAATTGTACACAGGGTATCTCTGTGAAATTTTTCTGAGAGATTTAACTTACTACACATTTTCCTGGACAGGTTTAGTCCTCTAAGCTGTTAACCAGTATTTGTGCACATTCTCTTGCCAAAAACTGACAATTTTCCCTTGCTGATTCAGTTGAAGGGAATGACAACATAAAATATTTCGTGATTAATCTCCACGAAAGAAGAATGTTGCTGGGCCTGACCAACCTCCCAATCACCAGTCAGATGTACATTCAAATGAGCCACCCAGGCCGGCACTGTGATACAAATATTAGCTTGTGTTGTCTATTTCAACATTAATTGGCAAAATCTATGAATTATACATTATCTATAGCATAACAATAATCAGCACCTTAGATAAGCTGCTTTTTGGGGTATTTACCCAATTAAAATTTCAAAAAAAAGCAATTAAAATTAAATTGATGGGGTAAATACCCAATTATCAGTAAATTTTGCTCCCATTCATATAACAGGGAAAGAAAAATCCTGATACCCAATTCAATAAGAAATGGGTGGGTAAAAATAGACCAAAATACATGTGTACCCAATTGCCTAAAACCTTATCCAAGGCACTGAATAATGCACCCGTCGTTCTCATTTGTAACCATTGCCTCCTATCATGGTTGTGAGGACGAGGAATCATAGCAAAAATGGCCTTACAACATCAATTTATAAATATGGGCCATAGCACTACATGTAGTTACGGTGCTTTTTTCAGTATAAAAGTATTGATATTTTTCTTATTTCTCCATGAAAACATACATGTATGTTGTGTGTACTCATTAGAAGTGCCTCGATGAGGCACTTTTAATGAGTACCTACAATATATGTTTTCATGGAGAAATAAGAAAAATATTTACCAAATACCCTCCCATATCTAGACCTATAATAGGCCGTTGTCCTATAATCTCAGCCACAAAACTAAACCCCCATACTTTCACCCTACTAAGGGTGATGGATGGAGGAAGTGGGTAAGAATGCCTGATACACAGACAGAAAAACAACAAACTTTTTTATTACATAACCTAAGGTGGCTGGCTGTGATACGTACCGCCTAATGACATGGTAACAAGTAATCCAAGTCTTCTCTGATGTTTTAGTGGCTTTTTTTTTTTGTATTGATATTTGCCACTTACATTACAGTAGCTCCTATTATGAAAATCAGGAATTTTCCTGGACTGTCTAAAATGAGGGTTTTCACCAAAATAGAGGCATCATGTGGAAGTTAATGTGTAATGTAGATAGCCACTAAGGATTACCAAACTAATATTTTCTGACTGAAAAAATGATAATACCATGTACAGTCTAGGCAACAAGGGTAGACTTTGAAGGGTATGGTGAAAATGCTGGTTATGTAAGTTTCCAATGAAACAAATTATTTAATTTATCAGAAAATGGTTTCTTAAGTTTATTCTACAATATAATGTTGCTATCTGCTGGATGATATTCAGAATTTTCCTTTGAAAGTACCCAGCCATGACTGGCTTGGGAAATTCTGCATTTTCAATAGCTAAGTTGCCCTGACGCTAAGTGGTAAATCAAAATAAAGAAAAGACAGAGAAGACTCGGACTAGTTAACAAAATGTTTTGGCCCCAAGAGATCCTCCCCAAGTCTAGTTTTGCCACTATTTTCACCATTAGATGTTTCACCCCCACTACCAATTCCCCCCCCCCCCCCTACGGCCCTAGTCATTTTGCCCCATATACTACAGTCAACTCGCCATTAGCAGATCATAACCAATAGCGGATCACTCATATTTTAGAGATGTGTAACTCACTCATTGAATTACGACTTGAAATTAAATTTGTTGTAGTCAACTGCAGGATAAATTTCCCTGAAATGATTATAAAACAGCTGACAAGAAGCGACGATGTTAATCTTAATCGATGGAAAGCAAGTAGAACATTTTTGAACTTAGATTTTGTTTGCCTCGTTTGGAAGTCAAAATTGAAAAACTCGCGCGAAAAAAGCATTGCTGAAGAAGTTTTAAGTAAAAGTCTTTTATTGCTTGAAGGGTAACTGTATCAACTTTTATTCAACAAATTTACTTTCCAGTTTGTTTAGCATTTTTGAGAAATATGAGCTTGAATATTCCATGACCTATATCAACCCGTAGCGTATCGTGTTTTTGCAGGTGAGGGAAAATTTCAAAAGAATGTTTGGGGTCCAATGAAACACCCCAAACTACCACAACACACACGAAACGTCTCCAGACATGTTAAGTCTCCCGAAAATTGCGGGAGGGTCATGGAAAAGCCTCATGAAAATTTTAAAAAATCTCCCCCCCAAAAAAAAACGAGTCCCAATTTTGGGTCGAAACTTTTTGAAAAGCTACGCTTGTAAATTGGAAAAAACTCCGGCTCGACCTGAAGTAGTCCAAATATCGATCGAAAGCAAATTAACACTTGGATTGAATGGGAGACACGCATTAAATATGAAAATCAAAGCGTCTTAATGCCATTATTGCACTGTGGGAAACTTTGTCCAAAATGGCGAAAAGATCGGCATCTCCTGGACTTTGCTCCCCGAAAAAACGTGTTACAATAAACTGAAGCTCTGTAACCTGTCCTCAGGATCCTAGAGAAAGGGAGAAATCAGAAATAAAACAATCTGTTTCTTATTGACAAGTTAAATCAAAATGGCGATGCGATTGAACTGCCATACATTTGATAAGCATCTGCGCGTTCGTAAAAATCTTTCTGTAAGACGTGGGATCATCAGAACACAAGTTAATGTTGGGAATTCGAGAAAATGGGTGAAAAAAAAAAAAAAAAAAAATGACAGAGGGGCTCTCCAAGCGTACTACACAACATGCACGTTATTAAACTCCAGGATATAAACATCATATGCACTGAAGCCCTGGACATTGACAGTGATTAACAAGAAAAGGCTTATTGCTAGAGGACCGAATCAAGTAAGAGTAGTGTTTAAAAAATGAGCCAAAGTGTAATAAATAGCTCTCAGAATGCGTCATTTTACACCAATTTCTTAAAATTTTTCTTATTTTAATCTGCTAATGGCGAGTTGACCGTACCTGAACTGGTAGTAAATTTTAACCAATTCACGTTTCATGTATATGGGGCGTAAAGTCTAGAGGGGTGAGGAGGGAACAACTAGGCAGGAAAAAAGTAGGGTGGAAATGTTTTTGGGACAAAACCTCTAGGGGAGGGAATGGTTTGGGAGCGAAACCACTCAGATTCAACCACACGTTAAATGAAACTACTGGCAAAAATCCTCTATTAGGTTTCCTTTCTTACCTGCCCTAAATTGATAAATCCATGTTCACTGGCTACCATATGGGCAACTCCTGAACCTCCTTCAATATGAACTGCAAATTTGTTCAAATATATTTCACTGTCAACTTCAACAACCAGTGCTGAGAGAGTCAGTATGAGAATGAAAACTTTCATGTTGACAGAAAAATGTTAAAAAATAAAATTAAACGTAGAATTATAGTAAAAATAGAGTTTTTGTTTACTAGAACTAATACGGTTTTCTAAGAAAGACTGTCTAATTAAGTTTCCATGTTTCCTTCAAATGTTCAATAAAATAGTGAGAAAAACATCCGGATTCCTCTCACACGTCCAACATTTTGTTTAGCAACCTCTGACCTCAACAGTACCGCCACCTGTCAGCCAAGGAACAACAAGATTAGACTTTTCTAAAGGTTGTGACTTATCTATTGATACGACAACCGTGCATTGAAAGTTTGCGCGCGCATATGTGTGTGCGGTTTTTTTTTTGTTTTTTTTTTTGGGGAGGGGGGGGGCTGGGGGGCGGGGGGTAGGGGAGGGGTTGAGGAGGGGATAAAGGACCGAGATAGTTGACGTGGGGGGCGATTGGCGCGTGCGAGCCTCTGTATGTACGGTGCGTACATACGCGCACACGCGCTGGCGTGTATGTGTGTGTGTGTGAGAGAGAGAGAGAGAGAGAGAGAGAGAGAAAGAGGAAGGGAGACTGCAGATAAACAATGGGATTGGACACAAGTGATAAAACGACGTTAGCTGCTCCGCTCCCTAAAGAAAGAATAGCATTCAGATCAAAATATAGTACAGCAGTTATAACAGTTTGTAGCCATGTATTAAATAATAATAATAATAATAATAATAATAATAATAATAATAATAATAATAAATGAATGTTGGGAAAAAGACATTGCCTAAAGTTGTCAGGTTAAGTGAGTCTTAGATGAACCTTAAAACAGCTATAATAATATGTTTGTTTGACTGATAAACAAACCCATTACAACAGTTGTTTTTTTTATTATTATATCTCCATTATATCTGTGGACGGGCAGCAGACTCCTAAACAGTTTATGACGTTGTATATCAGTTAGGACAATCGAAAAGAAGTGTTCAGCGTTTTCTATTTTACATTACAACTACAAGTCAACCGAGGGATAATGTTGACGTCTGTGTTTGCTTTTCTAAAATTACACGAGGTAACAGGTTAAAACCTATCCACTGAAGCAGCCCTGAAAGATGCAACTCTTCCTTCCAGTAAAACAGTCCTAAAAGAATATATCTTGTTGTGAGTGGGCGGGTAACAGGGATAATTGCAGGTAACGCAGGGGAGTAAGCATGAACAGTACATTCTGAGCATGTTGTCTAGGTAACAGGGTAACACGGGTAATAGCAGATAAAAGTAAAGAGGGCATTAATAGCAATCGTAGACTTTGACCGTATTGTTTGGGTAACAGGATAACTCGGGTTACAGCAGGTAACAGAGTAGAGAGGACTTCGATAGAAACTGTAAATATTGACCTTATTGTTTGGGTAACAGGGTAATAGTGGTAACCACAGGTCACATGATAGAGAGGGCATTAACAGTAATTGTATGTTTTGACCATATTGTTTGGGTAACAGGGTAACACGGGTAACCGCAGGTAACGTTAAGGAGCTCTACAGCCACTTACAAGCATTTTGCTTTGACTGTGTTTGGATAACACGGGTAACAGCAGGTAACACAACATAGAGGACATTAATAAAAATGGTAACTTTTTACCATATTGTTTGGGTAACACGGGTAACCGGAGGTAACAGTGTAGAGAGAGACACGGGTAACCGCAGCTAATAGAGTAGAGAGAGCATTAATAGATATTGTAAACTTTGACCATATTGTTTGGGTATCAGAGTAGCCTGGTAACCGCTGGTAACAGATCAGAGAGGGCATTAATAAAAATGTAAATTTTCACCATGTTGTTTGGGGAACAGGGCAACAAGGATAGCCGCAGGTAACCGAATAGTGAGAGCATTAATAGAAATTGTAAATATTGACCCTATTGTTTGAGGGTATAACAGGGTAACACGGGCAACCACAGGCAACACAGCAGAGAAGGCATTACTAGAAACTGTAAATATTGACCATATTGTTTGGGTAACACGGGTAACCACAAGTAACAGAGTTGAGAGTGCACTAATAGCACTTCTAAAGTTTTATCATATTGTTTTAGGTAACAGTGTAACAAGGTAACGGCGAATATCGAGTGCATAATGGCAGAGTTTCCTACTAAACTCAGTGCCCTCTTGAAAAAAAAAAAAAAAAAAAAAAAAAAAAAAAAAACAGATTTGATAGTCAAAGTCACATCAAAGGCTTAGCTTATCTCGGATATTACTAACATGGCTGGGCCCATGCCCTTTGCGAGGTTTATGGCGCGAGGAACGAACGAAATAATCCACTTGAATCAATCGGTTAAAATCATCCATAACAATAAACAAGAGGCCCGTGGGCCACAATTCGCTCAGCTGATAAAAACAGCTATTGCATATTTGCAAATGCCATGCCACATTCTGCCAGTATTGTCACAGCAACTGCGACACAAATTTGACCACACCATAAAAGATCAAAGGTCATCCTAGTCTTATCATTTTAACAAACTTGGTAGACCTTGAGTTCCCGACGCTATATACCAAGATCCAGTCTCAAAGCTTTCTTAGTACTGGAGAAGAAGATATTCAAGTGTTTTACCATATGTGAGCATGTCAGCCGTCTTCTTCAATGGTGCAGAACTATTTGAATAAATTGTCAACACTCCATTCGACAGAAGCCCCATGTGAAATCTGATGAAAATTGGCCAAGTGATTTCAGAAAGGAAGACGTTTAAAGATTTCATGATTTTATACCTGCATATAGCCATGGGGCAAGGGCAGATGACCCCTGAGGGTGTGGGTGCAAAATTTTGATCCTAAGTAAAAAGTTTTACTAATTTAATCATACATTGTAAATTTCAGCCATTAGTTTTAAGTACATATTGAGAAAAAGAAAAAAGATTTTTTCAACTTTTCCACCATGCAAAACTATAGAAATTTTACCTACGATCATCATTTGAACAAACTTGGTAGAGCTTGAGACAGCGATGCTATATACCAAGATTCAGCCCCAAAGCTTTCTTGGTTTTGGATCTGAAGATTTTTAAGAGTTTTTACCATATATGGACATGGCGGCCGTCTTGTTCAATGGTGCGGGTTTGAACAAATTGACAATACTCTTACGACAGAAGGCCCCATGTGAAATCTGGTGAAAATTGCTCAAGCGGTTTCAGAGAAGAAATTTAAAACTTACACAATTTTATACCTGTATATAACCCAGGAGCAAGGGTAGATAACCCTCAGGGAACAAACTTTTGATTATAACTAAAATGTTTCCTACTTTAATCACACATTGTAAGTTTCAGCCATTAGTCTTTCATACATTTTGATAAAATGACTTTTCAACATTTCTCCACACAAATGCATGCGGGAGAAAAAATTGACCTTGCCGTAAAAAGATCAAAGGTCAGCTTACGGTCATCATTTGAACAAACTTGGTAGACCTTGATTACTCAATGCTATATACCAAGATTCAGCCCCAAAGCTATCTTGGTTCTGGAGAAAAAGATTTTTTAAGTAACAATTAGTCACAAATTATACAAGAATATTTATTGTATTTAATACATATATGGGCATGGCGGCCAACTTGTTCAATAGCGCTGAACCATTTGAACAAATTGGCAATACCCTTTCGACAGAAGGCCCCATGTGAAATCTGGTGAAAATTGCTCAAGCGGTTTCAGAGAAGAAAACATTTAAAAATTACACAATTTTATACATGTATATAACCCAGGAGCAAGGTAGATAACCATCAGGGAACAAAATTTTGATTATAACTAAAATGTTTTACTACTTTAATCACACATTGTAAGTTTCAGCCATTAGTCTTTCATACATTTTGATAAAACGACTTTTCAACATTTCCCCACACAAATGCATGCGGGAGAAAATTTTGACCTTGCCGTAAAAAGATCAAAGGTCAACTTACGGTCATCATTTGGACAAACTCGGTAGTTCTTGAGTCCTCGATGCTATATACCAAGACTCAGCCCCAAACCTATCTTGGTTCTGGAGAATAAGATTTTTAAATGTTTTACCATATATAGGCATGGCGGCCACTTTGTTCAATGGCGCGGAACCATTTGAACAAATTGGCAATACCCTTTCGACAGAAGGCCCCATGTAAAATCTGGTGAAAATTGCTCAAGCGATTTCAGAGAAGAAGACATTTAAAAATTACACAATTTTATACATGTATATAGCCCAGGGGCAAGGGCAGATAACCCCCCCGCGGACAAAATTTTAATTATAACTAAAATGTTTTATTACTTTAATCACATTTTTTAAGTTTCAGCCATTAGTCTTTAATACATTGTGAGAAAACTTTTTTCCATACAAATGCATGGGGACGCAAATTTGACCTTGCCGTAAAAAAGATCAAAGGTCAACCTAGGGTCATCACTTGAACAAATTTGGTAGATCTTGAGTCCATGACGCTATATATAAAGATTCAGTCTTGAAGTTTTCTTGGTTCTGAAGAAGAAGGTTTTTAAATGATTTACCATATATGGGCATGGCGGTCATGTTGATTAACGGACCGTGACCATTTGTACAAATTTTCAATCCCCCTTTAACAGAAGGCTCCACAGGAAGTTTGAAGAAAAAATGGCCCAGTGGTATCAAAGAAATGTGTGGACGGACGACGGACGGACGACAACGAATGACGGCTCGCAAGTGATTACAATAGCTCATCTTGAGTCTTGACTCAAGTGAGCTAAAAACTTATAAGGGGAAATTTAAATACTATGGGTCGAATGTGTTTGTCAGATCAGCCTGCGAAACTGCACACTCCAGTAAGGATTTTTGATAGACGCAATTATGTTATATAGTATTCTGAAAATAGACAATGAAGGCCCTGATCCGACTGTGCGGATGCGCAGGCTGATCTGGGTCTCCACTTAAGAATATATCCTAAAGACTTCACATGGCTTTACTCTTCATGAGCTGTTCAGATTAGTTGTGGAACCATGTGCACAGAGGTGTATATTTAATGATACATGGAATAAAAGTACTTTACGGTCACAGAAAACATCAAAGGCCCGTCTTTTTTCTTATGATTGTGGGTGTCAGGGTGTGATAAACTATCCTCAAGAAGCAAATTAAAGAGACCTTATAAGTGGAAAATTCAAATACTATGTTGTAATTCTCTGTCTCAAAGTCCGGTCTGAAAGTACAACTGTTACCCTTATCACCTATCATACCTTAGGATAACGAAATTACACTGTTGGGAAAAAAGTAGTACTTTCTGCACATATACAGCCGAACCTCAATAACTCGAACACCTTTGGGACCATGGAAATTTGTTCGAGACATGGGTAGTTGGAGCCAGGTCAGGAAGCAAATGGCGATAATTTAGGGAAGATTTTTCGATCTTCTATATAATAATGGTATGTTGTGTGTACTCAGTAGAATCGTCTCGAAGCGATTCTAATGAGTACACACAACATACAATTTCAAGATAAAATAAGAAAATTTCCTTAAATATTTGTTTTCTGGAGCTATCGGAAGAATTTCGTAGGGACTCAAAACAAGTTCAAATAAGCCATGGTAAACGAACCATCGGTGTTCGAGCTGAGGTTGTACTGTATGTTGATACGGAAAAGGCATGCAAGCAACCTATGCAATACACATTGTAGTTAAAAGGGTCAAAAATAGTATAGCAGATGTCCAGGAATAGCCACAACCACAGAACATAGCCTACCAATGACACCAAGAGGAAGAGCAAACAAACCATGACAGACAGTACACAAGCCATAGACCTAAGACAAGCAAAAGCAGCTAGCGCCCTCCACTAAACACGACAATAAGACAACGAACAGGCCAAAACACACACACACACACAAAAAAAAAACACACACAAAAAAAAAAAAAAAAAAAAAAACACCAAAAAAAACCCCAAAAAAAAACAAAACAAAAAAAAAAAAAAAAAAAAAAAAAAAAAAAAACACCAAAAAAAAAAAAAAAATAAAATAAATAAATAAATAAATAACAAAAGCTCCGCAGCGAGCAGCCACAAGGCCACACAAAGGTAAAACAACCTCAGAACCACCGCCTTAGAACGGTCAGTAGTGCAGACAACCCTCTTTATACCGACACTCGATACAACGACAAAATTCGTTATAATGACAATTTGATTGTCACGAAACCTTCGTTTAAGAGGTAACAATTAGTCACAAATTATACAAGAATATTTATTGTATTTAATACTTTAAAAAAAAACATATGTTTTGGATATTTGTTAGAATCGTGAGGCGATTCTAACAAATATCCAAAACGTATGTTTTATGAGGAAATGAGAACAAAACAACACCCTTGTTATATATCAATCTGCTATTTAAGTATTCTGTACAGCAGCAAATTCATTTAATGAACAAATGCTGTCGTTGTAACGATGGTTCACTGTAAACACTACCGAGTCGGGTTGGGCGGAGGCAGGGTAAATCGATTTTACTGGTACCAAATCTTCACCCTAGGTTCAAATGTTGTAAAAAAAATACAAGTACAATACAAAATACGAATTGATTTACAAAACCCGTTTTCAGGGGAAAATAAGAAAAAAATCATCTATTTGTCGTCTGCCGCTGAATTAGTCCAGACGGTGGTAAATATATCATAGGTAAAGGTAATGAACATGTAATGAACACCCCATGTTCCTCTATAATAAATAATTAAATCAGGATATTCAGTGTATATACATTATTAGTCTATTTTTGCAATATGTTTCTAAACGTAATGCAAAATACACGTATATGTAATAATAACCATTCTTTTCTCTCACTTTTGTCATTTCATGGACAGGAAAAGTTCGGCATTAAAAGGGTATTTTTCATATGTGTTAACAAAACACAGAGGGTGTGTAGATAATTACGCACTAAGAACAATAGCATAAAAGCTGGTAACAGCAATAACAAGTTGTGATTTATTGGTTGACTTGACTCTGACTTGTAGCGCAGGGACTCAATAAATAGTGTCAGATCCTCGTAAGCCAGCAAAGGTGTATGTAAAAAAGACATAAATTTACATGCTACGTACATCAAAAAAAAAGTCCAAGAGGATAGACATGTTTACATCGATCCTATCTGGAGAAAGCACGCTGACGCTTCAAAACTTTCTAGGGACACGAAAGTCATACACATGCGGACAGTGGGGACCTAGACCTGTGTTCCCATCTATGAGTTCCAGTGAGGTGGGTCACGACTACGTTTAATAATTCTCTGGCTCTGGGCAAAGTCAGCGGACGATAAACTCATGATACATTTGCATTTTACTTATACTGCCATGAAAATAGTATCGGACACATCATGCAAATTGGCTCCTAAACTGTTTCATTAGGAGACGATTTGCAAGAAATGTCAAATTCTATTTTTTTTTTGACAAAAAGAAAAAAAAAAAAGAAAAAAAAAATTCGTCTGCTCATTCTGAGCGTTAGACAAAAACCGGCGATTACAGCACACTATGCAGATAATCAAGGCGACTCCGCAGCGTCGCAGTTTGCAGTCATCAGTTATGCTGTATTTATATCCCAAGTATTTGGAAACATTCTTTCTTTATTGTTCTTGTCCTAAAATTTGAAGAAGTGCATTTAACTACTGATGTATCCAAACTATTTATTTGATGAGTGGAAAACAGTGCAGACATTAATCAGGCGCCGCGTTCTGTAGCGTCTGATATGGGCCTACACTGGTTGCTCAGGTCTATCTGTCTGTCCGAATACTTAGGGTAAATACGGTAATATCTGGGCCGCGCCATGGGAAAACGTATCGTAGGGCATATGCGGACAGCGAATCCCCAGCTCAGCTTGCGTATCCATGCTAAAGAATGTTTTACTGTTGGGATCAAACATGGTTTTTCATGCATTAACATTCGCCAGGTCCCGTGGGAGGTGTTGAAAACCGAGGCCGAAGGCCGCGGTTTTCAACACCTCCGAAGGGACCTGGCGAATGTTAATGCATTGAAAAATCATGTTCAATCGCTATTATTGCATAGAAACAGAAAACATTTGCTACTTTTTGCGTTATTTATTGCACTGTTTGGTTTCGCCTTTTCACCGATGTCGCGCGAACGCTTTTTCCACGGACTATGCTCGTTCTGGGGCAGGGCAGTACACATCTCGTAACGGCAGCAAATCTGTGGCCCGGTACGAGCATATTGAAAGTTACGTAGCCGTGCATTAACAGCGCGTGAATTGCCTTGTTAATACAGTATCTTTTCGCCGGTTAATGCACGGCTGTTAATAACGTGCGGCACTGCTTTTTATGCAATAATAGAGACCAAATGCCCGGATGATGTGCAGGATGATGTGAATCCCCACATTTTGCGAATGCTCGAAGACACGTTTTCGGTTGACGCGGCCCATCATTAACCGTCTAGAAGGATAGGCATGGGCAACTCCGAGCTCATAAACTTTTATGCATATGTATACAACGAGGACCCAGGGACATCCGCAAGTTCGGATGGTTTTCAATGCTGCTATAGACAATACAGTCGACTCTCGTAATCTCGAACTCGCTTATCTCGAATAACCGCTTATCTCGAAGTGAAAATCTGGTCCCTGTTTCAACACAGAGATCTACCAACTGGCAACAAAATATTGTGGGAAAGAGGAGAAATTGCTTCTGAGGAGCAATTTGTCCTCTTTTCCACAATATTTTCAATATATCTCTAACTTGGGATTCAAATTAAAGATTCATTCTGTTAAAGGTGGTTGTTCGATTAATTGTTTTCCTGAGTTCCGCAAATCTGATATGTCGAAGTACGGATATCTCGAAGTATTTCGTAGAGTCCCTTGGATTTCGAGATAACGAGAGTCGACTGTATCTTCGCCCTGATAAGCCCGTCCCAACAGCTGCAATCACTGACTAGCCGAGCAACGACGATCCAGACTGCACTGCGTAAATGCACAGGACGGTTCGGAACCTCGGTGTTCTCCCTCATAGGAGAAAATATATCTGTCAAGCGGTAAGTATGTGAAAACTGTGTGATTAGCTGAATTCTCCCAGAAGAATGACCTGGAACTGGCTGAGTTGTTACAGGCAATGTTTGATTTGAATGGACACATCAAATCAGATGGAAAAAGGGCAGACGCTCACCAGCAAGCGCACCAGCATAAACTAATGTGGACGTTCGCTTTTCACTGTCCGAGCAGCGACGATCTAGGCCACACTACGCCTGTATACAAGGCGCCAGGACACTCGCTGATCACAGTCAACATGAGAACAATCTGTCCAAACGAAAAGTACAGTCGAACTTCAATGCCTCGAACTTCTTTAGGATCATGGAAATTTATTCTAGACATGGGTAGCTCGAGCCACTGAGGGTTAATAACAGCGCCAGGTCAGAAGGCAAAATGTGTTAATTTAGGGATGCCTTTTCGATCTTCTGTATTATAATAGTATGTTGAGTGTACTCATTAGAATCGCCCCTTTAAGGCGATTCTAATGAGTACACACAACATATATTTTCATGATAAAATAAGCAAATTTCTCGAAAATATACAGAAATATTTGTTTTCTTGAGATATCGAAAGAATTTCCTGAAGACTCAAAAACCACCGTAATCGTGCCATCGGTGTTCGAGTTATTGAAGTTTTAATGTAGGTGTGATTCAAGTGTGAATTAACGCATTTATTAAACAAGATTTTTTTTATTAAATGAGTATATATTGTTTTATAGTCTGTAGCGATGCGCTATTTGAGATCCAGAAAACGGAGTCGTTGTACTATACTAATGTTTTAGTCATGTGTGTTGATATGATGTGAAAACGAAAGAAGCATTTCTGATTCTGATAATTGTAATTCCAGCTTCCCGATTGACATATCTGGGTTGCTCTATTGCTGCAGTGTATACATTTTGCTGTCTGGTTGTTTCTTTTTCTAGCCATTTTAAGTAGATTTGTGAATGATAGGTTCCCCTCGAGAGACTAATGTCAGCTGTTGACATCATTATACTGCCTAGTAAAACTTATCGGATGTCACAAACTGTCCAATTCTACCAATTTGAACTGTACTTTGCGGCCAAAAAAAAAAAAAAAAAAAAGAAGACTATGCGTTCATGCTGTAACCTACAAAATATGTTGAATTTGCTGTAATCTTGTTTTCATAGCTGTTATGTGAAATAATAATAATAATAATAATAATAATAATCGACCTTATTTATAGAGGGTAACACATTTAGTAATCTAGTACTAATCTTCCATGTGGCCCTCTTTTTTCCTGGGTAGAAACCAGTACTAAGCAATGTGGATAAAGTCTCTTGCGTAAGGAAACAACACTTGCTGTTAGTGGGGATCGAACCCGGTACCTATCGATCTCGAGTCCGACGCTTTACCACTGCACCACAGCGCTCCACAAGTATGATATAATAGTGTTAATTTTACAAAGAGCAACAAAATTACGAGTTTTCACATTTTTTATTTCGAAAACAAAGCTTATTTGCTAATAAAATAGCATTACCAATGACAGTTTATTTTAAATATTACTGTATATACGTGTGTAATTCGCGCTGTTTTTTTTACACCAGTCCTATAGGTCAGGTTAAGAGCTCATCACACGTGTGATGTGCTACTATAGGTTAGGTATATGCATAAGGAAATGTGACAGTGGACCATCTCTAAGTGACGGAGTGCGCTATATACAAACTCACTATTTTAACTGGCATATGTGCAAACTTAAATAAATAAATAAATAAATAAATAAACAATGTAAATGTCTACTTTTTTGGTTGGTGACTTTTTTCCTGTGACTTTTTTTTCTGTGACTTTTTTTCCGAGCACCATAATACAGTATCCATTAATTCGAAAATCGGACAACAAGGCCCTGATCAGACCGCGCAGGTGCGCGGTCTGATCTGGGCCTTCGCTGTCTGCATATATCCTGTAAGCACATTTTCACACAGTACGGTCCATGTATATATTGAGGAAGCTATGAGTTTTGTTTCAGAACTTGATTTCTGAAAATGACTTGTCTCAGTGAGACGTTCATTTCCGCATTTCAAAATTACCTGTTAACCCTTTCACTCTTGAATTTCTTATATAAATTCTTCCATCTCTGTATTCAGACGCATCCATTGTTGCAAATAGGACAGAATGACAAGCAGTATGGAGCATGATGAGACGGTTCGTTAAGAGCCATCTCATATGGTTCTGCATTTGTTTGCAAAGGTATATGTATCGATCTGTCGGGATGAAAGAGTTACCGAACAGTATAGATTCAGTATTTTTGTCGGCAAGATAACAGTATTTATCCTAAGTATTCGGACACCTTATCTTCGTACCACGATTATCCTAAAATTTGAACAACTCAATTTTACTATCTGTTGAGGTATCAAAAAAGAAGACTAGTGGATGAGTGATAAACAGTGTAGTCCCTGATCAGACGCCGTGTTCTGTGTTATCTGAGGTCTGCACTGTTTGCTCAGATCCGTCTGTCCCAATTACTTAAGCAATACGGTATAAGAGTGGTGATAAAATTTTAAAACATTTGCTGATGTTCGTCTGTCATTACTGACAATGACCAATCCTAATCAACTGTGTGATGTGTTATTATTTGTGTGTTCTGAGATGGCTGATGAGACCAATCTTAGCTCTAAACTGCCTGTTGCAGATAGAACAAGAGAGGTCTGAGGAAGAAAGCTCTGTTGGTGATGCCTTAGCTCTGGCTTTCCGCTGTGCACGTTTCTGCTCGGCTTCGTTGATTCTTTTTGTTTCGTATTCACCAGCTCCCCTTCTAATGAGGCCTCGCCACTTTGTACGATCTTGTGCAATCTGTTCCCATGGCTCTGTTCGTATGTTGAAGTCTTTAAGGGAGGCTTTGAGGGTGTCCTTGTATCGCTTCTTCTGACCACCATGGGAGGGTTTACCAACTTGTAGTTCTCCATAGAGGATTTTCTTTGGCAAACGTTCATCAGGTATTCTGGTAACATGGGCCTGTCCATCTTAACTGTGCCAGTTTCTGAAGAGTATGTACACTCTGCATCCCTGTCCTTTTCAGGACTTGTGTGTCTGGAATCCTGTCTTGCCACTTGATCTTTAGAAGTTTTCTAAGACAGTTTGTATTTAAACATTTGATATATCCTCTTTGGCATGCAGAACTTTCTGACATATGAGTCCAGCGTAGACGTACCAAAATTAGCATGTGCTTCGGCGCGGTCTGATGAGGACCAACGCTGTTCGCTTGCATAATTCATATGCATCAATGGACCTGTTGGGAATATCGTGGACCCGATTCAGACTGCGCAAATGGTTTAAATTTAGGAAGCGAATTCTATCTGCTTATTTATTTGTTAGAAGTCCTTTTGACAGTGAGATGCTAATATCATACTTAAGCGCCACCAAACGCAATATGCGTGTATGTTTATTGTTTATAATGCCTGTTATTCCGTTGAGTGTGTGTGCTTATCATTTAGAATTATGAATTCCATACTTCGTTGAATGTTTGTTAGTACATGTAACGTCATTTTTGTTAGCCGTGCCCCTACATTGGACGTATACGACAGTCATATAGATAGTCAGACTATTGATCTATATTTAGACGGGAAAACTCCTAAATTCAATTTCAGGGTAGACAATAAAAGGAATTTCCAAACTACTAGATTATTCCCCTTGCAGAGTTTCCTCAGTGTAAGCATGCGCAATACCAAAATATTCTAAATTTAGAACATGTCCCAATGGTTACCATCCGCACAAGAATCATGCGTATATTTGCCAAAAGGCTGAAATGAACCTGAATCACTCCACACATAAATTTGATGTTTGGTTTTGTGTTGAGGCTTTGCAGCCCAGCCAACCCAATGGGGTCATGTCGAACGCGGTTAGTTTATCTTACCACACTTTTACTGGGTAGGTTTAGTCTTTTATTATGCACATTCTTTCGCCAGAAACTGACAACTGCCCTTCTTGACTCAGCGGAAGGGAGAGAATGGCAGTAGAAAATATTTCATGATCAGTCTCCGCGAAAGAATGTTGCCGACCCGGCGGGAATTGAACCCGCAGCCTCCTGATCACCAGTCGGACGCGCATCCAACTGAGCCACCGAGGCCGACTTGATGTTTGGTACTATACGCATTAACTCATAAAACGTTAAAAAAAGACATTGTCCAATTGTCTAAATATTGCATGGTGGTCTGACATCCATGCATTTTTTTTTCTTCTTTTATCTCTACGGTGGTGACTCGTACTCACATTTTCCTGACAAAGGTTCAGGCTTCTAGTCCACTCGACTGTTTGGTTCCAATGTCATCGGATATAATGTTAAATATTAAAGCGATTTAACTACGTCCGTGACGTATGTCATACGTTATTGTACAATTCAGATACCATATTAATTCAAACAAGAGGACCATAAAGGTCCTATATAGCTCACCTGAGCTATCAGACTTGTATACTTAATCTTGAAGTGTCAAACAAGCAGTTTGCTTTAAGATTTTTTATATAGATTTTACATGTATGTTCAAGAGTCCTACAGAAATGGCCCCACATCCGAAGTGGAACCGAATTTGACCCCAGGGCTATAATTCGAACAATCTTGGTAGAAGTCCCCAAGATAAAGCTACATACAAAATAACGACGGCTTGAGCCGTTTATAGTTTGAGACGATTTTCAAAAAAGTTTTTTCTCTTTCTAAGTCTATTTAAAATAAGTGATACCTGGGGCGGGGTCATTCTATCCCAGGGCTATAATTTGAACAAACTTGGCAAAGGCCCATTAGATGAAGTTACATGCCGACTATCCAAGGCCTAGAGCTTCTAGTTTCAGACAAGAAATTTTTTTAAAGTTTTTCCCTATACGACTCTTTTGGTAAAGGATCATTAGAGGAACATGTCTGTGAAATCATTTTGATATTGGGCCATTGGCCAGCGAGGAGATGTCGTTTAAAGAGGTTTCTCTATTTTTACCTCTGCGGCCACTTTGTTCAGCCAAGTGTAACCATTTTAGCAATTTTGGAAAAGGTGCATAAGAGCATTTATGTGAAATTATTTTGAAACCGGGCCAGTGGCTTAGAAGGGGATCACCCAGAGAAACCCGATATCGGGATATCGGAGGTTGCGAGATTTCGGAGGTAAACAAATGACGTCATCCAGCGACAGGGTATGTACTTATCTATTTTTTATTGCTTATATCTTAATCATTTGATAAAAAAGCTGAGTTGCTCGTTCTAGAGACATAATAATGAATATGTTAAAGCAAATATTTCCTTTCTCAGCTACTTTGTGGAGGTGAAAACGGCATTTAAACCAAGATGATCTATTTTTCATCTCATGTTTTGCCTTTTCGACGGCTACCAGCCCGATCATGGTAAATGACATGTTGGTTTATTATTGCCCAAGGATGGACTTATCTTTTCTTCGACTGTCTTCATAGTTGTTTCAGTTTATCAACAAAAAACAACGCCTCCGGATGAAATTTAAAGCAAGTACTAGCGAAATTTTGGATAACGGAATATTCGGAGGTACATTGACACATGATGCAGTGGATCTCGGAGGGACTGTTGCTGGATTTCGGAGGCACTGAAAATCGACGGAGTGAGTTCTGTCTAAAAAAGCAATATAAATTAAAACCTGCTCGCACAATATGGTGCTAAGCCTGTGAGCAAATACTAGTGTCTGTTTTTGTAGCAATTGTAATAGGGTTTGATAGGTTTGAAGGAGAGTTTAATGTAATAATATTACTAGAACCAATGCCATTACGTTTAAGAACGTATATGCAATAAAACAGCTTTTCGCTGCAAAAATGATGTTCTGTATGTGAAACGTGATATTTTCCTACCTAAGTTTTGATTGAAATGTTGATTTTGGAAACTCGTAAGAACCGCAGCGCCGATGTGGTGCCAACGAGTGCCATCAGATCAGAAATAATAAACGTAATGTTACCATTGTAAGTCTATGATATATCAATTATTTATAGCAACATCCCAACTCGGCACAATATTCACCAATATCAGTACAAAAACTCTATAATAAAGTTAATAATAGGTGCTTATTCGTCCATCGGGCTGACATTTGTGTATCTACTAACAAGAATCTATCTATTTTCTTATACCGAGTCGTTCATATTTGACCATTACCTGTGTTAGGTGGGTCGCTTTATTTAGAATTTAGCAACAACAACAACAAAAATAATAATAATAATAATCACACGATGAGCTCTTTAAACATGTTTACAATCTGTTAAGAAGCATCTCTGAGTCCCAGTTTATACCATACGGGCTTTCAACTCCTCTTGTTGTCTACAAATCTTTACAGACAGTCCGCTTATCTAGGTTTTTAAGCAGCAGCCAGAAAAATTACACTTCCCCTGTAATCCCATTTTCCTAATATAAGTGAGATTTGCAAGGGGTCTTCACAGCATAAATTTGCTAGCGTGATATAATAATTATATGAGTTGTATCAAGTTGTATCGAGGAGACCTTTGTCATTTTCATTTGCTATCAATAGAAAACATTGCATATTTTGTAACGTGTTCTTTCATACGCGCTGCGCGCGTGTGTGTGTGTGTGTGTGTGTGTGTGTGGTTGGGGAGGGGGTGGACAAATTTATTCAAAATCAAGTAGATGGGGTGGGGGGGGGGGGGGAGTTGGCGAACGTAGCCCCCATTGTGGACAAATTATTTAAATTTTAATCGAAAACACAGGTTACACCCCTAATTTTCGCCTCTAAGTCGACATTTTCTGAGCATTTGCACGCCTCCATACGGTCACACCATCCCCATTTCAAAACCCACGGGCCTGGGTTTTTAAGCCTAAATTAAATGTAAGTGAAAAATCCATGGAGTGTCTGACCGACCAAACGATGAAACGAGACCTGTACCCCTTTCGGGCCAATTATTTTAGAAATCATGCAGGTTTGGCCTTAAAATCACTTTACAATCCTTAATTTTGCATCCCCCATCGGCATTTTGTTGGCATCTGTGTCCCCTTTAAGAATAGCCAAGAATTCACACACCCGCCCCTTCCATTTCAAAAGTCTGTGTACAGGCCTGGAAACTCACCAAAGGCACTAAACGTTGTGATGAACAAATATGAAAACACGCAGAATGAAATTTTCATGTCTTAAAAAATACAAACTTTTCAGAAAGAAAACTGTTAATTTTCGTATTATTCATCGAGGCGGTTCTAACGATAACCCGCAACCTATGTTTTATTGCAGAAACGACGTGGTTCTTAAGAGTACCTCAAAACATATTTTAGAGCAGAAACAAGAAAAAACATTTATAGCCCTGCAATCCCCACTTTTTCTATGTGAAGTCGTGTTTGTTACCGGGGTTTTCATCACGAAGGCTGGTTATCTTAATGTTTTATCTTGATAAGTATATGGCACATTATTTCATTTATTCTTTGCCAGTCAGCGTAAACGCTTTGTTCGCTTGCTACATGCCACTCCTGACGGTTCAGGTAATCGTCTTCAACATATTAAACCAGGCAAGATCACGTTTCAGAAAAGATGTAGCCGTTTTAAGAAGAACACAAAATTTCCTTTCCTCCGATATCCCGTTAACCAATATAAATCTGTCCTCCGACATCCCTGCATCATACCTCCGACATCCTGTTACCAATAAATGTGACAAAAACCCTAAAGAAATCTAAAAAATCTGCCACTTTAGTAATTTTTTCACATCTGCTATTTCTTGTATAATTTATAGAAATGTTCTAGATTATACAGACATACATACTCAATGAAATAGCTTTACAGGATAAAGGCTATAAACAATTGAAAATGGAATTTGGGTGAAAAACAATTAAATTTCCTTTTCAAACGTGATTTTGAATAAATAGGAGGATACTTTATATTGAAATTTTATTTTCATATATTAAACTATTCAACTGAGAAAATATAGGTTACGTTGCTTATCCTCCAGAAACACGTTTTTGATCATTAAAAGAGGATAAGTACATACAGTGTCGCTGGATGACATCATTTGTTTACCTCCGAAATCTCGCAACCTCCGATATCCCGATATCGGGTTTCCCTGGGTGGGGATGTTGTTAAAAGTTTTCTATTTTCAGCAATGGCGGCCATTTTGTTCTGCCGAGCGGAACATTTTAGTATTTTTTGTTTGTGTTGAGGTTTTACGGCCCAGTCAACCCAGTGGGGTCATGTCGAGCGCGGTCAGTTTACCTAACCACACGTTTACTGGGCAAGCTTGGTCCTCTAAGCGGTTAACCAGTACTGTGCACATTCTTTCGCCAGAAAAGTATTTAAAAAGTCATAAGAAGAAAATTTGTGTGAAATTATTTTGAAATCGGGCCACTGGCCTAAGAGATGTTGTTTAAAGATTTTTTTTTCTATTTTCAGCTCTGGCGGCCTTAAATTTTTGTTCAGGGGCGAGCCGAACCATTTTAACATTTATTTATTTTATTTTATTTTTATTTTTTTGTAAAGGGGCATAAGAGGAACATTTCTGTGAAATTATTTTGAAATTGGGCCATTGACCTAGTAGATGTCGTTTAAAGGCTTTTTTTTTTTCTTTTTTCTTTTTTTGTCTATTTTTAGCTCTGTCGCCATTCTGAATAGCTGAGCGGAACCATATTAGCGATCTTCGTTAAGAAGCATAAGAGGAACATTTGTCAGAGACTATTTTGAAATGGGACCACTGGCCTAGAAAATGTCGTTTAAAGATTTTTTTTTCTATTTTAAGCTCTGGTGGCCATTTTGTTCAGTCAAACGGAACCATATTAACAATTTCCGTAAAGGGTCATATGAGACATTGGTAAAGGGGCATAAGAGGAACGTTTTTTTTTTTTTTTTTTTTTTTTTTGTGAATTTTGAAATCGGGCCACTGGACAAGGACAAGTCGAATACTATGTAAATTAAAACAAAAGGGACATAATGGACCTATATCGCTCACCTGAGCTAACAGATTTATATACTTAATCTTGAAGTTTCACACAAGCAGATTGCTTTAAAAATTTTATATAAATTTTATGTTCAAGAGTCCTATACAAATGACCCCATGGGTGGGACCTAATTTGACCCATGGCTATAATTCGAACAATCTTGGTACTAAATGAAGATACATACCAAATATCAAAGCCCTGGGCCTTTTATTTTTGAGACGCTGAGAAGGTTTTTAAAGCTTTTATCTATATAATTCTTTAAAGGTTTTTCTATTTTTAGCTCTGGCGGCCACTTTGTCCAACCCAGCGGAACCAGTTTAACAATTTTGGTACAGGAGCATTAGAAGAACATTTTTTTTTTTTTTTTTTTTTTTTGTGAATTTATTTTGAAATCGGGCCACTGGCTAAGGAGATGTTGTTTAAAGACTTTTCTATTTTTAGCTCTGGCGGTCATCTTGTTCAATGGAGCGGAACCATTTTAGCAATTATGATAAAGAGGCATAATAGAAACGTTTGTGTGAAATTATTCTGAAACTGGTTCAGTGATTTAGGAGGATATGTCATTTGGAGAAATTGTTGACGACACACGACACGATCACAACAGCTCACCTTGAGCTCAGGTAAGCTAAGAAAGAATTCTTCGAAACCCATATATATATATATATATATATATATATATATATATATATATATATATATATATATATATATATATATATATATATATATATATATATATATATATATATATAACTTGACACACGACACGACACGACGGAATTCTTTGAAACCATATATATATATAACTTGATTTCCTGTTTATTTTAAACATATAATGTATATCGATGACCTGCGAATTGTATGATCCCAAGAGGCCGTTCAAAATCGTCACTTACACGATTCTTCCAAGTGTTATCTAGACGAATCTCTTCTAACTGCAAGCAAAGGAGCGCTTCAACCATGTTCATTTTTATCGTATTAATGTGTAAATGTGCATAATGTGGAGGTAAAGACACAAATTTAAAGACTATGCATATAAATTTCACTGTTGCTAGCAAAGATCTGTGTACAAGAAGGTCAGAGGGCAGGGGCGTGCTTAAAAGCTTTTTATTATTAAAGTGTAGTGACGACACTTGAATTAAAAAGCTTTTAATCACGTAATGCTGTATTCACATCGTAAATAAATTTAGATAAGCACTACATTAATGCAGAAGATTTAACTGTGTTAGCAGTATGTTTAGCGGATAACGCTATATCCAGTTTTCCACAAGTATGTTTCATATAGCAACAGAGCCTGATACTGATTACTGTTATATAGTTTTAAGAAACACGGATTCCATTTAGAAACATTAAATAATTACCTTTTCATTCACCCTGACCGGAGTGCGCATATGCGCTGAATGATCCGAGTCTTCCTTGTTTGCATTGACCCATTTATGCCGAAGATAATCTTCCACGTTCACTCTTCGGACCGATCCATTTCCAATATAAGGGGTGACTGGTTAGGTGTTTTTTTTATTACGCCCATGTTTTATAGAAATTCCTGTATTTAATGCAAACTGTGTGGACCATGCTCAGACGCCACATTCTGCGGCGTCTGACCATGGTCTACACTATTTTCCAATGACCCTTTTATGGGACGCTAGGCTAAATGGGTGTTAAACTTAAGGTAGACTTCACAGTGCCCGGCTCCAGCTAAAACATAACTGTCCTGAATACATATCAGCGCAAATTGTAAAAAGTTCTACATTTTTTCGTTGTGACAGCCGCAGCAAAGGAGTGGAAACGGGCCTAGCACATTCTTTTGCCAGAAATTGACAACTGCGCTTCCTGAATCAACGGGAGGGGCAAATAGGCGTAGAAAATATTTCATGATCAATATCCATTAAAGAATGTTGCCGGACCCGGCGGAGATCGAGCCCGCGATATCCTGATCACTAGCGGACGCGTATCCGCCAACTGAGTCACCGAGGACGGCGCTAGACACCGCATTGAGGTTGAATGGCATAAAACATCATATAAAACCGAACGCAAACTATTTATGTAGGGATAACATACAAGGTTTACAACATTCACTGCAAACATATCACGTCATTTCGACGTCGCTAGACATCAAAACGACGTTACGTGTTTACTAGGTTGTGGCTCGTCTGAGTGAAGGTGTCGGGATCACCATTCGTCCGTTAACATTTTTAAACCTTCTCTGAAACCACAGAAGCGATTTAAAGCTAATTTGTTAGAATTGTTGCTTGGATAGCGGGCATTTAAGTTTGTGAAACTTTTGCCGATCGGTAATTATGTGGGTTGCCACGGCAACCAAAATGTCCCACTGAATGATAATGGGGAAATACTTGAGGGCTTTCCAATGCCTACTCTGCTTCCTTGATTTTCAAGAGCCCCTTTTCAGGACGGATATCGACAAATCTAGCTTCTTCCCATCACCAGTTCAAGATTGGAAAACAGTTTCAGCTTCCACTGTGCCCTCAGGGTATTATAATTTAAGGACCTCTACCGAGGAACCCAGTGACACGCCCTCAGGACTAAAACACAATGGGCCGTGGCATATTTCCTATTTGACTGCATGTGCGCCCAGCAAAGAATCAGATCAGCCTGCGCATCTGCGCAGTCTGATCAGAATTTTTGCTGTCCGCCTGAAGATGCTTTGGATTGTGGCTACCCAGTGCCCTGCGAAGACTAATCCCAGCAGGCAAACAACATCAAACTGACGTCGTATCAACGTCGATGCGACGTGATCACGTCGCATCGACGTTGATACGAAGTCATTTTAACGTTGTGTGCCCACTGGGATCAGACTGTGTGGATTAGACTGTGAAGCTTATCGTAGTCTTCGCTGGGTGCACATGTAATCTTGTAGGAATTGCTGTGCAGGGCACTGGGTGCACAAGAAATGCAGTGGGCTCAAGCGCTTGACAGAGGATCCTGGTTACAGATGTACACGGTGCCAGGGAACTGCACGCCCCTTGGACGGGAAGTCCAAGTCGAACCTGACAAGCTGCAGTTGGTAGCTTCCTTTTGCTATCTAGGAGACATGCTCTCGGCTGCCCGTGGCTGTGAACTTTCAACCACAACACCTGTGAAAACCACCTGGAAGAAGTACAAGGAGCTGCTGCCAGTTCTCTCTTCCCGCCATCTCTCTTTCAAGACACGTGGCCGCGTGTACAGCTCTTGTTTGCGGAATGCAATGCTTCATGCCAGTGAGATTTGACCATTGACAAAGCCAAACCTCCAATGTCTGCAACGTAATGACAGAGCAATGATCACTGATCTGGATCTCATCCTGAAGCAGAGAAGGCTCCACTGGTATGGACACGTGGACTGCTCCAAGGGTGCAGTCAAGACAGCTTGTGACATACAGATTGGTGGAAAGCATGGGCCAGGGAGGCCCAAGATGACATGGAAGCACCTGACAAAAAGGGATTGCAGAGAGTGGAAGCTCTCAGCTATCGATCCTTATGATAGATACACCTGGAAGGGGCCTATGATGTGGATGTTGCCCCTGTACCTGCATGTTAATCAAAAATCCGATGATGATAATAATGCTGCAATATGTTAACCATTTCATTCCTAGACCAAAACGTATACCTTTGCAAACAGTGCAGTTCCAGATAAGCCGTCTCATATGGCTCTGCACTGTTTGCCATTTTGTTACTGATTTTTGACTGAAACCCCTATTTGCATAATGAATGTGACAAAATTCAGAGATGGATGAGTCCATTACATAAACTCAGGGGTGAAAGGGTTAAGGACAATAATTTATAATGATGATCCCTGTAGTTTCTTCCTGTACAATCAGGACCTCAACCAATGAATGAGGCAATTTTCTGTGCAAGAACCATAATTATGCCATTAGCAATTACAAAATTATCTCCCTTCTTCTATTTTTTGTTTGGTGTAAATCATAAACTCTGTTGAAGGTAGTCAAATGAAACCTGGAACATTGATTTAGGGCAATGAGAGAAAATGCAATGAGCACGACCATAACTCTGTCTTTAGCAGTTACAGAATTATCTTACTTTTTTGTCTGAAGCATATCACAATAACTACTGAAGGGAATCAGAAAAAATCTAGAACATTGATAAAGAGTGATGAGAGGACGTGCAAGTTTAGCAGGTGACATTCTATATTTGATTTTCTCATTTTTCAGAGAAAATAAGATTTGACATCCCATGTGAACCATCAGCAGATGATACACACGAAATGTTGTCCTATTTTCTCTGAAAAATAAATAAAAATAAAGAACTTCAGTGAAGTTTGTCGCACCTGCATACTAAAATGTGAAAACAAGCACCAGAAGAGTCATTACGAAAACATGCCCCTTCAAATATACTGAAATTTTACCACCAAAAAATGAAAATTTTCAGATAAAAATTTCTGATATTCTTCATATTTCTGCTCAAACCATAGATTGGGGGTACTCGTTAGAACCGCCTTGGCGAGGCGGTTCTAACGAGTACCCACAATCTATGTTATTGAGCAGAAATAAGAAAAATAATGTATACCCCTGTCAACCCCAGTTTTACTATATAAAAGTGGGTTTGAGGGGGTCAAAATTATATAGGCATGTTTTCGTGATGGAGAGCTGTCATCCTTGTTTAACTCAGTAATCTGAGTGAAGTGAAATTAACTTCAAGTTTTACAGTTTGTGGACTTCATTTAGGGTGGTCGCTAAGATGAATGCTAGGTACACCGACAAATGAACTGATGGAAATTTGCACAATTTTGCTTGGTAGTTTAAGGGTAAACTACGTCAATAACCAGTGCCAACTACTGTATGAATATTATCAGACTAAGAACCACAAAACCTACAATATAAGAACTGTTTGGCCAGCAAAGACGCAGATAAGCCTGTACATCCATATGGCAATGGTTCTCGTTTATCCCTCTGTGGATAGCCTGGAGGCTGTAGAAGGCACATACGAATAGCAAAGACTCTAAACTGGTCGCACGTCTTATTGCAGGTTTTGTCGTGCAGTGGCTCATATTATCCTGAGCCACAAGGTGAAAAAATGTATCTTATGACAAGTGGATCCAGTGAGGACTCAGACCAGGCAGTGCATCTGTGCAGTCTGATCAGTCTTCAATAACCGCACAAAAAAAGTTTTGCTACCATATTTACTCTAAATATTGACCACACTGAATAAATTCAGATGCCACACCCACTTCTAATGTTCAGCCAATCAGATTAATTGATCCAGGTTGCTGATACAATTCACATTCTAAATGACAAACAGTACAGATCCAGATCAGTTGGCTTCTTCAGATAAACCTGTTTGCAAAGGCAGGGTATAGAGTCACACTATGTAACAAGAATTCCGCGGAAGGCGTCATCGCACCTGCTGGGGCAAAAGTCACAGAAGCCACAATCAGAATGTGATTATTAAATATAGGTATGGTGGTTGTAGGCCTTATAGTTGAGGAGTTATCAAACATCAACGTAAAATGTGTCAAATATAGGTCAAGGTCACCAGGTCAAGGTACCTGCCAAGCTAGTGCAATGAGGTGAAGCACTATGCAAGGTTTAGTGGTTGTAGGTCTTATATTTGAGGAAATACCGAACATCAACATAAAATGTGTCAAAGTCACTGGAGTGCACAATATAGGTCAAGGTCACCAGGTCAAGGTACCTGCAGAGTCAGTACATCGAGAAGAAGTGCTATATAAGGTTTGGTGGTTGAATGCCTTACAGTTGAGGACATATGGAAGGGTGACGTGAAAGGTGTAAAAGTCAATAGAGTGTGAAATATAGGTCAAGGTCACCCAGTCAAGGTACCTGCAGAGTTCGTATATTGAGAAGCACTATGCAAGGTTTGTTGGTTGTAGGCCTTATAGTTGAGGAGATATTGAACGTTGACGTAAAATGTGTAAAAGGCACTGGAGCGCAAAATATAGGTCAAGGTCACCAGGTCAAGATACCTGCCAAGTCAGTACATCTAGGAGAAGCACTATGCAAGGTTTGGTGGCTAGGTCTTACACTTGAGAGATCTGGAACGTTGATGTAAATTATGTCAAAGTCACTGCAGCCAAAATATAGGTCAAGGTCACCAGGTCAAGGTATCTACCAAGTCAGTACATCGAGAAGAAGCACTTTGCAAGTTTTGATGGTTGTAGGCCTTATAGTTGAGGAGATATCGAACGTCGACGCAAAATATGTCAAAGTCACTGGAGGGCAAAATATAGGTCAAGGTCACCAGGTCAAGGTACCTGCCAAGTCAGTACATCTAGAAGCACTATGCAAGGTTTGGTAGTTGTACGCCTTATAGTTGAGAGGATCTGGAACGTCAACATAAATTGTGTCAAAGTCAACGGAGGGCAAAATATAGGTCAGGGTCACTGGGTCAACATACCTGCCAAGTCAGGAGGTCAGGGAGATGTGTCATGCAAGGTATGATGGTTGTTGTAGAATTGTAGTTGATTAGAATACTAACTTTGACGTAAATGTCGAACTTCGACATAACAGAACCGTTAACAGAGACGGACGAACGGACAGATGAATGGAAAAGCGGGCACCTATGTTGCAAAGTCAGGAGGTCAGGGAGATGTTTCATACAAGGTTTGATGGTTGTTTAGTCTTGTAGTTGATTAGAATACTAACTTTGACATAAATGTCGAACTTCGACATAACAGAACTGTTAACAGACGGACAGACGAACAGACAGACGAATGGAAAAGTGGGCACCTATGTCGTAAAGTCGGGAGGTCAGGGAGATGTTTCATGCAAGGTTTGATGGTTGTTTAGTCTTGTAGTTGATTAAAATACTAACTTTGACATAAATGTCGAACTTCGACATAAATGTTGACAGACGGACGGACAGACATATGGAAAAGGTGGTCGCCTATGTCGCAAAGTCAGGAGGTCAGGGAGATGTTTCATGCAAGGTTTGATGGTTGTTTAGTCTTGTAGTTGATTAGAATACTAACTTTGACATAAATGTCGAACGTCGACATAAATGTTGACAGACGGACGGACTGACGGACGGAAAATCGGACGCCTATATCGCACCCTGCTACAAGCAGGTGCGATAAAAATGTGTCTCCTGGACATATGCAGACAGTGAAGGATCCAAGAGCAGGGCATTAAAGAATATTTGATTCTGTAGAATATATTGGTCTAGCAAAAATCCTTCTGAGACAGTGAGGTTACATGGGATGATCTGGATCTTTAGTCTTCAAATATAATCTAAAGACACCTTTAACCCTGTCCTGCTGAATAAATTAACATGCCACACCCATGCACTTCTAACTGTCAGCCAATCAGATTACTTGATACAAAATTTACATACTGAATGACAAACAGTGCAGATCCAGAAGCCAACTGATCTGGATCTACACTGTTTGCAAAAGGGCATATCTGGGTTCAGCAGGACTAGGGTTAATTCTTGGAGTAGCTCATATACATAAAACAATACAATTCCTTTAGCCACATGTTTGGCTATGTGATGGAAGTCTTAACAAACAAATAAAAATGTGAAACAATAATATTCCGCCATTATACTGTCACAGGTAGATACCTCAGCCATTAGGAATCCCAAACCAGATCTCCATGTTAACAATGCACATACCAAATTTGGTGAAAATCTATTGACATTTACTCAAGTTACCTTCCAGAAACACAAATACGGATGTGTTGCGAGCAGATAACTGTCAAAATTGACCAAATTTGCCCATTTGCAGTCCCCAAGCAGATCCTTACAATATCAATGCATATACCAAGTTTGGTGAAAATCTATTGACATTTACTCAAGTTATTGTCTGGAAATGAAAATACATACGCCGACAGATGTACAACAGGCAGACCAATGGACACCAACCTAAAACCATAATAACCAGCCACTCTCGTGTGGCCGGGTATAAAAATACAATAACAATATAATTTTTATAAGTATTATTTTTATTATGATTTGTACCAACAAGTTACTGAAGGAAAAGAAAAGAGGTTGGCAGGGGGTTGTAGGTTTTCTTTTCTCGTCACCATCCATGATTACATTACGGCACAGCCATTTTGGGATGTCTTGTTTCCTGAAATAAAAAATGTTGTTTTTTTTAACCCTTCTCTTGCTGAACACAACAGGCCCTGTCTTAGCAAACAGTATAGATCCAGATCAGTTACCTTCTGAAGAAGCCAACTGATCTGGATCTGCACTGTTTGTCATTAAATAGGTTAATTTCTATTAAAAACCTGGATCAAGTAATTTGATTGGCTGGAAATTAGAAGTGGGCGTGGCATCTTAATTTATTCAGCAAGGCGAGGGTTAAGAATCAAAGTGAATGAATACACTTGGTGCCAGTTCTCACAAGGGAAAGCATTCGTGACTTTCTGTTTACTTTACTGTTCACCAATTCCCCTCTGAAAAGTGGTCTACTCTAAAATGAAAGAATTTGCTCCCAAGGGGAGCAAATTCTTTCATTTTAGAGTCGGCCCATTTTGGAAGGGAAGGGAGGTAAAACAATTTGGAAATAGCTAGCTCTCCTGAAAGTGAATCCATTCCCCTTTAAGCGCTGAATCTAGATACACTGTAATATGAAGATAATATGAAAGAATAGACTTGGAGCTTTCATATCAATAATCAATCATTCCCATAGAAGACAATTCACCTTACATATTTGTATTATTTTACCAGAGAAATAAGAAATATATATACGTGATGAGTTCATGCTAAGCTCATGCTAAGCGTGTAGTACTTGAAAATTCCTAACCATTTACATGCAAATCAAAACAGCAGAATATGACATTTTGATTTTTCTTTTTAAATTATTTTTCAGAGAAAATAATGCTTGACAGTTTGTGTGAATGAGCTTATATTCATTGCATAAGATAGAGCCACTGCACAGGACTTTTCTAGAAACTGGGTCATATTTACATCTCAGATACAAGATAATCTGCATGAAATGTCTATATTTTCAGGGAAAAATAAGAAAAAAATATCAATTTGCTGTCTGCTGAATTTGCCCAGAGAGTGGTAAAAGTTCAGCAACATATTATGACTGAGTTGCCAAGGAGGCTATAGGTCACTGTGCCTGCTTTCCTTGGCATTGTGTTCAAATGACTAGGGGAGTGTGTGGGGCAGGGTGTGTGTGTGTGTGTTTTTTTTTTTTTTTTTTTTTGTGGGGGAGGGGGTGGGGGTGGGGGTGGGGGTGGGGGTGGTGAACAGGGCATGGAAGGGCAGATGAAGTGAGGGGGTGCTCACTGTAGATCAGTAATAGATTTATACTGATTATAATTTCTGTGTTCGATTACTACGAGTTTAACGTGGGGCCCACTCTCTCTTTGAAGTAATACCATGTACCTTAAAGCTAACCCGTCCATATAACTTAAAGCTAACCCTTAAAGTGCCAATAGATGACAGTCTAAGCTATCATTTACTTTCCCACGAAAATAAGGTATGGCATTGAAGATGATTCACATGGAATGTCAAGCCTTACTTCTAAGAACAATAAAGCAATGATATGTAGAATTTTGTCTGCTATAATTTAGAATGTACTTTAACTCTTTCCTCACTAGAGGCGACTTTTGTCGTCTGCTGATAACCTTTGCAAGCAGTTTGGACCCAGATCAGGCCTAACAAAACGTTGGGCCTGATATGGATCCAAACTGTTTGACACTCTGATAATATTCCAGAAAGACATTTTTGAAAAACTTAACATTAAAAAAAAAATCCACAGACGACAAGAAGCATGCAAAGAGTTAAG
The DNA here is from genome assembly GCA_964016985.1 of Anodontia alba. NCBI lineage: Eukaryota > Metazoa > Mollusca > Bivalvia > Lucinida > Lucinidae > Anodontia > Anodontia alba. The sequence continues at coordinate 82,380,039 of OZ024829.1, forward strand.
GGTTAATGTTTGCCTTTACAAGTATAGTGTCTGTTATATACAGTACCAACTTTTAAGGCTGGCACAATTAATCGGATAATCGATTAATTGATCAATAAATTCCACAAAAATTATTATCGTTACAGATTTGCTAATAATTGATCATTTAATTTCTGTGTCTTAAACTTTACCGTATTTACTCTTAGTGTTCAGACACCTCAACTCCTTGCCATACTTAATCTAAAATTTGAACAAGTACAACTTACTACCTAATGTTGTGTCTAAAAATAGCTGGATGAGTGGAAAACAGTGTAGACCCTGATGAGATGCCGCATTTGCAGCATCTCATCTGGGTCTACACTGTTTGCTCAGGCCTGTCAGATCAAATACATACAGTAAAGTACAACATATGGTAGGAGTCATGCTCAGACAGACAGGTAAAATTATGACCAAATCTTCAGTGATTACTAATCGATTATCGATCGCAATGGCAGGATTGAAAATCGATTATCTTTTCAGCTCTGATTAGCCAGCCATACCAATTTCACACCAGCAACCTGTGGAAAGGTATAAAACTGGCTGTTCTAAAAAGGTGTTTATAGAGAGATTAAAAGTATCAGAGTAGCTTCTAGGAATTTTCAAAATGGGGCCAATGCCTGCATTGCCCCTCTGAAAATGCACTAACTCATTTCTGATGTCAAGAAAGCTTTTTGCCTTCAGAAATCACCAAACTGTAAAATGATGAGAGTTGCGAAAATTGATTACACCAAAGACTTCATATTTTATTGTACACTCACTAAGTCACTTAGAGCAAATCTATGCTAAATTTACCTTTCAAATAGGACTGAACATTTGTACAGCTCCTAATAGCTATAATGATGTATTATATTGCTTTTTGTCTGCCATTATTCTCACATATGGATGACAAAGTGTGGTATTCTTGGTACTGTTCCCAAGAGAGCTCAGAGAGAATATGACGTAAATGCTCATGGTACTATTCATCATCCAATAAACTGGCTTTCTTGCATCATAAATGGTCCGGGAAAGACCAAATTTCACTGATATTTAATGAATGACAAAGCCAGAAATCGGAAGTTTTACAAACCGAAATATGCAATGAATGAACCAAAATGCGCCACATTTCAGCAGAACACTTATTATACTATGCATTGGATACAGATCTAGCGCCAAGGCCTTAAAAAGGCAGAAATCCCGCAATCAGGGTCCCTAGAATCAACTCTGTATAAAACAACACTTTTACACTGAAAAATGCTTGTTATAGGAAGGTTAATTGCAATTGTTGAGAGGTTTCACTGTACTATGTGATGTTTGAATCACAATAGAAAGCTGCCATATTGTGGAGCCACTTGCTTTACAAGTCTGCTTGTACCGATTTCTTTATTCCCAGAAAAAGCAAAATGTCTGAATAACATTCTTTTAACTCTTGTCCTGCCAAACCCAGACAGACACTGCCTTTGCAAACAGTGTAGATCCAGATCTGAAGAAGCCAACTGATCTGGATCTGCACTGTTTGCCATTCAGTATAATATATATTTATGTCAACAATCTGGATCAAGTTACCTCATTGGCTGAAAATTAGAAGTGGGTGTGGCATCTTAATTTATTCAGCATGACAAGGGTTAATTACACTATGAAATCAAACACATCATAGCTCCTGATAATAAGGAATATTTTTCTTATTTCTCCATGGAAAACATATGTTGTGGGATGTCATTGAGGTGCTTCTACTGGGTACCACAACATATGTTTTCCATGGAGAAATATAAAAGAAAAATATCAATACTTTATCTAAAATTAAATTAACACCTTATCTAGAGCTATGATACACATAATTTTTGAAGTTGTGGCACGGAAACATTGTTCCGACTTTGTGTGTTTCATGAGTTTGTTCTACGTAACAATGCTTATAACTGGTATGGCTATCACTGAAAAATGTTATCCAAAAAAAAAAAAAAAAATGTCATATTGTGAAAATTGTTACCTGAACAGGTTTATGCTTACCTCTGTTTGTTTTTGTCTTATTTTTACCATCATTATTGACATCAGAATCACTGAAGAGAGACCCCATACTGTGAAACTCATTACCGGCTGAAATAAGAAGTATACACATATCAGAATCACTTTTTACTGTCAGATTACAAGCAATCAGAACCGGAAAACAGTATAAGGAATTAAGACTACTACCACTGATTTTAACAGAATTAGTCCTCAGATAACAGTTTGATGTGCCTTTGTAAAACTTTTGTACTCTTCTGCTTGAACCTCTGTATAAGAAAGTTCATTATAAGCAATTCAGATACAGTCCAACCTGTATTGCGCAAGCACCTGTGGGCTAATCAAAATGTGCTTAAGCCAGGTGCTTGCTTAATACAGTGAGTGTTAATGCAATTGCTTTTTTCAGGAACAGAATGCAGGCTTACTTAAAACAGGTTGCTTGTTTAATAGAGGTGGCTCTATGACAGGTTTTACTGTATAAGAAGGTTTAAAGGTGGACTCTGAGTGCTGTATTAAAACAAAAATGTATAGATTATATAGAAAAATGACCATTTATGGTCATTTTTCTATATAATCTAGACATTTTTGTTTGAATACAACACACATTGTTTTCACTTTGAATCCGAGCGATCGTGTTATAAAGAGCCTGTGGTGTATTTGTAAAACAAGCTTAATTCATATCCATTTTACCATGGCAAATATTCTCAACATGATTTTCTCCCAAAAGCCAGCAATAGCAATACATACATTTCACACAGCGGACCAATCATAGCAAACTCTTTCAAACGTCACAGCGACAGATAATGTGATTATCAAAATAAATAAGTTTCCTATTTTTCCTCATTGAGGCACTTCTAAAGAATATCCACGTTTTCATGGTGAAACAAGAAAAAAAAGTAACTTCAGATGAAAAATGTGCCTTATCCATTGGTGAAACTTCCAGAAATCCTCAATACTGAAAATCTACTTTTCCAATACTAAAAATTACCAATTCGCTATACTGAAATTTTCTCAATACTGAATTCAGTATTCAATATTTCAGGTCTTAGTTTAAACATATTTTATTTGTATACAGCAACATGAAAGACAGTTTTCTTATCAGTAACCTTATCAGTAACACATTTATACAAATAGGATTCAGAAGAAAGTCAAATGACTTATTTAAATCTTATATAGTATTAATAAGATCATAAAATGTGGCATTTGACAGCCTGTAAAATTTCAGTTAGTCTCTCGTTTTTGAACTGGATCAAAAATGAAAGGATTTTTAATTGTGTCTCTGAATTAATGTTGGCAACATTAATTCAGAGATAAGATAATGTCTGCTGAATCTGCCTAGAGAGAGGTAATTTCAGCAGACAACATTTTTTAACATTTTCTTATTTTTTCCAAGAAAACAGACTTTGACATTTCATGCAAATTGTCTTAATTTGCATGGAATATCGGTCTGTTTTCTGGGAAAAATAAGATATTGTATCTTCAATTTGTCGTTTGCTGAATCTGCCCAGAAAGTGGTAACCTTTTCATCCCAGCAAACCAAAACATATACCTTTGCAAACAATGTAGATCCAGATAAGATGGCTCATCAGAGCCACCTCATCAGGATCTGCACTGTTTGTCATTCTGGTTTTGATTCTTGACTGACATTCCTATTTGCAAGAGTGGATGTACCCAAATTCAAAGATGGAAGAGCCCACTTCAGAAAAATCAGGGGTGAAAGGGTTAACCCATTATGCCTAGCCTGTCATAAAAGGGACATTGGCAAACAGTGTAGACCCAGATCAGACACCAGAGAATGTGGCATCTGATCAGGGTCTGCATTTATTGCATTAAGTACAGGAATTTCTATAAAACATGGTTATAATAAAAAGAAGCAGACACCTCCTTCAGTGAAAATGCATTGATCCAAAGTGTTATGGTAGAAGAGTCCACTGGGCATAAATGGGTTAATGCTTACCAGAGGCATTGGTAGATGAATGTCCTGATACATTCTCTTCAACTTCAAGTTTAGCAAGCTCTAATTGGCGCTGGAATTCAGACACAGAGATGTCCTTGATCTCGTTATCTGTGTTGTTTGCAGGAATACCTGAAAAATGATGAAAACTATGAAGGGGATTGTCGAGAATAAATTTGGTAGGTTTTCCACCTTTTTACAAGGGAGACAACTCATGTTACTTCCTGATTGCATTCCTGTAAACCAAACCCTTCTGAAAAAGCCTCCTCTAAGAAGAAAGAATCTGCTCAAAGGGAGACAATTCTCATCAATCAGATGCAGCAAAAACTATTTAGACAGAAAGTGTATCCAACTCTGTCAAAATTGTTTTTGCTCATCCTTAAAAAAAAAAGGGTCAACTCAAAAGGATACTATCTTAGGAGAAATACAGGAAAACAAACAGAACAGTTGTTTCCCTTGTCAAAAACAAAAAGAAAATCTAAAGAGTGTAGTCATTCCACTTAACTACTAGACAAAGATATTTTGTCCACATATTGTTTATGTTATACACTGGTGAGAGACTGTCTAGACCAAGAAGTGAAGCATTATTTGAGCCAGTACAAGACAAAACCTACAATAAGACTTGTGGGACCAGCAGAGACTCAGATTAGCCTTCTTATCAGGAGCTACATGTATGTTAGTGATTGATTTTAGTTGCTAATTAAAAAATACAGCAGTGATTATTGTCTACGCCCAAAGACTATCTTATAGTTTGCATTGCTCCAAAAGCACTTTATGAAAGGTCATGGACTGGTTCAATGCTATTTTCCATGGAATGCTCAACATTATATCATAACCAAGTATTAGCTTTCACAAAAAAAGCTTGGTCTATGTTTAGCATACACAGATAAGGTTTTTTTGTGAAAGCTTATACTTGTAAACTATATCTTTAATTTTAAGGGGGCTGGATACACTTGGAAGATTTTCTGCCATATTTTATTAGGCAGACAACTTTTGTAACTTCATGTTCGTTTTCCTGTACACCAAATTTATATTTAAAAGGGGTCTACTCTAAAAGGCGAGAATTTGCTCCGTGCCCCTTCAAGGATTAAAGTGTCCACAAACTGTCTGCAGGCAACTAAGGCATTCTCAGTCAGATCTGGGTCTCTGTTGCCTATATATGAAGTAAGGGTCTTATGGAAGGTGAAGGTAAATTTAACTCTAACAGCACAGTCCCAGATTTGCATGAAATGTCAAAGCCTATTTTATAGGGTAAAGTAGAAAAAATATTTCAAAATAAGAAGAAGAAGAAAAAAAAAAAAAAAAAATCAAAACACCGTCTGCCGGATCTTTTACCCAGCATACTGTCCTTTTGACATCACTTGGAAAGATGTTTTTTGCTTGGCGTTTTATTTCAAATAAAAACATTTTGTTCTGATTGACCATATCTTATCAGAAACCATTTGTCTTTTCTGTTTCTGTGTTTTGTTCTCAAAAATTTACCTTAAAATTAAATTTAAGGCCAAAAATGGGTCTGACCTATGCAATTTCTATAGTAAAGTGATTTTTTTGAATTTTTGTCTAAGAAAATATTTTTTACTTTTCTTTGCTGAATTTGAAGTACTGCTTTTTCACAACAATACTGTGAAAATTTCAGAAAAATTGAACAAGCGGAACTTGTTGAAAATCTGCCTTCAAGTTACCTACCCTACAGATTTCTGCATAATTTGCATTCATTTTTACTATGGGAAAAAGTGAAAATATTTGACTTTTTAAAAACCAATGACTACAATAAAAGTTTGTGTGCATGAGTAGTTATGACAAATGTTTTTGCATTAAATAATGACAAAAGTTTGCAAATTCACTGCTTCTGTGTAAAGCGCCAAGCAAAAAACAGCCTTCTGAAAGAGGTCGAAAGCACAGTAATATACTTACTTATACACACATTCAAAGCTGATGCACCGTCAGCCTCCATACGAGTATCTAGCTCATCAACCTGGCTACCAGCAAACAACCAGTCAGCAGCTTTTTCCAGATTATCATCCTACAAAATATGAGATGTATCATGTAAAATGAAAATGAGTACATACTGTGATTATTCTACTGTATACGAACATAGAATTCTTCAAATGGCTGGACTGTTTATGCAGTCTACAACAGCTTTTTGATTCTATAGTATCAAGATTAAAAGCAAAGCTCTGGAACCAAATAACCAAATACATACATACTCAGATAGATCTGGGCCGAGTTGTTCAAAGCATCATTAGCTTAACGAGCTTGTTAGTGGTCAAAATGTTAACTGTTCTAGTAAGTATAATATCTAATTCACAGGTATTTTTGCTGAAAAATAGCTGTAAATTAGATATTTTGTACAAGCTACTCATAATTTTTCAGCAAAAATATTAGTGTGTATATGCCATATTTAATGATCAAAGTTTTAATGATACGTTAACTAATGACATTGTTAGTTTTGAACAATTGGGCCCTGGAATTTGCTTTTTACATACAGTTAAGGCTTCTATTTGTGTGATACGGTTGATGTAAGGTCTACTTTACAATGCTGCCTACTTCTGAGCATGTTTCTTCAAATTTCTCTCAAACTGTATTAACAGGAATTTGAATTTAAAGACCATCTGTACATCAAATTTTCTATATATCTGAACAGAGAAAAATCTTAGTTATGAACAAGAAAAGCATGAAGGTTTTATTGAGAAAGTAACCAATTTTGCAAAATGAGGCAATTAAATTATCTCCCATTACAAAAATGTATTATTTATCTTTTCTTCACTGATTAGGATAGATAATAAACCAGGGTCCAGTTTTTCGAAACTAATGATGTTAGTTAACGTATCTTTAAAATTTTGATCATTAAATATGGCATATACGCTAATATTTTTGCTGAAAAAATGTGAACAGCTTTAGCATTTGCAAAAGCTACTCACTTTTTTCAGCAAAATTACCTGTGAACTACTTATTGTACTTACTAGAACATTTAACATTTAGACCACTAACAAGCTCTTTAAGCTAACGGCGCTAACTGGGCCCAGGTCTAATTATTATTTTTTCTATTTGATATTACTATATTATGCAATAACCAACTAAAATTTGTTCAGATCTCTTAAATGGCAAAGACATGAAAATTGACCTGATTTATTAAAGCAAGTATGTACCTGTCTTAAGCAGCCATTTTTTCTTTCCTATGGGTTCTTGTTAAAACAGGTTTAAATGTACTACCTTTTAAGAGAAATGGATAGGACTTATATATAAAAATGCAATTCAAAGCCAACTTTACATGATAATATTATGAGTGTGGTGAATTATAACACAACATTTTTTATAACAATATTTCTATAACAATATTTTTGAGATCAAAAACAAAAACCATGTTAATACCAAAACCAAACAAAAATGTATAGCTTATATAGAAAAATGGCTGTTTACATGTAAAATGTATATCACATGGTTACTTTTCAATATAATATACACATTTTTCTTTGGATTCAACATTTGCAGATTTGAGGATCCACTTTTAAATAGTTAATATAATCAAAACTTAGCTAAAATGAACCCTGTTAAATAAAACTTGTGTATTACAAAACGTACCACAGTTCAAGAAAGCAATTTTCATCATGTAAATTAGTTAACCTATTGCAGACTGAATGAAATCCCCACACTATATATTGGAAGATTCTAATTTCGATTTCAGGTACGTCAGGCTATGTGTTTTAGATATTCCTAGAGAAAAATGTTTAACTATTTGCAAATAGTGGAGACCCTGATCAGATGCCGCATACTGCGGCATCTGATCTGGGTCTGCACTTTTTGCCAATTACCCTTGGAGGGGTCTCCAGACTACAATGGGTTAAAGAAGATTTTATCTTACCATGATTCTCAGAGCTTGGACAGCTTGTTCATATGTGAAACCCATAGACATGATTTTCTCTTCGTTTGGGGTTATAGATGTTGATGATGACTTTTTAGCACCAGTTGTTTGTTCTGGATTATCACACCCTGTAAAATAGCAAAATATAAGTATCCATGATCTTCAGGTCCAATGCAAGTTAATGGGAAATGTACTAAATAATCTGGGCCCAGTTGTTCAAAGTGTCGTTAGCTTAATGAGCTCGTTAGTGGTCAAAATGTTAAATGTTCTAGTAAGTACAATATGTAGTTCACAGGTATTTTTGCTGAAAAAATGTGAGTAGCTTTTGCAAATGCAAAAATACGTTAAATAAAGATATTGTTAGTTTGGAACAACTGGACCCTGACCATCAATGAAATTGCACCATAAAATGAAGTGAAGTTATAAACATCTCAACTTTCAGGTTTTTTGTGGGGTGTGTCGGGCTGGAGGGTGGGGGTGGCTGTGGGGGACAGAGTTCATCCAGCAGAGATTACAAACATGAAGATTTCTTCGAAGAAAATAACTTACTTTGCAAATAGTTTAGGTAAAATGATTTTTTTCTGTTCCATTTTTTTTAACATATATCTTACAGTACACACTTTTTAACACTTATGATGCAGTTTTAAACAGGGGATAGGCTGAACTTACAACCACTGCAAGGCCCGTTCAGATGCAAATCCATGTATGTTCATTTTTTTTCGAAGTAGGGAGACAAAGTGCGGCATTTTCCAAATTTCAGATTTCCTACCTGAAGGATTTTCCACTTTGGTTTTTGTACACTGATCTGTGACTTCCTGTGTTTTTTCCTGTGTCTTTTTATCTGGAATATACAGATGAATTTAACTTAACTAAGAGACCAGGCCACTTAAAACATACAGAATGTGAGTAGTATAGGGCGCCTGCCTATACTACTAATGTGTTCATTTTGACGTACTAAGTGACAACCTGCCTTTAAAGGCCATAATTTAGAATCTCTTGGGTGTTCCCTTACGGTCAGTTGGTACACTTTCATGGGAGGGGAGGCAATTTAGTTGGAACAGTTTAGCCTTCCTTCTGAGAAGTGGTCTAGTCCGATCCGTGTCTGCAATGTCTGCAAATTACTCTCTTGAAGGTTTCTGCAACTAAATGGGCTAAGAGACAACTAGTGGAGCTTGAATTCAGGCAAGCAGCCTAATGGCATGACAATTCTTGTTTTTAGCTGGTATTTATGCCTAAAGTCCCACAAAAGAGATTTTGACAGACAGTGCAGAGAAGATCAGAAGCCACAGAAAATGGCAAAGATGGTAAGATGCATATCATTTAGCATCTGATAATACCATGTCTACCCAAAGAATATGGACAGAAAATAAATTGAGCAAACAGTGTAGACCAAGATAAGAAACTGCAGATCTGATTAGACTTTACACAGTTTCCACTCATCCTGGGCCCAGTTGTTCAAAGCGTTGTTAGCTTAACGAGCTCGTTAAGGGTCATTTCATTAACTGTCTTAGCAGATTCAATATACAATATTCTGATATTTTTTGCTGAAAAATGTGAGTAGCTTTTGCAAAAGCTACTCACATTTTTTCAGCAAAAAATTTCAGCATATTTGCTTATCACTTGATGTAAATTTTAACGAATCGTTAACTAACGACGTTGTTAGCTTTGAACAACTGGGCCCAGAAGTTTTTAAACACATAAAGAGGTAGTTAAGTGGACACTTTCCAATGTTTGGCAGAGGAATTGTTAAGGAGTATTTGGTGATAATTTTGGGATACTTTTCTTAAGTTCTCCACAAAAACATGTGTTGTGGGAACTCATTAGAAGCACATTGGTGAGGCGCTTCTAATGAGTACCCACAACGTATGTTTTTATGGAGAAATAAGAAAAAATATCCCTGAATTATCACCAAATACTCCTCCTTAACAATAATAAGGTGTCAAAATACTTAGGGTAAGTATAGTACTCCTAACCCTTGTCATACCGAATATATTAAAATGGCACGCCCACCTCTAATTGTCAGCCAATCAGATTACCTAATCCAGATTGTTGATATAAATTCACATACTGAATGACATACAGTGCAGATCCAGATCATTTGACCTTCAGAAGCCAACTGATCTGGATCTACACTCTTTGCAAAGGTGGGGCATATATGGATTCAGCAGGATCAGGGTTAACAAGAAATATCAAAAAGCAGTGCTTATTAGATACCCTCCAAGTAATGATTGCCTTCTGGGTACTGAAAAGCAGAAACCAGAAAGTAACAAATGGAAGGATGGATGGATGGACAATGTGAAAACAGCATAACCCCCACAAACACAGTTTGTAGTGGGTATAATAATATTATGTCATACCCTGTGGAATTTCCTTGTCATCCTTTCTCCAGCTTTTTGTCCTTTCCTGTGTACTGGTAACTGAAGAACATATACATTCATAGGTCTAGATAAGAGTGGGTATCAGGTAAGTGTTTTTTCTTATTTCTCCATGCAAACATAATAACCTTGTCCTTCTGAATAAGCTAAGATGTCACGCCTACTTCCAATTTTCAGCCAATCAGATTACTTGATACAGTTTGTTGATACAAATTCTCATACTAAATGGCAAACAGTGCAGTTCCAGATCAGTTGGCTTCTTCAGAAACCAACTTTTCTGGATCTACAATGTTTGTAAAGACAGGGTGTATCCGGGCTCAGCAGGACTAGGGTTAATATGTTGTGGGTACTCATTAGAAGTACCTTGCTGAGGCAATTCTAACCACAACACGTTTTTGTGGAGAAATAAGAAAAATATCAATACTTTTGGATTGAAAAAAACAAACAACATTTTATCAAGAGCTATGTATACATTGCTACAATAAATGTATCTTTCACAGTGTTTAGTCGAGTTGAGGTTTACCATATTTATCCTAATACTGGAACTATAGTCCTTTCAACATCACTTAGAAAGACAATTTTTGCTTTTAGTTTTATTTTGAATGACTATAATATCTTATCAGAAACCATTTGTCTTTTTTTTTTGTTTCTGTTCTCAAATATTTACCCAAAAATTAAACTCATATCCAAAAGTTGGTCAGACCAATGCTATTTCTACAGTAAAGTGATTTTTTAGAATTTTCATCTAAGAAAATATTTTTGACTTTTCATTGCTGAGTTTTAATTACTGATGTTTTATGACAACATTGTGAAAATTTCAGAAAATTCGAATAAACAGAACGTTGAAAATCTGCCTCCAATTTACCTACCTTACTGATTTCTGCATAGTTTGCAGCCATTTTTACTATGGGAAAAAGTGAAAATATTCGATTTTTTTTTTTAAAAAACATTGAATAGAATACCAATACTTAGAGTTATTTCAGTAATGGCACTGTCAACAATCATTCACTCATGTCATGACAGTGTCTGAGCTGTTGCACTTTTATAAGACATTTCAATTTACTTGTCATAGGACAAGGCCTTTAAAGCTCTAGCTAAGAAGAGTACCCAGATTATGAGATGTATAATTTTCTTATTTCTCGAAGAAACCATATGTTGTGGGTTCTCAATAGAAGCGACTCACTGAGCCTCATGGGTACATATGCTTTCTTTGAGAAATAAGAAAAATGTCAATTTTCGGGCAAGTAAGTAATTAACCCTAATTGGGCTGAAAAAACTAAGATACCACACCCACTTCTAATTGTCAGCCAGTCAGATTGCCTGACCCAGGTTGTTGATACAAAATTCACACATTTAATGACAAACAGTGCCGATTTAGATCTGTTGGCTTCTTCAGAAGCGCCAACTGATCTGGATCTACACGGTTATCAAAGGCAGGGTTACAATATCTGGGTTCAGCAGGACCAAGGTTAAAATAAACCAGAATTTGAGTACCTAGAGTGTTGTCCTTTTCATCCTTTTTCCAGCCTTTACTGTGTTCCTCTGTGTGAACTCCTGAAATGTATACAATGTACGTTAAACCCAATTATGTCAAGTGGACTCTTCTATCACAAATCTATGGATTGGTCTATTTCCAACAGCTGTGTGTCTGGTTAGTTTTTATTATTACTGCTTTATAGAATTTCCTGTATTTAATGCAAACAGTGTGGATCCAGATCAGATGCCTCATTCTGTGGCATCTGATCTGGATCCACACTGTTTGCCAATTACCCTTTTTGGGGGTCTAAAGACTAAAATGGGTTAACCCTGACATCTGGACAGATAGACATTAGCAAACAGTACGGACCCAGGTCAAACTGTTCTTTAACCCATTGTAGTCGGGAGACCCATAAAAGGGTAACTGTCAAACAGTGCAGACCCAGATCAGATGCCGCAGAACGCAGCGTCTGATCAGAGTCTCCACTGTTTGCAAATAGTTTAGCCATTTTTCTCTAGGAATATGTAAATCTCATAGCCGGACGTACCTAAAATTGAAACTGGACTCTTCCAATATATAGTGTGGGTGAGTCTATTCAGTATACAATGGGTTAATGTCAGCCTATTCACCTAGCACTATTTAGACACATTACCTATCTACAAAAGTATGCAGACAGACAGAACTGAGCAAAAATGGCATCTGATCAGGGTCACTGTTTGTCACTTGTCCGGTCATTTTTATACACAAGAATAGGCTGTAAAATGGAAGTCTATACATTTTAGGACAAGTATGGTAAGGAGTTAACGCTTTGCACACTGGGTAAAAATTTTGACAGATGAAATTTTGAAATATTTTTATCATTATTTTTTTCCCAGAAAACAGGTTTTGATATTTCATGCAAATTGTCTCCATCAGAGACAATTTGCATGATATGTCAAAACCTGTTGGGCTTTTTTTTTTTTTTTGAAAATAATAAAAAAATATATCAAATTGCTGACTGCTGAAGTAGCCCAGAGAGTGGTAAAGATTAAAGTTTGTCATTTTGCAGTCTATTTTATGAATGTATTGTTGGAAACCTGCGATGGCTATAGACCAGAAATGCCCATGAAATAATTTTGTTTTGTTTTGTGTTGAGGTTTTATGGCCAAGTCAACCCAATGAGGTCATGTTAAGTGCAGTCAGTTAACCTAACCAAACTTTTAATAGGTAGGCTTAGTCCTCTAAGCCGTTAACCAGTATTGTGCATATTCTTTTGCCAGAAACTGACAACTGCCCTTCTTGAATCAGCCGAAGGGAGCGAATGACCAAAGAAAATATTTTATGATCAAATCTCTACAGAAGAATGTTGCTGAGCACCAGTCGGACGCGCATCCGAGCCACCGAGGCCGGCTCTAATTTTGTTTTGATGCAAAATTGTTTCATAAACTAGAAAAGTGTGTTTGTAGAACACAATGCCCCCAACTATATGCTTGTCCTACAAAATGCTAAAGTTGAAAAGGGGCATAACTCTCACATAATTAGTCCATTTTGTCTTGCTGACAAGAAAAAAGTGACAAACAAATGAATGGACAAACAACCCCAAAACATATGTCCCTCCAAATTCTGAACGGACCGACTAACAATCCAGTGCCCCTCAAAGTTCTTTGAAGTTGGGGGCATAATTTTCACCTCATCTATATCTGTTTTTATAAAGGAAACAGAATTTTGAATACCTTGAGGTTTATCCTTTTCATCCCTTTTCCCATCTTTGTTGTTTTTCTCTGCACCAATTCCTGAAAAATATGCAACAGTTACCTTATACATTTTGAGTTTATGCTCTAACAAATAGAACACATCCACCTCAAACTGTTTGAGTTGTACAGCCCAATCAATACTTTTAAGGTCATGTCAAGCCAGTCAGTTAACCTATTCACACTTTTCCTGGGCAGGTTTAATCCTCTAAGCAGTTAACCAGGGCCCAGTTATTCAAAGTGTTGTTCGCTTAACTAGTTTGTTAGTGGTCAAAATGTTAACTGTTCTAGTAAGTACAATATCTAATTATCAGGTATTTTTGCTAAAAAAAATGTGCAAAAGCTACTCACATTTTTTCAGCAAAAATATTAGTGTGTATGCCATATCAAATGAGCAAAATTTTAACGGTACATTAAATAATGACATTGTAACGTTACTCTGCACACACTATTACCAGTAACTAACAAAATTTAAAGCCCTTCCTGATTAAGCAGAAGTGGAGAATGACCACAGGAATTATTTCATGATCAATCTCCACAAAAATTATGTGGCCAAGCTGTAATTCGAACCTGCCAACCCTGGATCTGACAGATGCTACCAACTGCACTATGGAGCCTGGCCTTACACTGTTTTGATCAAGGGCTGCACTGTTGGCAAATCAGCCAGCACTTTTAAGCTGCATTTGCTGCGAAACTGTACCAATGGACATTTGCACTTGACAAAGACTCAAATCAGCCTGTGCATCCGTGCAGTCTGATCAGTCTTTTTTGTTCACATGAAAAACTTTGCACCCATAGCTATCCAAAATGTGCCCAGTGAAGATTCAGATCAGTCTGATCTGAATTTTCACTGGGCACACATTGAAAGGTGCATTTTCTGAGGTTGCACCTCGTTTAGATTTTGATTGAGGTTTTACAGCCTATTCACCCCAATAGGGTCATGTCGAGCGTGGTTAGTTTACCTAATCACTTTTACGGGCAGGCTTAGTCCTCTAAGCCGTTAACCAGTATTTTTGCACATTCATTTGCCAGAAATGGACAACTGCCCTTTTTGAATCAGAAATAGGGAGAGAATGACCTCTGAAAATATTTTATGATCGATCTCCACGAAAGAATGTTGCCAAACCCGGCAGGAGATTGAACCCTGATGTTCTTATCACCAGCTGGACGCGCGTCTGACTGAGCCACCGAGGCTGGCACACCTCATTTAGACACATCACATAATATTTAGGCCTGCTCATTCCACGGTCTCATCAGAGGCTTCCCTATGCATGATATTCTACAGTATCCAATAACACTGTAAACAGACAATGAAGGTCCTGATCAGACTGAGCCAATGTGTAGGTTGACCTCGGTCTTCACTGCTCTGGGTCAGTTAACCTATGAACATACAGACAACCCTCTTTATACTGACACTCGATACAACGATAAAATTCATTATACTGACAATTTTACTGTCACGAAACCTTTGCTTAAGAGGTAATAATTAGACACTAATAATGCAAGAATATTGTATTTAAACCTTTTTCAGAAACATATTTTTGGATATTTGTTAGAATTGCCTCAGTGAGGCAATTCTAACAAATATCCAACACATATGTTCTATAAGGAAATAAGAACAAAACAAGACTTTCTTACACAATTAATCTGCTCATTAAGTATTCTGTACAACAGCAAATTCATTTTAATGGCAACGTCTTTTGGAACAAATGCTGTTGTTGTAACGAGGGTTCACTGTATGACAATGCTGAATCACCTCCTTGCAAAAACAAGGGAATAAATTGTCGATCAATGTACACATCAAAGTAACTTATATTTGAATGTCTGAATGTTGTATGAAATAATTAATATTCATTTTATACCTGTACGCCTTTCATTTTCAGAATTTATCCTTTCTTTTTCAGAATTTATCCATTCTTTTTCAGAATTTATCCTTTCTTTTTCAGAATTTATCCATTCTATTGCTGGTTCCTGTGGGTTGGCACCTGAAAGTAAAAAGAAATCTTTATCTGCAATAATGAATAACAGTGACCTATAACCTAACTTTTGATTAAAAAAAAAACAAAACAAAGCAAAAAAAAACAAAAAAAAAAACAACTTTGATATGTTGAATTTAAGGGAATGCCTTATTGTACATTCATTGGAGGTAATTCTATGTAAAATGTTTTGCTTGCCTTCTGAAAGGAGTCTACTCTAAACAGGAAGAATTTGCTTCCTATAAAAAATAAACAAGAGGCCCATGGGCCACAATTCGCTCACCTGATTAAACAGCCATTGCATATCTGCAGCTGCCATGCAACAGTCTTCCAGTACTGCCACAGCAACTAGCATAGAAATTTGACTGTACCGTAAAAATGTCAAGGTAATCCTAGGATCATCATTTGAACAAACTTGGTAGACATTGTGTCCCTGATGCTATACACCAAGATTCAGCCTCAAAACTTTCTTGGTTCTAGAGGAGAAGATTTGTAAGCATGTTTTACCATGGTAGCCATCTTGTTCAATAGTACAAAACCATTTAATCAAACTGACATACCTCTTCAACAGAAAGTCCAAAGTGTGAACAGGCCCCAGGATTATAAAACTTTTTTCATGCTCAACTCAGCTGAGCAAGAAATTTTCTCTGCTAATAAATATGAAATGCCAACAACAGTTGGCATTTTCATATTTATTAGCAGAGAAATTTTCATGCTCAGCTATGTTTAGCTAGAAAGAATTTACAACTGTTAGTAATCTGAGATTTATTAGTAGCACAAATTTCATGCTCAGCTGAGTTGAGCATGAAAAAAGTTTCATAACCTCAAGACCTGGTGAAAACTGGTCAAGCGGTTTCAGAGAAGAAATTTAAAGATTTCATGATTATATACATTGTTTCTAGCCCAAGGGCAAGGGCAGATAGCCCCCAGGAGATAACGTTTTGATTGTAACTAAAAAGTTTTACTACATGTACTTTCATTAAAATTGTAAATTTCAGCCATTAGTCTTTAATACAGTTTGACAAAATAATTTTTCATCATCTTCCCCTTACAAAAGTATTGGGATGCAAATTTGACCTAGCAGTAAAAAGGTCAAAGGTCATCCTAAGATCTTTATTTGAATACACTTGGTAGACCTTGAGTCCCAAATACTATATACCAAGATTCAGCCTCAAAGCTTTTTTGGTTCTGGAGAAGAAGATTTTTAAGTTGTTTTTTTTTACCTTATATGGGCATGATGGTCATCTTGTTTAATGGTTAGAACCATTTGCACAAACTGTTAATAGCCATTGGACAGAAGGCCCCATGTGAAATCTGTTGAAAATTGGTCAAGAGGTTGCAGGGAAAAAGACGTTTGAAGATAACATGATTTTATACATGTATACAAACAAGAGACTGGGGCAGATAACCCTGGGGGACTAAATCTTCAATTATACATCATAAGATTCAGCCATTAGTCTTTAATAATTCTGAGAAAATGATTTTTTCAATATATTTTCCCAATACAAATGCATAGGGACCATTTGACCTTGCCATTAAAAGGTCAACAGTCAATCTAGGGTCATCATTTGAACAAGTTTGGTAAACCTTGAATCCCTGATGCTAAATACCAAGAAAGCTTTCTTGGTTCTGGAGAAGAATATTTTTAAGTGTTTTTACCATAAATGGGCACGGACCCCATCTTACTTTACTGCATGACCATCATATATCATAATCGGATTTTTGATTAACGTGCAGGTACAGGGGCAACATCCACATCAGTGGGCCCCCTTCCAGATAGCTGGCTTGCTGCACGCATGGCAGATCTCACACCAGATCTCCAGGTACGTCTATCATGAGGGTTGATAGCCGAGAGCTTCCACTCTCTGCAATCCCTCTCTGTCAGCTGCTTCCATGTCATTTTGGGCCTCCCAGGCCCACGCTTTCCATCAACCTGTATGTCAAAGGCTGTCTTGATTGCACCACTGGAGCGTTCCACATGTCTGTACCATCGAAGTTTTCTCTCCTTCAGAATGAGGCCCAGATCCTCAATGCCAAGCCTCACCATTTGTATAAATTTGTATAATTTATACAAATGCCTGACCATTTGTATAAATTTTCAATCCCCTTTGGACAGATGATTCCACATGAAGTTTGAAGAAAACTGACCCAAGGGTTTCAGAGAAGTTGTTCAAAGGTGTGGATGGACTGATGGACAGACGAAGGATGGGGAGTGATCACAACAACTGATCCTGAGCCTTTGGCACAGGTGTTCTAAAAAAAATCTATTTTAGAAACCATTTAAGGTGTCCGACATTTAGGGTTGAATACGATACCTTTCATTTTCTCGTTTAAAAATCTTGAAGATGCCTCCAAGATACCAGCTCCAATTATGAGAGTTGGTGCCTCATTACTAGAGTTTGCAAAGATCTCTCCAGTTCCCCGCACATAGTTCTTGTACCATGAAGCCATAGGCGGCTGCATGGGAGGGAACACATGACCTGAAATAAAGGTAGATTTAGCCATCAGCAGGCTGAATTTAAATTTAACTACTTGTCATGCTGAATAATTAAGATGCCATGCCCACTTTTAATTGTCAACCAATCAGATTCCTTGATCCAGATTAATGATACAAATTCACATTCTTCAGAAGCCACCTGATCTGGATCTACACTGTTTGCAAAGGCAGGGTATATCTGAGTTCAGCAGGACAAGGGTCAACTACTTGAAGCAACATGTCAAAAACCTCAAATATGTTGTATTGTTACAATATTTACCCATTATTACCCAGGTCAGCTTATGCAATAGCCTGTTGTCTCTTCTCCAGAACAATAAGATGGATTAAGCTGAAACTTAGTGAGAGGCACTGTGGCAAAATGGAGATTCAGAATTGCTAAAATCGTTCCCTTCCGATATCCAAGATGGCTGCCATGGTGGTCAACTTGAAATTCTTCAAACGACATCTCCTTCCCAACTGTAAGTCTGACTAAGCCAAAACTTGATGGGAGGCATCACAGGGACATGGAGATTCAGAATTGCTAAAATGGTTCTGTTCCAATATCTAAGATTCTTTAAACAACATCTCCTCCACAACCATAAGTCAGATTGAGCAGAAACTTGATGGGAGGCATTGGTACAACATAGAGATTCTGAATTGCTAAAATAATTCCGTTCTGATATCCAAGATCTTGAAATTCTTCAAATGACATTTCCTCCCAAACCTTAAGTCTGATTGAGCCAGAACTTGACAGGAGGCATTGGAGCGACATAGAGATTCAAAATTGCTAAAATCACTCCGTTCTGGTATCCAAGCTGGCTGCCATGGCGGCCATCTTGAAATTATTCAAATGACATCTCCTCCCAAACCTTAAGTCGGATTGAGCCGAAACTTGATGGGAAGCATTGGAGTGAGATAGAGATTCAGAATTGCTAAAATCATTCCGTTTGGCTATCCAAGATGGCCGCCCATTTTTTAAGTCTTGAAACCATAACCCTGTCAGACTGAGCCCAAACTTGGTGGGAGGCATTGGGGCCACATGGAGAGTCAAAATTGCTAAAATCATTCTGTTCCAATATCCAAGATGGCAACCATGTCGACAATCTTGAAAATCTTCAAACGATATCTCCTCCCAAACCGTAAGTTGGATTGAGCTGAAACTTGATGGGAGGCATTGGAGCAACATAGCCATTCAGAATTGCTAAACATGTTCCTTTCTGATATCCAAGATGGCAGCCACAGTGGCCATCTTGAAAACCTTTAAACCACATCTGCTATCAAAGGAAGTCAGATTGAGCCCAAACATGGTGGGAGGCATTGGGGTGACATGGAGATTTAGAATCATAATTTCTAAATTTGTTTTGTTCCAATATCCAAGATGGCCACCATGGTGGCCAGCTTGAAAATCTTGAAACGACATCTGCTCCTGAACAGTAAGTCTGATTAAGCTGAAACTACATTGGAGGCATTGGGGAGACATTGAGATACAGAACTGCTAAATTTGTTCCATTCCGACATTCAAGTTGGCTGCCATGGCAATAATCTAACAATATCCCCTACTAGCGAGATAAGTAGAAACAAAACCCTAACAGACAGAGGGAAAATGTGAAAACAGTATACCCCTCCCCCACAAACAAGTTTGCCTGGGGGTATAATGAAACAAAATATTTATACCAATATAATAAAAGGTTTATTACACTTCTATTGGTGAAAATTGCCCCACGTTGGGATACCAAAGGATGCTCACAAGTGCCCTTTGATATCCCAACTCAGGACAATAATATAGGGTTATTGCACTGATATTGGTGAATATTGTCCCGAGTTGGGATATCAAAGGATGCTCGCAAGTGTCCTTTCATATCCCATCTCAGGACAATGATATAGGGTTATTGCACATTTTAATCATTTAATATCTATAGCTATATAATAATCACTAATATCAGTGTAACAACCCTCAATACAAAAACTGGGTAAAAAGTCACCCAATGGAATAGCTTCCACTAAGTTTCTTTTTCTGAAATAAAAGTCTGACAGAATTACCAAAATGTGGTTGTCCAACCCCGAAAGCTCCACTTGCAGGATACTTATCCATTGGTTCCACAGTGCTGACAGTCATATCACTGTTCATCTCAGTTGTGCCTTGAAACTTGGACACTTCAAACCTGGGACTTTTGTTTGCTGCAAAATTAAAAGAATACCACACACAGCTCCAGATATGGCCAAATAGAAAAATATGTGTGTTCAAGGTAACCCTAACCTACCTAATTTTCCTGGTGAAACCTAGCATTATTCATATTTTCTCAAAAAAAAAAAAAAATATAAAAAATATAAAAAATTGTTATTGGGATAACATATTTATGCTAAATATTCAGACACGTAAATATGAGCAAACAGTGTAGACCCAAATCAAACTGCTCCTATAGGATCACTTTGATCAGGGTCTACACTATTTGCTATTCTATCAGTACTTTTAGATACATCAATGGAAAATCAGACTTGGAAAAAATTTCATGTGAATTATGGACTCATTAGAAGTGCGACAATATATGTTTTCACTGGAAAACAAGAAAAATATTACACCTCAACCTCTTTATAACACGGTTCATTATAACATGGTTTTGGACATAACACAGTTCAATGATGGATCCCAAAAATGTATAGATTATATTAAAAAAATGACCATAAATGGTCATTTTTCAATATAATCTAAACATTCAGAAAAAGGGTTTATATGTAATTGTAACAGGTATACCATGAAGTTATTATTAAAGCCCGGACACCGTTTACTATATGGAACTAAGTCAAGGGAAGATAATTCAAAAATGAAAAACGCAAGAGTTGTCTTCCTTGTTCATGACACATTGTCTCAATGTGATGCATGCACCTGTAAAGTTTCATGAATATATTCCATATGGTTTAGGACTTATGGCCCGGACACGGTTAACTATATGGAACTAAGTCAAGGGGAAATAAATCAAAAACCAAAAATGCCAGAGTTGTCTTCCTTGTTCATGACACATCGTCTGAATGTGATGCATGCACCTGTATAGTTTCATGAATATATTCTGTACGGTTTAGGAATTATGGCCCGGACACGGTTTACTATATGGAACTATATAAAAACAAAAAATGCTAGAGTTGTCTTCCTTGTTCATGACACATCGTCTCAATGTGATGCATGCACCCATAAAGTTTCATGAATATATTTTCATATGGTTTAGGAGTTATGGCCTGGACACGGTTTACTATATGGAACTAAGTCAAGGGGAAATAATTCAAAAACCAAAAATGCAAGAGTTTTCTTCCTTGCTCATGACACATCTTCTCAGTGTGATGCATGCACTGGTAAAGTTTCATGAATATATTTCATACGGTTTAGGAGTTATGGCCCGGACACAGTTAACTGTATGGAACTAAGTCAAGCGGAAATAATTCAAAAACCAAAAATGCAAGAGTTGTCTTCCTTGTTCATGACACATCGTCTCAGTGTGATGCAGGCACTGGTAAAGTTTCATGAATATATTTCATACGGTTTAGGAGTTATGGCCCAGACACAGTTAACTATATGGAACTAAGTCAAGCGGAAATAATTCAAAAACCAAAAATGCAAGAGTTGTCTTCCTTGTTCAAGACACATCGTCTCAATGTGATGTATGCACCTGTGAAGTTTCATGAATATATTCCATATGGTTTGGGAGTTATGGCCCGGACACGAAGTGGGACGTACAGACGGACAGACGTATGGGACGGACAGGGGTAATACTTAATGCCCATCCGCTATTCTTCGAATAGGCGGGGGCATAATGACTTTTAAAATCACAAGCAGATGACAAAGCAGACGACAATTATTGTGACTGGCAGTTTAAGAGTTAAGCTGAATCTTGTATCACAACTCTTTGGACCAGTCTGTCTGGATGTACAGGTGGATCTGAGTGCTGGTTACACTGGTCAGCCCTGTCCAGGATATCTGGGTAGTTTTTATTATTACTATGTTTTATAAAAATTCCTGTATTTAATGCCAACAGTGTAGACCCTGATTAAACAGCCTGTTATTTGGGATCTGATCTGGGTCTGCACATTTTGCCAATCATTCTTTTAGGGGTTTCCAGACTAAAATGGGTTAACAAGGCATGTATATAATGGTGTGTAGACATTAAGGGAAGTTGAAGTCTTTCCCATTTCACTTTCCAGCAGGTCTATTCACTGAATAAGGGATGTCGCCCATTCCTCAAAGGTGTTCAAATATGTTAACCTTTTACCATATCTGTCCTAAAATTTAAACATCCATTTTCCTACCTGCTGAAATATCTATAATTTGCCTGATGACTGGCAAACTGTGCAAACACTGATCAGATGCTACATTCTGTGCCATCTGATTTTGATCTACACATAGTCTGCTTAGGCCTGACTGTCAAAGCACTTAGGCTGACTAGAAATGATTTGTAAAACACTATACCCCCAGCATTGTATATAATGCTTGTCCCTACAAAATGCCGAAGTTAATAAGGGGCATTCGTTGCACAAAATTAATTCATTTTTTTTGTAAATGTCCTAAAATTTTGTACACCAAAGTGGCTGACAAAATTGCATATGCAAACAGTGCAGACCCAGATCAGACTGCTCCTGAAGGAGCAGCCTGATCACGGTCCCCACTGTTGGTCATTAAAGTATTTTAAGAAACAACTGCATTAAAAGCAAAAATTAGGCCCAAAAAGTATGAAATAAAGTGTTTGAAATTTTAGGAAATTTACTGTAATCAGGTGATCTACTCCTAAGCCCCAATAAGCTCATAACTTTTAAGGCCCTAGCTCAAATAGCTATTGAGATACCTTGTTGGCAAGAAATATGTGATGAACAAATGGACAAATGAGTGGATGAACAATCCAAATGCAATATGCTCCTTCAACTATGATGTACGCAATATTTATGCCCCCCCCCCCCCACCCCCCACCCCCACAAATAAGTTGGTGGTACAAATATTGCATACATCATAAAGATGTGCCACAAATGGCTCCAAACTCCAGATACACTATTTATGCACCCAACTGAATTGAGGGCAAAATATTGCATACATCATAAAGATGTGCCACAAATGGCTCCAAACTCCAGATACACTATTTATGCACCCAACTGAATTGAGGGCAAAATATTGCATACATCATAAAGATGTGCCACAAATGGCTCCAAACTCCAAATACACTATTTATGCACCCAACTAAATTGAGGGCATAAATATTGCATACATCATAAAGATGTGCCAAAAATGGCTCCAAACCAGATACACTATTTATGCACACATCTGAGTTGAGGGCACAAATATTGCATACATCATAAAGATGTGCCACAGATGGCTCTAAACTCCAGATACACTCTCTTCCCCTCAAAATATAAGCTGAAGTTTTCTGAGGACAATCAAATTATAGCTACTTGACCACAAACTACTCACGCTTTGGTCCTATAGCAGGGGCATTTGTATTGCTCCTCTTCTCAGCACATCCTGGATGATTGCCTGCTGAAAAAAAATTAGTTTGAAACTTGATAATTTGTTTGGAATAAAACAAATGCCTCCCCACCTCCCCCCACACACTCAACCCCTACCCCACCTCCAACATTCTTAGTCACATGTTCACCTTGAAAATGAGGTCAAGGTCACCAGATTCTAATCATTTCTTCACACTGACCCAATGATGTCCACCGTTCTAAATAAGAGTTCCAGCCTAAAATCTAAAACAAATAAAAAAAAAAAAAAAAAAATCAGAATATCATTTGTTTTGATTTTTGTAAGGCCATTTAAGGAAATATGCCTGTGTGACTTTTGACGAGAGCTATTGTTATGTATCGAGCATATGCAATAAAGTTGTGGCATTTTAGCCTTAACCCTTCTCTTGCTATACACGACATGCCTTGTCTTAGCAAACAGTGTAGATCCAGATCAGTTGGCTTCTGAAGAAGCCAACTGATCTGAATCTACACTGTTTGCCATTCAGTCTGTGAATTTATATCAATAATCTGGATCAAGTAATCTGATTGGCTGAAAATTAGAAATGGGTGTGGCAACTTAATTTATTCAGCATGACAAGGGTTAAATATTTTATTGTGTTCAAAGGCTCAAGCCACATACAAAGAATGATTACCTACCAAATTGTGTTTGTTCTACTTTAGTTTTCTGACTGCCTTCATACTGGTTTGTTGTTGTTTCCATGGCAGCCATATCTGTATCATAATTCTTTTTCACTGGTTCTGGAAACTTGGCTGTTTTAAACTTGATATCTGTATCGTAATTCTTCTTTACAGGTTCTGGAAACTTGGCTGTTTTAAATTCGGGTTTGGTTTTAACTGTAAAATGTAGTATATAACATTCACCTTAGTGCTTAGCGTGCTGAATAAAAATTTCAGCAGATGACATTTTGACATATATTTCTTATTTTTCCCAGAAAATAGGCTTTGACCTTTCATGCAAATTGTCAATGCCTATTTTCTAAGTAAATCCAGGGTATGTAACTCTAGCAATAACAATTTGATCAGAGTTCTGTGACCTTTATATACATGCCCAGCCTATAGTCTTACTTTGCTGCAAGTTTCAAATCATTATCTTAAAAACTGTAGGAAAAATTGCAGAGACATGAACTCTACTATGTCATGTATACAAAACCTTCAACATTCTTATCAAGATTATGTCACTCTACCAATAATAATTCAATCAGAGTTCTGTGGCGTTTATGCACATACTCAGTCTAAATCCTTACTCTGTTGCAAGATTCAAACCATTACCTTGAAAAACCCAACTATGCCATGTGATTAGGCAATATTTCTAAGTAAAGCAAGGGTATGAAACTCTAGCAATAAAAATGTTATCAGAGTTCTGTGTCCTTTACGCACATGCCCAGACTATATCCTTACATTGCTGCAAGGTTCAAATTACCATTTTAAAAATTGCGGAGCAGAAATTGCGGAGACACGAACTTTACTATGCCATGAGTATTAGACAAATTTTCTGAGAAATCAAGGGTACATAACTCTACCAAAAATAATTTAATCTGAGTTCTGTGACCTTTATGCACATGCTCAGTCTATATCCTTACTATGGTGCAAGTTTAAAACCAATACCTTGAAAACTGTAGGAGTTGTGTAGACACGAACAGTACTATAAAGTGTGATGGATGGATAGAAGGATGGACACATAGACACAAGACGGAGGGTAAAACTATATGCCCTCCTCCACTTTGTGGCGGGGGCATAAAAATTACCTTGATACTAATGAATGGTCTTGTGAACAAGCATAAAAATCAAATATCATGTTAAACATGAAAATTCTCAATCCTGAAATGAGGATTAACCCTGAAATTTCTGATTCCTGCATTTTTCTTATTTACTCCAAAAACATGTATCCATTTACCTTAACCCATTTATGCCTAGCGGGCCCTAAAAGGGGCATGAAATACTATGCCCAACTTATTCTACTTGTTCCATTTCAGATCACCTACCAAATTGTGTTTGATCTGCTCCAGTTTTCTGACTGCCTTGATACTGATTTGTTGTTGTTTCCATGGCAGCAATATCTTGATCATAGTTCTTTTTCACAGGTTCTGGAAACTTGGCTGTTTTAAACTCGGGTTTGGGTTTAACTGCAGAATGTAGTATATAATATTAGTGCTTAGCATGCTGGGTAAAAATTTCAGCAGATGACATTTTGAAAAAGATTTCTACTTTTCCTAGCAAACGGAATTTGACCTTTCATGCAAATTGTCAAAGTCTATTTTCTGGGAAAAATAGAAAAAAATATATTTCAAAATGATGTCTGCTGAAATTTTTACCCAGCATACTAAGGGTTAAAATCATATCAGCCATGTCATAAGAAAATGTGTCTTCTAACACCCCTGCTCGTGTTGTTCCTTATTTGTCTTTACATTTCTAGCCATGCTTTATCTAAGGCATTTGAGCATAGGAATTTCGTCGCGCGCTATCAATGGGAAATCAATCATTACTGTTGCGAAAGTTGCGTCCCTGGTAACTATGGACGCTAGCTTACAATATTGGTCGAAACATTCATATACATAATAAATTATATTAGTAAGAGAGAAAATGATCTACAAACATTGCAGTTCTTTGACTTTTTTACCTGAAGAGTTCCTCTACAGGTTATACCATTCAAACATTCGTTTTACTCCTTGTTGCCATCGTGTATTTGTTGAAAACAAAAGTGTCGGTTAACATTCATATTTTGTTGTTTTATATCTGTCCTCCATAGGTCCATCGCGGCACTCCTATTTCATTCGATTTGCAATTCTTTCATGAACACAGGATACAAGTTTTTATGTTTTACATCTTTTTAGTATTTTACATCGTCAGCTGATTCGCATAAGTATCCGCCATTTTGAATGTTCATCATCGAACCTTGTAACTACGTAACCGTGTGACGTAATGCTTAACGGTTGACGACAACTACCAAATGGGAAAGTCAGGTAATAAAAATAATCATAAAAATCAATAACAATCTCATTTATGCAAAACATTCGCTCAGTGAGGGGTGTTAGAAAAGAAATAAATTATTCTGAACCCTGCTCAAATGCCGCAGATAAAGCACAGTTGAGTTTGGGTTGTACCCATTTGAACACTCGCTCGCTGCGCTCGCTCGTGCTCAAATGGGTACAACCCAAACTCAACTGTGCTTTACCTTGGGCATTTGAGCACCGTTTGGAATAATTTATTTCTTAATTCAGCACATAGGCAGACAGCAAATGCCCAGGGCCCAGTTGTTCAAAGCAATGCAAAATCTACTCAGTTTTTTTCAGGAATATTATCGAAGTATTTGCCTCATTTCAATACAGAAATTTTAATATCACATTAGCTAATAACTTTGTACAGTTTTGAACTGGACCCAGATCGGCCTGTTCATCAGCAGTCTGATCAGGGCTTTCACAATCGAATACTTGGCTATGGTAGATGTCCTCATACACCAAAGTTTCTGATAAAATGTCTTTTACATAGAATGAAGACCCTGATCAGACTGCCCCTGAAGGTCTACACTGTTTGCCATTCTACTATGCACTTTAAGAAACAACTGCATAAAAAGCAAAATTTAGGCCATGGAAGTATGAAATAAAGTGTTTGAAATTTTCGCACATTTACCATACTGTAGAATATAACAATATACATTTATAGCAGTCAGACTGTAATTGAGCCAGTGCAGGACAAAAATTACAATAAGACTTGTGCGACCAGTGAAGATGCAGATCAGCCTGCGCATCTGTGCAGTCTGATCAGAGTCTTTGCCAATCGCATGTGCCTTCTACAGCCTCTGGGCCATCTAAAGAAGGATGAACAAAAACCCTTGCCTCACTGGGTGGATCTACAGGCTGATCTGAGTCTTTGCTGGTCACGCAGGTCTTATTGTAGTTTTTGTCAAGCGCTGGCTCATATGGCTTTACTAGCTGATCTGGATCTTTACTGTCTGCACATGCCCCAGACATCATTCCTGATGGCATGGCTCATTGTAACCAGTTTAGACTGAATACCACCCCTCCCAACATATTATAATGGAAGAGACCAATTTCAAAATTTATGTGATTAGATATTCCTAGTGAAAAATGGCTGAATTATTTGCAAACAGAGGAGCCCCTGAACAGATACCCTTTTGGGGATCTCCAGATTAAAATGGGCTTAATGCTCCTGTATGAAATGAAAAAATGTGTTTTAAAATGATGTCCCCCATCCCCCCACACTTCTCCACACTCCACAAACACCATGTACCTTTGATTTGTTTGTGTTGAGGTTTTACGGCCCAGTCAACCCAATGGGGTCATGTCGAGCGCGGTCAGTTTACCTAACCACACGTTTACTGGGCAGGCTTAGTCCTCTAAGCAGTTAACCAGTATTGTGCACATCCTTTCGCCAGAAACTGACAACTGCCCTTCTTGAATCAGCGGAAGGGAGAGAATGACCGTAGAAAATATTTCATGATCAATCTCCACGAAAGAATGTTGCCGACCTCGGCGGGGGTTGAACCCGCGACCTCCTGGTCTCCAGTCGGACGGCGCATGTACCTTTGATACTATTTGTCCTGTGTAGACCATGAAATGGTATCACAATTACTGACATCTATCAGCTTTAAAGGCTGTCTTAACCCTTGTCATGTTGAATAAATTAAGATGCCCATTTCTAATGATCAGCCGATCAGATTACATAATCGAGATTGTGTACAGACAACCCTCTTTACACTGGTTTCAACTATAAAATTCGTTAAAAGGACAATTTGACTGTCACAAAGCCTTTGCTTTAGCGGTAACAATTAGTCACAAATCATGCAAGAATGTAGTATTTAATACCTTAAAGAAGCATATATTTTGGATATTTGTTAGAATTGCCTCAGTGAGGCAATTCTAACAAATATCCAAAACATACGTTCTGTGAGGAAATAAGGCCAAAACGAGACCTTTCTTACATATCAATCTGCTCTTTACATATTCTGCACAACAGCAAATTCATTTTAATGGCAACATCTTTGGGAACAAGTGATGTCGTTGTAAAGAGGGTTCACTGTATATATATATTTACATACTGAATAACAAACGTTGAAGATCCAGATCAGTTAGCAACTGATCTGGATGTGTTTGCAAAGGCAGGGCATATCCAGGTTTAGCAGGACAAGGGCTAATGTAGTATCACTGCCAGTTTGAAGAAAATCCGCCAACAAGTTCAAGCCTTATTGTACACACATAAGCCCACCATGTAAATTTGACGCTATCTATCCAGTGCTGACCTTGAAAATAAAGTCATGGTCACGAAAATTTGATCACTCATATATCCCTCCAAGTTTGATGAAAATCTGTCACTCTGTTCAAAATATATCGTGCCCACAAACATGACTGGGCAAAAACCTGACATTATTTGTCCTGTCAGAATCTTGAAAATGAGGTCAAGGTCACCAAATCTATTTATCTCTAAAGTTTGCTCATAATGTATCCCTGCAGGTAAGATAAAAATCCACCAACCCATTCAAGAGATATTGTTTACACAAGAAACTATAACATGAATGAAATGCCAAAGCCAAAGCCAAAGCCAAGAGCAACTAATGGGAACTGGATTGGAAACAACAAACCGTATTCAACCTAATTATTGCTTATGTTCCTGTAAGTGCAAAGTCCAGCAATTTGGTCCCCTATATTGGCTTTAGATTACAGCCAGTGTACTCTAATCTAGTTCTTTATAAAATCATATGTTCTTGGTACTCATTTGAATTGCACTGACAAGTCAAGGCAATTCAAATGAGTACCAACAACATATGCTTTTATAAAGAAAGTCAGAAAAATAAATATAAGTATCATTACATACGTCCCTCAAGAAGTTCTCTGCTCATTTTTCTTTAAAGTGTACCCGTATTAGGAGGATATTTTACTGCAAGTTTTTTTTAGTGATTTTTGAAAAATTTAAGTGCACAGTGCAGTAATTAGGTCAAATACAGTATTCCCTTCACAATGTCAGAAAGTGTACCTTAGGAAATGTGTGCCCAGCCAAGACTCAGATCAGCCTTTTCTTGAAGTGGCCTCAGAGACTTACCGTATTCAATCTAATTACCGCATGGTAACTTAGGTTTTTCAAAATTACTAGGAAAACCTTTTAAAAAATATGCACCTTATAAGGGCACACTTTAAAGAAAGATTAGCAGATCACTTCAAGAGTGGATTATCGGAGTGGAGACTGCAGATGCATGTATTACTATAGATCAGCAGTTTCCAGCTGTTAATGCTTTTGCAACATCTTCCTGCTTATTATCAATTTTATAAATGCATACTTATTTACATCCCTATAGCCGCTATTATACTTTCATAAAGTATCGACATTTATTGTTAAATATATATGTATTTACGACAAGTAAAGTTGCATGTATAATTTCACCTCACCCATTGCCTAAAACATTAAGGCTTACTGTCTGCAAATGAAATTCAATGGTTTATAAACAAAGCACACTATTTGATGCTGATTCAAGTTCAACTGTTTCAATGTTTTGGAGATTTATGGTTTTCTACAATAGACTGTTGCTAAAAATAGAATCACCAGAATACCGCAGTACAGGCAAGTGTATCACGGTATTTACCATGCCAAAGAAATACCGCAGTATACCAGTGTACCTATATTTTTGCACACCCCTACTGTATTCTTACTTAGCTGCAAGTTTCAAATCATTATCTTGAAAACTGTAGTAGTTGCGGAGACACTAACCCTACTGTGACATAAGACAAATTTTCTACGTAAATCAAAGGTATGTACCATATTTACCATATGTATTCGGACAGACAGGCCTGAGCAAACAGTATAGACCCAGATGAGACGCCGCAGAACGCGGCGTCTCATCTGGGTCTACACTGTTTGTCACTCATCCAGCAATTTTTAGACACAACATCGGGTCGTAAATTGTACTGGTCCAAATTTTAGAACATATATGGTAAGGAGGTGAGGTGTCCGAATACTTAAGGTAAATACAGTAAGCCTACCAATAATAATTCTATCAGAGTTCTGTGACCTTTATGCACATGCTCAATCTATATCCTTACTATGGTGCAAGTTTAAAACCATTACCTTTAAAACTGTAGGAGGAGTGGAGACAGGACCAGTACTATAAGTGTGACAGACAGACTGGCACATGGATGGACAGACACACTGACATATGGGTAAAACTATATGCCCTCCTCCACTTCATGGCAGGTCTTGTGAACAAGTGTAAAGGTGAAATATCATGTTTAACATGAAAATTCTCAATCCTGAAGTCAGGATTAATCCTGAAATTTCCAATTCCTGCATTTTCCTTATTTTCTCAGAAAACAGCACGGCTGTAGAAATACTATGCCAAACTGTTCCATCTTAGATTACCTACCAAATTGTGTTTGTTCTGCTCCAGGTTTCTGACTGCCTTGATACTGATTTGTTGTTGTTTCCATGGCAGCACTATCCGAATCATACATCTTCTTCACAGGTTCTGGAAATTTGGCTGTTTTAAAACCGGGTCTGGGTTTAACTGCAGAATGTAGTATATTACATTTAATCTTAATTCTTAGCACGCTGGGTAAACATTTCAGCATAGATTTCTAGTTTTCCCAGAAAACAGGCTTTGACCTTTCATGCAAATTGTCAAAGCCTATTTTCTGGGAAAAACAGAAAAAAATATTTCAAAATGTTGTCTGCTGAAATTTTTACCCAGCATGCTAAGGGTTAAAATCATATCAGTCATGTCATAAGAAAATGTGCCTTCAGCACATAGGCATACAGCAAATGCCCAGGGCCCAGTTGTTCAAAGCATCACAAAAGCAATGCAAAAGCTACTCACACAATCTGACTGAAATCCGATCTTAATCTATTATAAGATCTGACAGTCACCGACGTGAGGTCATATTCAATGACCCAAATCGCTATTTTTAAGCGAACCAATCAAAATGTTCGTTACATACTCAGTTCGGTGAAAACAGGTCACACAAATAGAATGCTGACCTACCGTCAAATCAAGCTCGCCAACATATGCTTTAATAAAGAAAGTCAGAAAAATAAATATAAGTATCATTAAATATATATCCCTCAAGAAGTTCTTTACTCATTTTTTCTTTAAAGTGTACCCGTTTAGGAGGATATACTACAATTTTTTTTTTTCAGTGATTTTTGAAACACTTAAGCGCACAGTGCAGTAATTAGGTCAAATACGGTATCCCGTTCACAATATCAGAAAATGGCCCTGCCAAGATTCAGATCAGCCTTTTCTTGATGTGGTCAACGGAGAATACTGTATTCAATCTAATTACCGCATGGTACACTTAGGTTTTTCAAAATTACTAGGAAAACCTTTCAGTAAAATATGCACCTTATAAGGGCACACTTTTAGGAAAGATTAGCAGAGGACTTTGTGAGAGGATTATTTATGATGCTTATGTGATATTCGTTTCTGATTGTCTTTATAAAAGCATATGTTGTGGGAACTCATTTGAATTGCCTCGACTTGTCGTATGTAACTCTAGCATTAAGTTTATATCACAGTTCTGTGACCTTTACGCACATGCCCAGACTGTATTTTTACTTTGCTGCAAGTTTCAAAACATTACCTTGAAAATTGTAGAAGTTGCGCAGACACTAACCCTACTGTGACATAAGACAAATTTTCTAAGTAAATCAAGAGTATATGACTCTACCAGTAAGAATTCAATCAGAGTTTCGTAACCTTTATGCACATGCTCAGTCTAAATCCTTACTATAGTGCAAGTTTAAAATCATTACCTTGAAAACTGTAGAAGTTGCATAGACTTAAACCCTACTATGCCAAGTGTATACGACAAATTTTCTAAGTAAATCAAGGGTATGTAAGTCTACTAATAATAATTCAATCAGAGTTCTGTGACCTTTATGCACATGCTCAGTCTATATCCTTACTATGGTGCAAGTTTAAAACCATTACCTTTAAAACTGTAGGAGGAGTGGAGACAGGACCAGTACTATAAAGTGTGACAGACAGACTGACACACGGATGGACAGACACACTGACATATGGGTAAAACTATATGCCCTCCTCCACTTCATGGCAGGTCTTGTGAACAAGTGTAAAGGTGAAATATCACGTTTAACATGAAAATTCTCAATCCTGAAGTCAGGATTAATCCTGAAATTTCCAATTCCTGCATTTTCCTTATTTTCTCAGAAAACAGCACGACTGTAGAAATACTATGCCAAACTGTTCCATCTTAGATTACCTACCAAATTGTGTTTGTTCTGCTCCAGGTTTCTGACTGCCTTGATACTGATTTGTTGTTGTTTCCATGGCAGCACTATCCGAATCATACATCTTCTTCACAGGTTCTGGAAATTTGGCTGTTTTAAAACCGGGTCTGGGTTTAACTGCAGAATGTAGTATATTACATTTAATCTTAATTCTTAGCACGCTGGGTAAACATTTCAGCATAGATTTCTAGTTTTCCCAGAAAACAGGCTTTGACCTTTCATGCAAATTGTCAAAGCCTATTTTCTGGGAAAAACAGAAAAAAATATTTCAAAATGTTGTCTGCTGAAATTTTTACCCAGCATGCTAAGGGTTAAAATCATATCAGTCATGTCATAAGAAAATATGCCTTCAGCATATAGGCATACAGCAAATGCCCAGGGCCCAGTTGTTCAAAGCATCACAAAAGCAATGCAAAAGCTACTCACACAATCTGATTGAAATCCGATCTTAATCTATTATAAGATCTGACAGTCACCGACGTTAGGTCATCTTCAATGACCCTGAAAAGTCCCTAATCGCTATTTTTAAGCGAACCAATCAAAATGTTCGTTACATACTCAATTCGTCACAGGTCACACAAATAGAATGCTGACCTACCGTCAAATCAAGCTCGCCAACATATGCTTTTATAAAGAAAGTCAGAAAAATAAATATAAGAATCATTAAATACATCCCTCAAGAAGTTCTCTGCTCATTTTTCTTTAAAGTGTACCCCTATTAGGAGGATATACTACAATTTTTTTTTTTTTTTTCAGTGATTTTTGAAACACTTAAGTGCACAGTGCAGTAATTAGGTCAAATACGGTATCCCGTTCACAATATCAGAAAATGGCCCTGCCAAGATTCAGATCAGCCTTTTCTTGATGTGGTCAATGGAGATTACTGTATTCAATCTAATTACCGCATGGTACACTTAGGTTTTTCAAAATTACTAGGAAAACCTTTCAGTAAAATATGCACCTTATAAGGGCACACTTTTAGGAAAGATTAGCAGAGGACTTCGTGAGAGGATTATTTAAGATGCTTATGTGATATTCGTTTCTGATTGTCTTTATAAAAGCATATGTTGTGGGAACTCATTTGAATTGCCTCGACTTGTAGTATGTAACTCTAGCAATAAAATTATATCACAGTTCTGTGACCTTTACGCACATGCCCAGACTGTATTTTTACTTTGATGCAAGTTTCAAAACATTACCTTGAAAATTGTAGAAGTTGTGCAGACACTAACCCTACTGTGACATAAGACAAATTTTCTAAGTAAATCAAGGGTATATGACTCTACCAGTAAGAATTCAATCAGAGTTTTGTAACCTTTATGCACATGCTCAGTCTAAATCCTTACTATAGTGCAAGTTTAAAATCATTACCTTGAAAAATGTAGGAGTTGCTTAGACTTTAACCCTACTATGCCAAGTGTATAAGACAAATTTTCTAAGTAAATCAAGGGTATGTAACTCTACTAATAATAATTCAATCAGAGTTCTGTGACCTTTATGCACATGCTCAGTCTATATCCTTACTATGGTGCAAGTTTCAAACTATTACCTTTAAAACTGTAGACGGAGTGGTGAAGACAGGAACAGTACTATAAAGTGTGACGGGTGGACTGACACATGGATGGATGCACACACCAATGTATAATGGAGGGTAAAACTATATGTCCTCCTCCATTTCGTGTAAGGTCTTGTGAACATGTGTAAAAGTGAAATATCATGTTTAACATGAAAATTTCTCAATCCTGAAATCAGGATTAATCCTGAAATTTCTGATTCCTGCATTTTTCTTATTTTCTCAGAAAACAGCAGGGCTGTGGTAATACTATGTCAAACTTATCCTACTTATCCCAGTTTATATTACCTACCAAATTGTGTTTGTTCTGCTCCAGTTTTCTGACTGCCTTGATACTGATTTGTTGTTGTTTCCATGGCAGTGATATTTGTATCATAGTTCTTTTTCACTGGTTCTGGAAACTTGGCCGTTTTAAACTCAGGTTTGGGTTGAACTGCAGAATGTAGTAAATTATATTAAACCCTAGTGCTTAAATAGCATTCTAGGTAAAAAAATTCAGCAGATGACATTTTGAAACATATTTCTTTTCCCCCCCCCCTGAAAATAGGCTTTGATCTTTCGTGCAAATTGTCGAAACCTATTTTCAGGGAAAAATAGAAAAAAAAAAAAAAAATCAAAATGTTGTCTGCTGAAATTTTTACCCAGCATGCTAAGGGTTAAAAATATATCAGCCATGACATGACAAAATGTACCTTAAGCAGACAGCAAATGATGCCCAGAGCCCATTACAAAAGCTATTCACATCTTTTTCAGGAAAAATATCAATGTATTTGCCATATCTCAAGATAGAAATTTTAACCCTTAAAGCACCAAGAAAACCTGCATCTGAAAATGTTGTCTGTTTATGTTGTCTGCTGAATATTCTGGCAAACTTTTCAAACCTATTTTTGCATTCAGGCAAACAGGGTGGACCCAGATCAGACTGCTCCTAGAGGAGTAGTCTGATCTGGGTCCACACTGTTTGTCTGATCTGGGTCCACACTGTTTGCAAAAATGACTTTTAAAATCACAAGCAGACGACAATTGTTGTGATTGGCACTTTAAGGGTTAATATCACATTAGCTAACATTTAAATATCACATTAGCTAACAACTTCATTAAGTTTTGAACAATTGGACCCAGATGGGGCTGTTCATCTGCAGTCTGATCTGGGATTTCACTGTCCACTTACAGGATTCTTGGGTATAGTAAATGTCCTAAAATTTCATACACCAAAGTTGCTGACAAAATGTCATATGCTAACAGTATAGAGCCAGATCAGTCTGACCAGGTCTACTCTGTTTGCTATTCCATGAAGTATTTTAGGAAACAACTGCATAAAAAGCAACATTTAGGCCATGGAAGTATGCAATAAAGTGTTTGAAATTTTCGAACATTTACTATTCCGTAGAATATAACAATGTACATTTATAGCAGTCAGACTATATGTACTTGCGCAGGACAAAACCTACAATAAGACTTGTGCAACCAGCGAAGACTCAGATCAGCCTGCGCATCCGCGCAGTCTGATCAGTCTTTGCTGATTGCACGTGCCTTCTACACTCTCCAGGCTATCTAAAGAGAAATGAACAAGAAACCTTGCCTTACTGAGTGGACGTACAGGCTGATCCGAGTCTTTGCTGGCCACACAGGTCTTATTGTAGGTTTTGTCATGCACTGGCTCATATAGCTTTGCTAGCTGATCTGGAGCTTTCCGGTTTGCATATGCCCCAAAGACATCTTTCCTCATGTCATGGCTTATTGTAACCAGTTCAGACTGAATACGCCGACCCCCTCTACACTGGAAACAGGAAGTGACTTCCCCTGATATCTGAGCCTCTTTCCAAAAGAGGGCTACTCCTTTTGAAAACAAATCTTACCTTTTTTTTAGAGTATCCCACTATGAGAAGGGACACAAGTCATTTTATGCAAGAGTAGCCTCCCTTTGGAAGCATATTTATTCACCTTTATAAAAAGCTATCATAGGAACAGAAAAGGGAATAATTGATGATAATTCTAGAATCATTCTTTCTTAATTCTCCATAAAAAATGTGTTGTGGGTATGTGTAAGACTCCAAGGTGCTTCTAGTGAGTACTCACAGCATAGCTTTGTATGGAGAAGTAAGAAAAAAATTATCAAAAAAGATTCCTGTTATCTGGTCCTCTGACTAATTTTTTTCACAATGAAAGTAAAATGTACCTCCAGACTTTGAATTTTCATTGGGACAAGTTAACTTTATTTGAACAAGTTTAGTTTGACCATTTACTTGTCTTTGGAACAGCCCTGAAACAGGCTTTGAAATTTCAAAAACATTGTCTCCAAAGGAGAAATTTGCATGAAGTGTCAAAGACTATTTTCTGGGAAAAAAATAAATATATTTCAAAATGATGTCTACTGAAATATTTACCTTGTATGTTTAACACTTATAGTAATTTCTATAACATCCATCATATTATCAGACTCATGCCAGTTTCTGTTATACCAGGATGCCATTGGCTCTTGACTGAAAATGTGTATTTGGCTTTTCTGGATGTCTCAAAAGATTTACAAACAGCCACTACTGAATCATATCATATATAGATTGCCAATTAACAGAAATACAAAATTAGATGCAATCATGTTTAAAGATGTTTAAACTTGGACTGTACTGGCCCAATCAACATTGTTAAGGTCATGTCAAGCCAGTCAGTAAATCTATTTACACTTTTTCCTGGACAGACAGTCCTCTAAGCAATAAACCCGTGCTTGTACATATAGTTTCACTAGTAACTGACAACTGCCCTTCTTGAATCAGAGAAATGGGATGAATGGCCCTAGAATTGATTTCATGATCAATCTGCATGAAAGTTATGTGGCGGAGCTGGGATTCAAACTTGTGATCCCGGGATCTGCAGTCAGATGCACCACCAACTACCAACTACACTATGTTGGCAGGCTGTTTAAAAAAGAAAAGATTACCAAATGGTGGTTTTTCTGCAGCAATTTTCTGATGTCCTTGATACTGGTTTGCTGTTTCCACTTCAAAATTTGTCTTCACAGGCTCTGGGATCTTGACGACGTCAAATTCTGGCTTGTTGTAATTTTCTGTATATAATATATTGTATGAACATTTTGCACTTAGCACTCTGGGTAAAAACTTTGAGAAGACAACATATTGAAATATTTTTCTTTTTTTTTTTCAGATTAGGCTTTGACATTTCATGCAAATTGTCTCCTTGGAGACAATTTGCATGAAGAGTCAAAGCCTATTTTCTAGGAAAATTAAGAAACAAGAGCTCTGCAAACGGAGGCATTATACGCTCGTGGCAAGTAATAAGATATAGCACATATACTGACTCCTGTATAATTCAGTGCTTCGGATGTAAACTGAAAGTGGTATTAATTGGAAACAAAAAAATTTCAAATGGGCATAACTCTGCTGATATTTGGTGAACTGTAACCTCGAAACACATCATGGTGTAACTATATACAAAGTTTAAGCTTGACTGGATGTAAACTATATATAGGAGGAGTGAGCTGGAAACGGAAAGTTTACAGAAAATTTCAAAGGGACATAACTCTGCTAATATTTGGTGGACTGTAACCTCGAGTCAATATGGGCTGCTCCACATCATGGTCAATAAATCACAATAAAGAAGTTTCAGCTTGATCGAATGTAAACTGTAGGAGGAGTTTACCGGAAAGGAAAAAGTTTACTGAAATTTTCAAAGGGACATAACTCTGCCAATATTTGGTGTACTGTAACCTCAGAATAATATGCGCTGCTCCACAACATCATGTAACAATTTACAAAGTTTCAACTTGATCGGATGTAAACTGTAGGAGTTAGCCAGAAATGAAAAGTTAACAGAAATTTTCAAAGGGACATAACTCTGCTACTATTTGGTGGACTGTAACCTTGAAAAAAATGTGCGCTGTTCCACATCTTGGTCTAACTATAAATCATGTTTCAGCTTGATAGGATATAAACTGTAGGAGGAGTTAACCGGAAAAAAAAGTTTACAGAAATTTTCAAAGGGGCACAACTCTGCTAATATTTGGTGGACTGTAACCCCGAAATAATATGCACTGCTCCACATCTTGGTCTAACTATATACTAAGTTTCAGCTTGATTGGATGTAAACTGTAGGAGGAGTCAGCCGGAAATGAAAAAGTTTACAGACAGACGGACTGGTGGACGCCAGACCCCGTAACATAATACGTCCCGTTTTTCAAACGGGCATGTAAAAACTTATCAATTTGTCATCTGCTGAATATGCCCAGAGAGTGGTAAAGCTTAAAATTTAAAATACCAGTCACAACATCAGCAGTTGACATATTTGGTCTTTTCCTTTTTTCTTTTTTTTTTGTCTAGGATTATTGCACAAACAATAAGAGCATGACTCAATCTTTGCCATTCTGAATTAATTAACTCTTTGCATGCTCGGTAATTTTGCATGCTTTTTTGTCGTCTGTGGATTTTTTGAAATTAACTTTTTCAAAAAAAATCTTTCAGATATACCATCAGAGTATCAAGCTGTTTGGATCCAGATCAGGCCCAACGGTTTGTCGGGCCTGATCTGGGTCCAAACTTTTGCGAAGGTTATCAGCAGATGGCAAAAGTTGCCACTAGCAGGGAAGATGCCATGTCCACTTCTAATTGTCACACAATCAGATTTCTTGATCCAGGTTGTTGATACAAATTCACATACTGGGTGACAAACAGCCTCTTAGACGCTAACTAATCTGGATCTGTACTATTTGCAAAGGCAGGATATATCTGGGTTCATTAGGACTAGGTTTAATCCTTGTCCTGCGGAATAAATTAAGATGCCACACTCACTTCTAGTTTTCAGCCAATCAGATTACTTGATCCAGGTTGTTGATACAAATTCATATATTTTATGACAAACAGTGCAGATCCAGATCAGTTGGCTTCTGAAGAAGCCAACTGATCTGGATCTACACTGTTTGCAAAGGCAGGGTATTTCTGGGTTCATTAGGACCAGGGTTAAGAATAACAGACTTTGGTTGTTCTTGGAACCTATTTTCACAACACCTCTCAGTCTGAACACCAAGAACACTCTTAGCTCCATATATTGCCTATGTCATACATTTTCATGACTAGCTGATTCTGAACTTGGAGCTTTCTCAATTTATTGGAGCAATTTGTACTGGAACATGTTCTGGTCCATCTTTCCTGCTTTCTGAGCCCTGTTTGTGCAGTTTTGGTTCTTGTCTGACCCTAGTCAAAAAATAAAAAGAACCCCTCGGTCCAAGGACCTTCAGACTTTTATTAACCCTGTCCTTGCTGAACCCGGATATGCCTTGCTTTGCAAACAGTGTAGATCCAGATCAGTTTGCTTCCGAAGAAGCCCACTGATCTGGGTCTGCAATGTTTGTCATTCAGTATGTGAATTTATATTAACAACATGGAACAAGCAATCTGATTGGCTTACAATTGGACGTGGGCATGGCGCCTTGATCTATTCAGCATGACAAGGGTTGAAACTCTCACAAAAATGTGAGAGTAGGTAAAAATGTGAGAAATATACAAGTCTCAGATAGATCCAGATAAAGAGTAAAGTTGAACTTCAATGGCTCGAACATCTTTGGGACCATGGAAATTTGCTCAAGATATCGGAACATTAGTTTAAGTCACTGTGGGTTAATCATGGTGCCAGGTCAGGAAGCAAATAGTGATAATTCAAGGAAATCTTTTCGATTTTCTACACAATAATTGTATGTTGGGTGTACTCATTAGAATTGCCTCAACTAGAGCTGGTGTTTGTAAAACACTATGCCCCCAACTGCCTGACTCTAACACTGCTTGACTCCAACACTGCTTGCCCATGACGGTAACAACAATACAAATATATGAGAGCTCACAAGATTTAATTCTGATTTTTTTCAAAGGGGCATATCTCTAAACAAATATGCAGGACAAGGAAAAAATACAGGGCAGCTATTTTTTCATTGGGAACCCAAATATAAAATTTCAAAACCCTAGCATGCAGGGTTCTTAAGATATGGCATGCACAAAAAAGCTTGATGAACGGACAAACGGACGGACAGACAAACGAAGGCAAAATAATATGCCTCATCAATTTCATTCGAAACTGGGGGCATAATCAGGTCATCTACTCATCGCTACTGATCTCTTCATCAAGTTTCAAGGCTCCAGCTTCAATATTTTTTTAAATATTTTGCTGACAAGGGAAACATGCCCAAATTTACAAAGGGCCATTACTTATGAAATATTTTTCAGAATTTACACAAAAGTTAATCAGGTCATCTACTCATCATTACCAATCAATTCACCAAGTTTCAAGTCTCTAGCTCTAACAGTTTTTGAGATATTTTGCTGACAACATAAAAATGTAAAAAATTACAAAGGGCCATAACTCAATAAGTATTTTTCAAAATTTATTCAAAAGTTAATCAGGTTGTCTACTCATCACTACCAGTCTATTCATCAAGTTTCAAGGCTCTAGCGCCAATGGTTTTTGAGATATTTTGCTGACAAGGTAAAAATGCACAAAATTACAAAGGGCCATAACTCATGAAGTATTTTACAGAATTTCTTCAAAAGTTAATCAGGTCATCTACTCATCACTTTAAATCCATTTGTTAAGTTTCAAGGCTCTAGCTCTAATAGTTTTTGAGATATTTTACTGACAAGGTAAAAATGCCCAAAAATTCAAAGGGCCATAACTCATGAAGTATTTTTCAGAATTTCTTCAAAAGTTAATCAGGTTATCTACTCATCACTACAAATCCATTTACTAAGTTTCAAAGTTCTAGCTCAAACAGTTTTTGAGATATTTTGCTGACAAGGTATAAATGCCCAAAATTACAAAGGGCCATAACTTAAGAAGTAATTTTCAAAATTTCTTCAAAAGTTAATCAGGTTGTCTACTCATCACTACCAGTCTATTCATCAAATTTCAAGGCTCTAGCTTTAATACTTTTTGAGATATTTTGCTGACAAGATTGTGTCAATATTTTTTCAAAGGGCCATAACTCAGAAAAGGGGCATAATCCTGTCAAGAAAAAAAATAGGTGTCAGTTATTTTTTCATGAGGAATCCATATATGAAATTTCAAAACAGTAGCATTTACGGTTCTAAAGTTATGCTATGCATCAAAAAGCGTGATGAATGGAGGACGGACGGACGGACGGACAACCCAGAAGCAATATGCCCCCCCCAACTTCTTTGAAGTTGGGGGCATAATGAGGCAATTATAATGAGAACACACAACTTACAATTTCATAATGAAATAAGAAAATTTCCCTAAATATTGTTTTCCTGAGCTATTGGAAGAATTTCGAAGGGACTCAAAAATGAGTTTGAATTAGCCATGGTAAATGAGCCATCAACAGTATTTGAAACATTTGCAACAAAATGCATTGGAATCACTAGGGTGATTCCAATGACTACCTGCAAGTTAGGGTGAGACGCAAAAATTGTCCTCAATTATCACCTCCAAAATCACCTTATCTGAACCTAAGGCCACAATAAAAATAAAATGCCCTTTTTCAAACATGTAGAAATGCTGGTCAATATACCTGAGAAAATATTGTCTGAATAAGTAGTTTACTAACTTGGCTTCATAACCTTTAGACCTTTATTGAAAACATATACAGTAAAATTCCACTATTAACCCCTGTTATGCTGAATAAATTAGGATGCCACACCCACTTCTAATTTTCAGCCAATCAGTTTATTTGATCCAGGCTTTTGATACAAATTCACATACTGAATGGCAAACAGTGCAGATCCAGATCAGTTGGCTTCTTCAGCACTGTTTGCTAGGACAGGGCATGTTGTGATCAGTCTTTGTTGTCAGCATGAAGAAACCTTACATCCTTGGCTATTCAAAATGTGCTCAGTGAAGATTCTGATCAGACTGCTGGAATGTGAATCTTTGCTGGGCGCTCATGTCAGAAGATATATATTCTGACACTGTGGCTCATACATGTATATAACCAGCGGGTGAAAGATATTCTTATCGAAAATAATTATCATCCACCTGAAGTACCTATAACTCACCTGAAGTACCTATAACTCACATGAAGTACCTATAATTCACCTGAAGTACCTATAACTCACATGACGTACCTGTAACTCACATGAAGTACCTATTACTCACCTGAGTTGGCAATATCCAAGAAGTCTGGTTCACAGGACGGCGGTGGTGGAGGAGGAAAATTGTCATCATAACCTATACTGTGGTAAGATCTTCTAGTGATCATGAAACTTCTCTTAGTTTGGGTACAAAGAGATCGTGTAAGCAACTTTGGACCATCTTCAGGTGATTTTGGACTATCTTCAGGTGATTTTGGACTATCTTCAGGTGATTTTGGGGTATCATCCGATTTTTTCAAGGAACATTTCTGACCCACTGGAACTGAAAGTAAATTAAGGAATAATAACCCAGCGGGCAAACAACATTTATGCAATATGGATTCAATGTTGATGTAATGTCATGACGTTGCAGCCATGTTGATGTGACATTGTCTTAATGCTGTGTACCCTCTAGCA
Organism: Anodontia alba; assembly: GCA_964016985.1. NCBI lineage: Eukaryota > Metazoa > Mollusca > Bivalvia > Lucinida > Lucinidae > Anodontia > Anodontia alba. The sequence continues at coordinate 82,422,715 of OZ024829.1, forward strand.
AATGTCAGTTTTGATCTGACTGATCAGGGCCCATTTGTTCAAAGCGTCGTTAGCTTAACGAGCTCGTTAAGGGTCATTAAGTTAACTGTTTTAGTGGATTCAATATACAGTATTCTGATATTTTTTGCTGAAAAAATGTGAGTAGCTTTTGCACTGCAAAAGCTACTCACATTTTTTCAGCAAAAAATTTCAGCATATTTGCGTATCACTTGATGTAAATTTTAACGAATTGTTAACTAACGACGTTGTTAGCTTTGAACAACTGGGCTCAGGGCATTTACCTTTTCACCAGAAGATTTTACAAAGACTGCCAAGAGGGTACCTTGTGTTGTTGTAGAGGTTCCTTAAACCCAAAATATTTTCAGGAGTCTTTTTTCCTGTTGTTTTGGTTTTTCCAGGTTTTCCAACAAAAAATGCAGTTTAACTTTTTCAACCCAGGTATCTGGTTTAGTCTGAGAGGTTCTGTTTGAAAGAGTTCAACTGTGTGGTTACTCTAAATAAAATATATTGCATTCAGTGACTCCTTCCAGTTGTTCCATTCACCAGCAAAGCGTTGCCAGGTCTTCCGTGAAGTCAAGCACTGCAGTTACCCATCCAGCCAACTGCTCTAAAAGCAGGCTTCCACAGTAAGTTTGAAGAAGTGATCTATATACCTGGGTCCAGTTGTTCAAAACTTAACACAATTGTTAGCTAATGTGATGTTAAAATTTCTACCTTGAAATAAGGCAAATACATTGCAAAAGCTACTCACATTTTTGCAGCAAAAATATCAATGTATTTGAAAATACCTTAGCTACAACAGTTAACGAGTGTCATTAATGAGCTTGTTAAGCTAACGATACTTTGAACAACTGGGGCCTAGTCTGTTACATTATTCCCCCTCTTCTCTACTCCTCACCCCAAAGTCACCAACTGCTTATCCAGCACAATGAAGCAGGAGCTGAACAATGTCAGTGGTACCTGTCCCTGCATTAAGGCTGGCACAATTAATCAATAATCGATTAATTGATCGATAAAGTCCACGAAAATGATTATCATAACTGATTTGCTAATAACTGATCATTTGATTCCTGTGTATTTACCCTTAGTATTCAGACACCTCAACTCTACCATATTTAATCTAAAATTTGAACAAGTACAGTTTACTACCCTAAATGGATTGGTGGCAAACTAAAAATAACTGGATTGGTGGCAAACAGTGTAGACCCTGATGAGATGCCGCATTTGCGGCGTCTCATCAAATGCGGCATCTCATCAGGGTCTACACTGTTTGCTCAGGCCTGTCTGACCGAATATATGCAATAAATAACATATGGTAAAAGTCATGCTCAGACAGGTAAAATTATGACCAAATCTTCAGTGATTACTAATCGATTATCGATCACAATGGCAGGACTGATAATCGATTATCTTTTCAGCTCCGATTAGCCAGCCTTACCCTGCATACCGTGGTCTGGAGATCATGGTGGTGTCATCATCTATCCCACCACTGCCACCAAATGTGTTTGCCGGATCTTTCATGAAGCCAAGCACTGCAGAAATTCAACCCAGTCCTAAATGCAGTGTATATTGCTTAACTTTGTCAAAAATCAAAGCACTGACAGCACTGATGGGTCAATTGTCTCTGGTTGAGTGTAGGCTGAGAAAATGGTCCTGGATGGGGACTTACGATTGTTTCATTTAACCCGATTTCCTGTAATTTAAGCAAACAGTGCAAACCCTGATCAGATGCCGTGTTCTGTGATGTCTGATCTGGATCTGCACTCTTTGCCAATGTCCCAATTCAGGTTCTATCAACACCTCTCTGATATCACAGCGACAAGATTAGCACAGCTATAAATAACTGTTACCGGGATTTCCTCTTACGCATGGTTTGATTACATTGGTCAGTTATAATCATGTGGCCAACTACCCTGTGGAAATTTTGGCACTTGTATACTATGGCTTAATTGTAAACAATTAACCCCCAAAAAAGCTTAACTTCACATGAAAATGGCAAACCACTATATCTATGTTGCCATAAAAGATGGCTCCCACAGTAAGGTTGTAGAATTGATCTATATACTGTAAATGCCATAAGACTTCTGACAAAATGGCATATGCAAACAGTGTACACCCAGATCAGACAACTCCTGAAGGAGAGTCTGATCAGGGTCTACATTGTTTGCCATTCCATAAAGCATTTTAAGAAACAATTGCATAAAAGCAAAATTTTGGGAAAAAAATATGGAATTAAGTGTTCAATATTTTAGGACATTTACCGTACCTATTGTGTTACACTACCCCATCAAGTGTCAATGTTCCATAGCTCAAGATGAGGTGGTTACTGAGGTTATTATTTGGATTGCTTTTTTTTTTATTTTTATTTTTACACCAACCATACCTTGTGGGTATGGTAAATGTCCTCAAATTTCAAACACCAAAATATCTGACAAAATGATATATGCAAGCAGTGCAGACCAAGATCAGACACAGTCAATGCCTATTTTCTGGAAAGAATAAGAAAAATATTTCAAAATATCCCCTGCTGCTTTACCAAGAGTGCTAAGCTTTAACTGAAAGGCTGATTCCCTCACCTGTTGTATTTTCTTCCAGGTACTGTCCCAAACTTTTCACCAATCGTGGCTTGGAAAAGGTGTTTTCAGTTCCCCTCCTGCCATACAAAATCTTTTCCACTTTGCTGTCACTGTTACTGATGATACTGTTACATATGCTCAGTCTGTCTGGAATTTTTGGAGGTGATGAGGTAACACATGTAGGCTTCTTCTGTAAACTGTTTCTTTGGCTTGCTGAAAATCAATATGATGATGCTGATTTGTTTGTTTGTGTTGAGGTTTTACGGCCCAGTCAACCGAATGGGGTCATGTGGAGCGCAATCAATTTTGCCTAACCACACTTTTACTGGGCAGGCTTAGTCCTCATAGCCAGGCTTAGTCCTCTAAGCGGTTAACCAGAACTGTGCACATTCTTTCACCAGAAAAACCGATGACAATTTGGTGTTTTACGTCCTATTCAACATTATTTAACCCATCTCTTGCTCAACACGACATGCCCTGTCTTGGCAAACAGTGTAGATCCAGATCAGTTGGCTTCTGAAGAAGCCAACTGATCTGGATCTGCACTGTTTGCCATTCAGTATGTGAATTTATCTCAACAACCAGGACCAAGAGAACTGATTGGCTGAAAATTAGAAGTGGGTGTGGCATCTTAATTTATTCAGCATGACAAGGGTTAAGTCAGATCAAGGATGGGTGATAATGAAAGGCTCTGTCCAATGAAGTGCCATACAGTCAAGAGCTGGATTCCCCCTCCAGGGATTCAAACCTGTGACCTTGTGATCTGAAGTTGAGAGAGCTAACCACTCGGTGCACCAGACACTATGGAAATCAATTGGCAGTACAGTAAATTTCCCAAAGCTTTGGACACTTTATTTGATACTTTTTGGGCATAAAGTTTGCTTTTTATGCAGTTGTTTCTTAAAATAATTTGTGGAATGGCAGTGTAGACCCTGATCAGACTGCCCCTTCAGGAGCAGCCTGAGCTGGGTCTGCACTGTTTGCATATGCCATTTTGTCAGACACTTTGGTGTACGAAATTTTAGGACATTTACCGTATTGACAAAATATAACATGGAAAAATATTTAACTCATAAACATAGCTCTAGATAAACATACCGTATTCGATCTAATTACCGCACATACCCCTATCAGGGCACAGTCAAGAAATTCCGTAGTCTTCAGATTACAGTCAGTGTACTTTTTCTTAACTTCTTTATGAAGGCATATGTTGTGGGTACTCATTTGAATTGCATCGACTTGTCGATGCAATTCAAATGAGTACTTACAATATATGCCTTTATAAAGAAAATCAGAAAAAATGGCATTACAATCATCAAATGTCCTATTCTGATTTTTTATAGTGTACCCTTAGTAGGTAGATACATATTTTACCACAACTGAGTGTTCCCAGTAATTTTGAAAAACTAAGCACACAGTGTGGTAATTACTGTCCTTTCGACATCACTCGGAAAGAAGGTTTTTGCTTGGCGTTTTATCTTAAATATAAATATTTTGTTTTGATTGACCATATCTTATTAGAAACCATTTGTCTTTTCCATTTCTGTGTTTTGTTCTCAAATATTTGCCCTAAAATTAAATTTACGGCCAAAAATTGGTCTGACCTATGCAATTTCTATAGTAAAGTGATTTTTTTGAAATTTTGTCTGAGAAAATATTTTTTACTTTTCTTTGCTGAATTTGAATTATTGATGTTTCACAACAATATTGTGAAACTTTCAGAAAAACTGAACAAGCGGAACTTGTTGAAAATCTGCCTCCAAGTTACCTACCTTACAAATTTCTGCTTACTTTGCATTCATTTTTACTATGGGAAAAAGTGAAAATATTTGACTTTTTAAAAACCAATGACTAGAATAAACAATTTTGTGCATTGATAGTTACGACAAATGGTTTTGCATTAGACCATGACAAAAGTTTGCCAATTTTCTTCTTCTGTGTAAAGCGCCAAGCAAAAACGACTTTTTGAAAGATGTTGAAAGTACAGTAGGTCGAATAAAGTATTTCTCCGTGATAACATATGTTGAAGGTGCTCATTGAAAGCACCTTGTATGTTTTTGCAGTGAAATAAGAGAAATATTTACCTGATACTTCTCTTATGTACGGCTATGCATAAAGCAGGAAAAAATATGTTGATGACATTTTCCAAATAGTGATCTGTTAGCCCAGGCTGTACAATGATATCCCAAGTAAGATTATGTTTTTTTTTAATTTCTCCAAGAAAACATTTTGTAGGTACATAAAAGAAGTAATACAAGTCTTACCTGTTCATTTCCTTATTTCAATATCTTCATGCAAGTTTGCCGTTACTCTTGACATATAAACTGCAGACACGAAGTCTATGTTAAAAGGCTATTTATTTTTGGTGAAAATCTGACACTCAGTGTAATCTATTTGGTACTTTCAAAAAATTTATTTAAAACTGTTTCATTGGTTACAGATGTGTCATTTAACCAATTCCCTATTATAAGTCTATTGGACATAAAAAGACAAATAATTAGACCATTCTGAAAAACACAAACCTGGATTCCCTCACTGCAGACAACATTCTACTGAACTAAATTCGAGTGGCGGCATTTTAGTCAATTTCTTCAGGTAGTAGAAACTGTTGTGCTACATGATGCCAAAATAAGAAAACAGGAAGTATAAGGTATTATTGTAAGTTTTGTCATGCGCTGGCTTTTTTCTAATATTATGCCTCATATGGTACACTCACCTGTTTTGTTTGCTTGCAGAAATTGACCCAAACTGATTGGAGATGGTGGCTGCGGGAAGCTGTCATCATATCCCTTACTGCTGTACATTTTCTTACTGGATGGGATGACGCTGCGATTTGGTAAACTGGAGGATCTAGTCACAGAGTCTGGAATATCTTGAGGTGATGAGAGATTTGGAACTGTCCTTGGTAGAGTGTGCCTTTGGCTGCCTGGAACATACCATATTTGACCTAGTTACTGCACTGTGCACAGGTTTATCAAAAATACTGGGAAATCTTGTGGTAAAATATGTACCTACCTATACTAAGGGTATATAAAAAAAAAAGATCTGTGACGGCCTTATCAGATGATGCTTATGTGATGTATTTGTGTGTGTGTGTGTGTGTTTTTTCTTCTGATTTTCTTTATAAAAGCAAATGTTGTGGGTTCTCATTTGAATTGCATCGACAAGCCAGGAGCAGTCTGATCTGGGTCTGCACTGTTTGCACACGCCATTTTGTCAGTCTCTTTGGTGTACGAAATTTTAGGACATTTACTGTAAGTCATAGTGAGACAATGGATGGGTGATAATAAATGGCTTCGTGTAATGAAGCACTGTTAGGTCATGTGCTGAATTCTGCCTCTAGCAGTTCTCATACCTGAGACCTCGTGATCTGGAGTTCAGAGCACTAACCACTCAGTCATGAAACGGTTTCAACCCCGGCTTTAGTTACCGTAATCGACCTTATTACCGCACATGCTTCTAAAAGCGCACAGTCAAACAATTTAGTAGCCTTTAGATTACAGCCAGTGTACTTTTATTTACTTCTTTATAAAAACATATGTTGTTGGTACTCATTTGAATTATCTCAACAAGTCGAGGCAATTCAAATAAGTACAAACAACGTATGCTTTTATGAAGAAAATCAGAAAAAAATATTGCTAATAAGTATCATTAAATATGCCCCTCATGAAGCTCTCTGCTGATCTTTTTTTAAGTATACCTGTATTAGCAGGCTATTTTACTACAAGGTTTCTAGTAATTTTGAAAAACTTAAATGCACAGTGCGGTAATTAGAGCAAATACGACATTTAAAGGGGAGGAGGAAAGACGCGTAATAAGGTACTCCAGTAATTTTCCTAAATCACTTCAAAAGTGCAATAACAAACAGTGTGGATCCTAATCAGACTGCAGGAGCAGTCTGACCATTTGCAACAATCATTTTGTAAATAAAAGTTGGATCTGCCTCAGTGGCTCAAGTGGATGCGGGTCCGACTGGTGATCAGGAGGTTGGGGTTTGACCTGCACCAGGTCGGCAACATTCTTTCGTGGAGATTGATCATGAAATATTTTCTGCCTTCCTTCTCTCCCTTCTGCTGATTCAAGAAGGGCTGTTATCAGTTTCTGGAGGAAGAATGTGCACAATACTGGTTAACCGCTTAGAGGACTAAGCCTGCCCTGTAAAGTGTGGTTAAATAAACTGACTGCGCTCGACATGACCCTAATGGGTTGACTGGGCCGTAAAAACCTCAACAAACACAAAAGTAAAAGTCAGTGTATGAAGTTTTAGGACATTTACTGTACTAACACATAAATTCTGATCAGACTGTGAATCTGCAGGCTAAAACCGAGCTTAACCTTTTTCACCCTCTGGGCTAATTCAGTCAATGACAATGACATTTTAGCCAGTGCACCTACAATAAGACCTGTGTGCCCAGCAAAGAGATCAGCCTATACATCTATCCAGTATGGCAAGAGTTCTAGTTTATCCCTCTTTTGATAGCCTAGCGGCTGTATAAGGCACATGCGATCAGCAAAGACTCTGATCAGATTGCACTGATGCAAAAGGCTGATCTGTCTTCACTGGTTGCACAAGTCTGATTGTAGGTTTTGTCATCTACTCGCTCATTTTTATTATTTTTCCCAGAAAATAAAAAATATATTTCATAATGTCATGTGTTGAAATTTTACCAAGCATACATAGCGCTAAATGCAGGACTAATGAAATACCATGCCCCACTTGTCAAACTTGTCCCATTTCCCTTAGGACAAATAAGAAATTTCAATTTACTTGTCCTGGGACAAGGACTTCATAGCTCCTATCCAGATTATGAGATATATATTTTTCTTATTTCTTGAAGAAAACATGTTTTGGGTATTCATTAGAAGTGACTCACTGATGCACTTCTAATGAGTACTCAAAGCATATGTTTTCTTTGAAAAATAAGAAAAACGCCAAATTTTGGGGCAAGTAAATCTTGGTTGGACAAGTGGATTTTGACCACTGACTTGTCTTTGGACATGTTATAATATCAGATAATTCCACAATCCTGGTTAGATGCACATCTTGCAAATTTCAGTTTTTTCTTCACTTACCATCATGCGCTGAAGTAGTATGCAGGTTCTGTTGCACTTTCATCTTATATTTGAAGGTCTGAGACCTAGTTCCATCTAGGCCGTAGTCAAACAAGGTCTGGCATGCCTGACTTATCTGCTGGACAATTTTAATCGGATTCTTCTTCATAAATCTCGTCTCCATCTCAGAAACTCCTTGAGCGTGCTTCGATTCAATATGTTCAACAAAATTCAGGACCTGATTTTTCTTTTCCTTTTTCTTTCTGACCGTGGTATCCATTGGTGGCAGATTTTCTCTAAACACTTTTTGATCTAAAAATCAAACCAAACCAGGACTTATTAAGAAGCTTTTGATGATAAATCTGGGATTATTTTCTCCTACTGCTTATAAAAACATGTTGTGGGTACTCGCCGAGGCACTTCTAATGAGTATTCACAACATATGTTTTTATGGAGAAATAAGGAAAGTTATCTCAGAATTATCCCTAGATACTCCTCCTTCACAGGTCCTCTGCAAACCAACATTATATTAAAAATATACAGATTCTTCGTCAGGTTTCAATTCTGAAAACACTTCTTAGAAAGGTATTTTACTATTGTTTTTTTTTTTTTTTTTTTTTTTTTTTGTTTTTTGTTGTTGTTTTTTTTTTGTGTGGTTTTAGAGTGTTTTTTTTTCATCTATTGACAAGTCAAAATAATTTTGGTGATAATTTAAGATCACTATGTTTTATTGTTGCACAAAATCACATTGTGGGCATATTGGAATCACAAGCAAAAACTGAATAGTTTGATCACTCTGCGACATGTCTAGAAACTGCTGGCAGAATGACAAACAGGCAGAACATGATCAAACAAGAAGTGCCAATAAGCAGTGATTACTAGATAACACCCCCCCACCCCCCCTCAGACACACACATACACAAGGTAATGACTGCCTTCTGCATAGCTCTAGTTAAGGTATTTTTTTCAATCCAAAAGTACTGATATTTTTCTTATTTCTCCATGAAAACATATGTTGTGGGTACTTTATAGAAGTGTCTTGCTGAGGGGCTTCTAATGAGTACTTATAACATATATTTTTGTGGAGAAATAAGAAAAATATTGACCTGGTATCTACTCTTATCAAAATCTATACTTCTGGGTACTGAAAAGCAGAATGAAAACGAACTGGATGGACAGACAGACATATGGATGAACAATGTGACAACAGTGTACCCTACCCCAACTAACACAGTTACACAGTTTGTGGGTATAAATAAATACCCCTTTTCAGCAGTTTCATCTGAGCCTACACTACTCGATCAGGTCCCCGAGGTTATAAAACGTTTTTCATGCTGAACTCAGCTGAGCATGAAATTTGTCCTGCTGATAAATCTCAAATTACTAAAAATTCCAAAGTCTTTCTTACTAAACATAGCTGAGCATGAAAGTATCTCGGCTAATAAATATGAAAATGCCAGCTATTGCTGGCATTTCCATATTTATTAGCAGAGAAAACTTCATGCTCAGCTGAATTGAGCATGAAAAACGAAAAAATTTTGTAAACTCGGGGCAAGGTATAGCCTTCTGAACACATACATGTAGGGTAAATACATTATTTTGAGTTTTGTGCACTAAATGGTTTCTCATAGCTCTGCATAAGAGCTGGTATCGTGTAAATATTTTTCTTATTTCTTCATGAAAACATACATTGCGGGTACTCAGAAGTGCCTTTGTTCTAATGAATTCCCACGACATGTTTTCATGGCCGAGGTGCTTCTAATGATTATCTACAACATATCACTGAGATGCTTCTAATGAGTACCCACGGCAATCAGAGGCACTTCTAATGAGTACCCGCAACATATCACCGAGGTTCATCTAATGGGTATCCACAATATATCACCGAGGGGCTTCTAATGACTACCCACAACATATCACTGAGGTGCTTCTAATGAGTATCCACAACATATGCTTTTGGTTAAAAAAGGACATATCTAAACTATGGTTTATGTCACCTACCATTGTCTAATTTTCTATATTTGCTTGGGTAAGTCTTTTGTCTTTCAGACATAGGTTCAGGTGCTGGGAAATCATTTTCATCATGGAAGCAGAAACGATTTTCAAAACCTGTAAATCAAAATGAAATAAAAATCTAAAAGGTCCCCTTTGGAAACAAAGAACACACAAAAGAATGAAAATTGGAGACTCAGTTTTATTAACCCTTGTCATGCTGAATAAATTAACATGGCACACCAACTTCTAATTTTCAGCCAATTTGATTACTTGATCCAGATTGTTGATATAAATTCACATATTTTTAATGGAAAACTGTGCAGATCCAGATCAGTTGGCTTCTTTAGAAGCCAACTGATCTGGATCTACACTGTTTGCAAAAGCAGGGTATATTCGGGTTCAACAGGACTAGGGTTGTCTCTTCATTTACAGCACTATAAAGTTTGCAAGGCTGCATAGGACCCCTAACGCCAGCTTAAGCCATATTTGATTTTCAAAGTAATCAGAATAGAATCAATGATCCCAAAGAAAATGACAATATAATCTGCACTATGGTGGTAAAAGAAATTTTATGGCCGCCATACAAGTATTTCGTTTTAGTACTACAAAGGGCCAAATACATATGAACCTCATTATCCCAAAGCGCAAGAAAGCAAATTTTTCACTTTGAGATAACAGTAGCTTTAGACAAAAGAAGATAAAATGTTAAGAATATAAAGTAAATCAACCAAACTTGCATGAAATTTTCTTTGCCACAAGCAGGTAATTCACTGTTTGAGATAAAAGGTGTAAACTGTGTGATTATTTAGGGAACTTAGTCACAAAATGACCATAAAGAAACTTCTTTGATGTGCAATTTCACCATGGCAAAATACAGACAACTCTCTTTATACTGACATTCAATACAATGACAAAATTCATTATAATGACAATTTGACTGTCGCAAAATCTTCGCTTAAGAGGTAACAATTAGTCACAAATTATGCAAGAATATTGCATTTAATATTAAAAAAAACATATGTTTTGGATATTTGTTAGAATTGCCTCAGTATTCTAACAAATATCAAAAACATATGATCTATGAGGAAATAAAACAAAACAAGACCTTTCTAGCATATCAGTCTGCTCATTAAGTATTCTCTACAATAGCAAATTCATTTTAACGGCAATGTCTTTGGGAACAAATGCTGTCATTGTAAGGAGGGTTCACTGTAGTACATTTTGTGAATTTTCAAATTCATATGAGCTGGGACACAGAATGCATGTACATTCAGTGAACTCAGATCTGGCTGTGCATTCCTGCAGTTTGATTAGTCTTCGCAAGGCCTTCTGTGGGTAGCAAAGGATCGTCAGGTAAACATCCACTTGACATGACACAGAGTGTCAATCATGTTATGGTAGCAATAATGAATAATATGTATCTGTCATAGTCCAAATAGGAATTTAGGCAGACCTGGAATCTTGCTAGGGTAAATAGGAATTCCTATTTGGATCTTAATTCCATCTTCCAGGAGGTTGTTTTCCCCCAAGAAATTTCACAACAGTACATACTGTACATATCAATAAAAAAATGAGTTAGTGATTCTCAAGTATGAAAAACTATCACTTTTAAGAAATTGCAACATAAAATGTCTATGATTTACCTACTTAACAAATGATACCTGATAACTTTTCTTTGTTAAAAATATTCTTGGTGGTTCCAGATTAGAAGAAACTGAATTTATTGAACTCATTGTCTTTTAAAAACCAAGGCCCTGTTGTTCCAAACTATCAATGTCGTTAGTTAATGTATCGTTACAACTTTGATCATTAAATATGGCATACATGCTAATATTTTTGCTGAAAAAATGTGAGTAGCTTTTGCATTTGCAAAAGCTACTCACATTTTTTTCAGCAAAAATACCTGTGTATTAGATATTTTACTTACTAGAACAGTTGACATTTGACCACTAACGGGCTCGTTAAGCTAATGCTTTGAACAACTGGGCCCAGAAATGGATCCATGGCATGAAGGTATAATTATTGGGAATGAGTACACAGACTAACAGCTGATTAACTGATAATAGTTTGTAAATTATTTGATAATAAATAAGAATTCCTATTTGGCCTAGCCAGAATCTGGACCTGGCTGACTTCCTAAATGGATTACGACATATGAGCCAGTGCATGACAAAACCTACAAAATGGCATGTGCACCCAGCAAAGACTCAGATCAGCCTGGGCATCTGCCCAGTCTGATCAGTCTTAGCTGTCTGCATGATGAAAGCTTGGGTCCTTAGCTACCCACTGAGTGCACAGCAAAAACTGATCAGACTGGGCAGATGCCCAGGCTGATGTGAGTCTTCACTGGGTGCACATGCCATTTTGTAGGTTTTGTCATGCACTGGCTCATATATATTGAAAAAAAAAATGATAATGTTAACACTGAGACAAGAGGCCAAGATGACCCTGTATCACTACCCTGATTACCAGACAAGTTTCCAATCAATTCGGTTCAAAAGAAGTTCAATATAGACTTTCAAAATGGCAGCCATCTTGGACTTACAATCAGAACATGTTTCTGCTATTTTTGGTCTACATGTCACTTCAATACTTCCAATGAAGTTTCGAGTCAATTGGCCTTTCCTTTCAAGAGAAGAAGTTAAAAATAGTTTTTCAGATGGCAGCCATAACAGTCATTTTGGATTTCCATTTGGAATAATTTTAGCTATTTTTGATGTACAAGTGGCCCCAATACTTTCTATCAAGTTTCGAGTCAACTGGTCTTTTGGGTTAAGGTGAAGAATTTCGAAATAGATTTTCAGCTGACAGCCATGGCATCCATCTTGGATTTCTGGTTGGAATGATTTTAGCATTTTTTGATCTACAAGTCACCGTGATACTATCTACCAAGTTATGAGTCAACTAGCCTTTTAAGTTTAAAATAGATTTTCAAGTGGTGGCCATCTTGGATTTTCAATCTGAACCATTTTAGCTCTTTTCTATCTACAAGTTGCTTTGATACTTCCTACCAAGTTTCAAATAAATAGGCCTTTCCATTCATGAGAAGTTCAAAATAGATTTTCAAGATGGCCAAAGTGGTGGCCTTCTTGGATTTCTGATCAGAATGATTTTAGATATTTTTGATTTGCAAGTCACCCTGATACTTCCTACCAAGTTTCGAGTCAATTGGCCTTTCTGTTCAGGAGAAGTTCAAAAGTGATTTTCAAGATGTGGCGTCATTTTGGATTGGAACATTTTTAGCAATTCTTGACCTACAAGTCACCCTGATACTTCCTACCAAGTTTTGAGTCCATTGGCATTTCAGTTCAGGTGAAGAAGTTCAAAGCAGATTTTGAAGATGGCAGTCACCTTGGATTTCCAATCGGACCTAATTTTGCTTATTTTTATCTATGAGTGATCCAAATACTTCCTACCAAGTTTTGAGTCAAATGGCCTTTCCGTTCAGGAGAAGAAGTTCGATATAGATTTTCAAAATGGTGGCCGTCATCTAGGATTTGTGATAGGAAAGATTTGAGCTATTTTTTATCTACAATATGCCCTGTTACTACCTACCAAGTTTTGTGGCAACTGACCTGACGATCGGTTCAAGAGAAGTGCTCAATAGATTTTCAACATGGCAGCCATCTTGGATTTCCGATCGGAAAGACTTTAGCTATTTTTGATCTACAAGATGCCCTAATAATTCCAAATTTCAAGTCAATTGGCCTTTTGATTCAGAAGAAGCTCAAAATAGCTTTTCAACATGGTCACCATGGCAGTCATCTTGGATTTCCAATTGGGACGATTTTAGCTACTTTTTGTTTACACATTGCCCCAATACTTCCAACCAAGTTTTGAGCCAGTTGGCCTTACAGTTCAGGAGAAGGTGCAAAATAAATTTTTAACATGGCCACCATGGCAGCTATCTTGGATTTACGATCAGGAAGATTTTAGCCATTTTTGATTTACAAGTTGACCTGATATTTCTTACCAAGTTTTAAGTAAATTGACCCAGGATTGTAGAAGAAATGATTTAAAGCAAACTGTTGAAGCTACACATTGAACATTGCCCTATCACAATAGCTCATTTGAACACTTTGTGCTCAGGTGAACTAATGAAAGTACAATTTCCAGTTTTTCGACAAATACTTAGAAGACCTGCTTATCATGCCCTGGTTTTATCCAAGGGGACAAATGCATATTTTTATACTGTTAAGATTTGTTCATCCAATCTTCCATTCCCATCACTACTGACCTTGAAACTGATCTGTTTGTTTCTTAACAGCCTCCTTCATATGACTGACCTGCTCTACATCCAACATCGGTAGCCTGCATACCTCAAACATGGGTTTACTGTCTGCTGAAAAACAGAACACCTATCATACCATATTTGACCTAATTACCGCACATGCTCCTATAGGCACAGTCAAGCAATTTAGTAGTCTTTAGATTACAGCCAGTGTACTTTTATCTTCTTCTGTATAAAAACATTTGTTGTTGGTACTGATTTGAATTGCCTTGACATGTCAAGGCAACAAGTCAAGGCAATTCAAATGAGTAACAACAACATATGCTTTTATAAAGAAAGTCAGAAAATACTGTGTAAGTATCATTAAATACCCCCCTCATGAAGTTCTCTGCTGATATTTCTTTAAAGTGTACCGGTGTTAGGAGGATATTTTACTACAAGTTTTTCTAGTGATTTTTGAAAACAACTTAAGTGCACAGTGCGATAATTATGGCAAATACGTTTTGACTGTAATCTATTTTAGCCTGAATAAACTTATTAAAATTATATATTACATGCATAACCAAGAAACACTATGATTTCTACCAGACATAAAACTGGTATTTTCCTTGTTTTCTAAGAAGAAATATTTCCTCTTAGCCGGGGAAATAAATCTCTTTAACCGGAACTACTTTTTTTTTGTAACATATGAACAGCCTAGATTTTGACCCTGCTGTCAATACCATTTAGGATAAAAACAAAAGCTATCCTAAATATATTATTTATTACTACACCGACCCAAAATAGAAATGACAGCGTAAACAAACTGGCAGACTAGACTTGCCACAAAAGCCTCTTAAATGGTGTACTCTATTGCGGCAAAATGCATGTAATATACAGTTTATTCATTTCTCCTATTTTAAATATGGGATTTATAAACCTCGGGAGGTAAAAAAAAATCCAATGAAGAAACTTGTGCTTCGCACTCGTTTCTTTATCTGATTGTTTTTACCTCCCTCGGTTTATAAATCCCATATTCAAAATAGGAGAATGAATAAACTCTGTGTATTGGAACTAAGAGTCAAATTTCAATCATACATATGTTATCTATGTGATTCAGATATTCCAAAAGAAAAAGGTGTTTGAGCCATTAAAGTTTGACTACTTGGATCTGCTTGTCCTACTCTGATTTTACCCATGAACGACAAGTGCATATTCCTTCCATTGTAATAACATGGTCAAATTTGTTCATCGCATCTTATACTCCCATCACTACTAACCTTGAAACTGATCTGTTTGTTCCACAATAGCCTCCTTTTTTTGACTGACCTGCTGTACATTCACCACTGGTATTCTGCATACCTCAAACATGGGTTTACTGTCTGCTGAAAAACAGAACACTTATCATACCATATTTGACCTTATGTTCCTATAAGCACACAGTCAAGCAATTTAGTAGTCTTTAGATTACAGCTAGTGTACTTTTATATATTTCTTTATAAAAACATATGTTGTTGGTACTCATTTGAATTGCATCAACAATTTGAGGCTATTCTAATGAGTAACAACAAAATATACTTTTATAAAGAAAGTCTGAAAATATTGTTAAGTATTATTAAATACATCCCTCATAAAGTTCTCTGCTGATATTTCTTTAAAGTGTAACCTTATTAGGAGGATATTTTACAAGTTTTTCTAGTGATTTTTAAAAATAACTTTAGTGCACAGTGCAGTAATAAGGGCATGTACAGTATTTACAATGCACTATAACTGATTTTAGACAGAATAAACTTATTAAAATTATATATTGGAAAAGTCAAATTTTTAATTATAGGTATGTCATCTATGTGATTTAGATATTCCAAAAGGAAAAGATGTTTGAGCCATTGAATGACTACTTGGATCTGCTTGTCCTACTCTGATTTTACCCATGAATGACAAGTGCATATTCGTACCATTGAAATAAAATGGTCAAATTTGTTCATTGCATCTTATACTCCCATCACTACTGACCTTGAAACTGATCTGTTTGTTCCACAACAGCCTCCTTCGTATGGCTGACCAGCTGTACATTCACCACTGGTATTCTGCATACCTCAAACATGGGTTTACTGTCTGCTGAAAAACAGAACACTTATCATACCATATTTGACCTTATTACTGCACATGTTCCTATAAGCAAACAGTCAAGCAATTTAGTAGGCTTTAGATTACAGCTAGTGTACTTTTATATATTTCTTTATAAAAACATATGTTGTTGGTACTCATTTGAATTGCATCAACAATTTGAGGCTATTCAAATGAGTAACAACAACATATGCTTTTATAAAGAAAGTCTGAAAATATTGCTAAGTATCATTAAATACGCCCCTAATAAAGTTCTCTGCTGATATTTCTTTAAAGTGTAACCTTATTAGGAGGATATTTTACAAGTTTTTCTAGTGATTTTTAAAAATAACTTAAGTGCACAATGTAGTAATTAGGGCATGTACGGTATTTACAATGCACTGTAACTGATTTTAGACTGAATAAACTTACTAAAATTATATATTGGAAGAGTCAAATTTTAATTATAGGTATGTCATCTATGTGATTTAGATATTCTAAAACGAAAAGAAGTTTGAGCCATTGAATGACTACTTGGATCTGCTTGTCCTACTCTGATTTTACTTATAAAGGACAAGTGCATATTTTTACTATTGTAATAAAATTGTCAAAATTGTTTATTGCATCTTATACTAGCTCCCATCACTACTGACCTTGAAACTGATCTGTTTGTTCCATAACAGCTTCCTTTGTATGGCTGACCTGCTCTGCATTCACCACTGGTAACCTGCAAACCTCAAACATGGGTTTACTGTCCACTGAAAAACAGAACACCTATCATATGTACTTCAAAGCAAACACATCCCCTAATTTCACTTTTTGTTGTATATATGTTTAAAAGAAAGGCATGTGGCTAGCAAATCTAGTGGTGAAAACCCCACTGAAATACTTGAAATCCTTATAGTTACTGCAATTTTAAGTTTTTGCTCATTCACATTTTATTAATATTCATGAGATAACAATGATGTTATTGGTTCTTATGAATATATTTAAAAATGTTTTAAAAATTTATTTGAAAATATTCAGGGAATGTGTGCAGAGAGAAACAGATTTCCTTCATATTTACACATAGAGCTGCAGTGCTTATATATTTTCATAAGCAGTTTGGGTTTTAACCCTTGTCCTGCAGAATAAATTAAGAAGCCACGCCCATTTCTAATTTCCAGCCAATCAGACACCCATTTCTAATTTTCAGCCAATCAGATTACTTGATCCAGGTTTTTGATATAAATTCACATACTTAATGGCAAACAGTGCAGATCCAGATCAGTTGGCTTCTGAAGAAGCCAACTGATCTGGATCTACACTGTTTGCAAAGGCAGGACATATCCAGGTTCAGCAGGACTAGGGTTAAATGAAATTTATCTTTAAAACATTAAATTTAAGTAAAATTTTAAAATTTATTTTAAATTTATTTTGTTAAATTCGTACTAATCATTTGGAATGTAATTTCAACCATTTAATTCTTCTTCGTAAGGCCAAATAAAAAATATATGTGTTTCAGGTTACATGGAATTTTAAAATAGGTTGGAAAAATATCTTTATTTTGTTAAAACTTTTTATATGAGGTTAGCAGGAAAAACAATATGGCCAAACAGGGAGATCCCCCAAAAACCTTTAAAAAACTTTCAGGTTGGTGGTGAAAAATTAGGCACGGTTCAGTAACTTGAAACACACACTTTTTTACTTTAGGCTTAAGCTTTATTCCAACATACTGATCTGTAGGTATGTCAATTTTAATGTTTTAAAAAAGTTCTTTTTTTTTTTAAAAAAAAAAAAATTAACAAAATCAGTTTTCATCTTTGAAACAAAAATACTTGCTTGAAATAAAGTCTTTATATTCAAAAGTTATAAAATATTCATTAATTTTATCCAAATTAGTAGTCTGGAATAAAATTATAGGGATTCAAATAAAATCTTAACTTTAAAGTAAACTTTAAAAAGATCCCATGACATCATAGAATAGTGCATTATGGGGTAGCATTTTTACTGAACTATAATTGCAACACCTGTTACTACGGTTTCATGTAACTTTTGAACCAATAGGAATTTTTAAACATTATTGTTGTCACAACAACATCTCCAATTTGAAATATTTTAAAATTAGAGGATGCATCAACTTTAACCCATTTTAGACTGAATAAACCCACCCCCATATACTATATATTGGAAGAGTACAATTTCAATTTTAGGTATGTCAGGCTGTGTGATTTAGATATTCCTAGAGAAACCACCACTATCATTAACCCATTTTAGACTGAATAAACCCCCACACTATAATTGTATTGGAAGAGTCCAATTTCAATTTTAGCTATGTCAGGCTATATGATTTCGATATTCCAAGAGAAAAGTCTTTTTGAAAACAGTGAAGACCCTGATCGTGGTCTGGACTGTTTGCCAATAACCCTTTTTGCTGGTCTTCAGACTAAAATGGGCTAAATACTGGGACTGTTTGATGAGACCTGTTTGTACACGTATTTTGGGTAAATATGGGTACCCAAGGGCATATTTTGGTGTAAAAAATAACAAAAATTACCCAGGGGCAGATTCAGAGGGGTTCAGGGGTCCAATCGAACCCCCCCCTTTAACTCAAATTTCATTTTCATGGGAAATTTTGCATAAATTTTGATGAATTTGGGATACTGTATTTACCCAAAATATTCACACCCCTTACTTTTTACCTTATACTTCTCCTCAACAAGTCCGTTTTATTACCTATGAATGTGTATAAAATTGCTGAATGAATTGCAAACAGTGTAGACTGGATGAGTGCCGCATTCTGCGGCATCTGATCTGGGTCTACAGTTTGCTCAGGCTTGTCTTTCTGCATACCTAGAGTAAGAAGGTTAATTTAATCAAATCAACCCCCCTCAAAAATCATCCTAGATATGACCCTGTTACCTTCTGAATACACCTCTTACCTAGCTCAAGGAACGTAACTAACATGCCCTTAGCTGGTGCCCAGTGCATTATACAGAATCTATTTCTGCTCTTCTGTAAACAAAATTAATGCTTAGCATGCTGTATCAAAATTTCAGCAGACAACATCTTTACATATTTTTTCTATTTTTCCCGGTAAGTAGCTTGGACAGTTCATGTAAAGTTTCTACTAGACCCGTTGAGGCAATTCAAATGAGTACGCACAACATATGCTTTTGTAAAGAAAATCAGGAGATAATATCGCATAAGCATCATTTAATACACTCATCATGAAGTCCTCTGCTGATCTTTCTTTAAAGTGTGCCATAGGTCTAGATAAGGGAGGGTATCCGGTAAATATATCTCTTATTTCTCCACGAAACATATGTTGTGGGTACTCATTAGAAGGGCCTCGGCGAGGCACTTCTAATGAGTACCCACAATATACGTTTTCGTGGAGAAATAAGAAAAATATCAATACTTTTGGATTGAAAAAGCACCTTAACTAGTGCTGTGGTGTGCCCTTATTAGGAGGATATTTTATTACAAGTTTATTCAGTAATTTTGAAAAATCTAAGCGCACAGTGTGGTAATTAGGTTGAATATGGCAATTAAAAAAGGAGGCACAGTACTGGGGGATGTGATGATAGCGAGGCTTAGTGTTCAGTTCTGTTCAGACGATTCAGGACTGAGACGTATTTCAACTGAATTTCCCCTTGACAAATGATTAAATTTTAACACAATTTACATTACACAAACAAGCCTATTCAAACATGCTGAAAATTTTACCACCAAAAAATGAAAATTTTCTGATAAAAATTCTGATATTTTTCATATTTCTGTCAAAACATAGATTGTGGGTACTCGTTAGAACCACCTTGGTGAGACTAATGAGTACCCACAATCTATGTTTTTTAACAGAAATAAGAAAAATAATGTGTACCCCTGTAAACCCAGTTTTACTATATAAAAGTGAGGTTTAAGGGGGTCAATATTATATAGGCATGTTCTCGTGATGATTGATACAGTGCTCCAGATAATTACTCTTTTCAACCAGTATCGTACTGATCAAATTTAAGGCCAGTCAGTAATGGAGAAAACCGGGATTCTGGAATCTGTATCCATGCTGCGGACATTCTTAGTTATTTTCCTTGGTATTGGTAAAAATGCATCTGTATTCGGCACTGGCTATATTTCAAATTGACCCGTATTTGGTGCAAAAGGATCCATAATTTACAGCTGAAAGCAGTGTTGATAATCATGTTTTAACAATATCTTAATTGCTTAACAATACACAATATGTATGGCAAGCTGTTTTACTATTTATTAAGCAAAATAGATATCTTATATATTATATCAGATATCTTATATAGGATATAAAATATCTAATATAGGATATAAGATATCTGATATACTAATTCAGATATCTTATATCCTATATTAGATATCTTATATCCTATATAAGATATCTGATATAATATATGAAATATCTTATTTAATTCTGCATATAAGATATCTAATTTACCATATAAGATATCTTATTTGTTAAATAAGATATCTTATATATTAATATAGATATCTAATATACTAAATGAGATATCTGATATACTAAATGAGATATCTTATTTGAGATATCTGAGATATTAAATCAGATATCTGATTTATAGAACAAATAGTAAAATGGCTTGCCATAAATATGACCATTTTTGGCTAAACCACTCTCAAAGCTGTACAAACCAAATGAAATACTTAGTAAAACTGTTGTTTTGTATTGCAAAAACAGATTTTGTTCTAGTAAAATGTTGACCACAAAGCCCCACATAGCTCTAGATAAGAGCGGATATCCCAATAATATTTTTCTTATTTCTCCATGAAAACATATGTCGTTGTACTCATTAGAAGAGCCTGGGCGAGGCGAATTAGAAAAATATCAATACTTTTTGGTTGATAAAAAGCACCTTATCAAGAGCTATGCCCCAAAAAAGTACCCACAACATATATTTTTTTGGAAAAATGGAAAAAAAAAATTAACCTACACCCTTCTTATCTAGTGCTGTCAATCCATTGTATACTGAATAGATTTTCCCACACTATATATTGGTAGAGTCCCATTTCAATTTTAGATACATCCGGCTATGAGATTTACATATTCCTAAATAAAAATGGCTAAACTGTTTGCAAACAGTGCAGACCCTGATCAGACGCTGCATTCTGCAGCGTCTGATCTGGGCCTGCACTGCCAATTACCCTTTTACGGGTCTCCTGATTACAATGGGTTAAGATGCCTGGTGAAAGCCATGGGCCCTGTTGTTCAAAACTTAACAAAGTTGTTAGCTAATACGAAGTTAAAGCTTCTATCTTGAAATGTGGCAAATACATTGATATTTTTTGCTGAAAAAAATGTGAAAAGGTACTCACATTTTTGCAGCAAAATATCAATGTATTGAAAATACCTTAGCAACAACAGTTTATGAGTTTGCCATTAATGAGCTTGTTAAGCTCATGATGCTTTGAAGAATAGACCAGTTTCACAATTGCGAGTTTTACCGCTCTCGCTAATCCACGCATAATCTCATTAATCTAGAACGAGGCTTGCAGTGTATCACAAATAACAATGACTGATAGTCAGACCATGACTAAAGTACACAACAGAAGATTTGTGGAAATTTCCGTGTAATAAGCAGTCCCATTTCTTCTTCATGGCTCTCCTCTACATTGCTTTTCAGTTAAATTCAGTACCCCAACCTAAAGAAGATCGTTGCTGTCTGTATTAAGTGATCTTAAGTGTTAAGGATTTTAAATGAAACACATTTTAATCAAAACTGACTTAAGCTCTCTTATATGCTATCACAAACTTATATATGAAATATATCCACACATTCTGATTATGATCACCTCTGTTGAGCTTCCCGCAAAACATCTTTCCAATGTTCACATGTGCTATAATCAATATACGCTACAAAAAAATATCCGGAACTTGTTTTTTGCCTGCTGGCATTTCGATCTACTGCTTTGATTCGCCGAAACAGTTTTGAAAATTTAGTTCTGTTTTTAATATGTGTCTGTTTTATATACATTTGCGACAAGATAATGCTCTACAATCCAACATGGTAATAGTTCATTTTTCTCCCAAAACGATTTCCCCGCCACGCTGTCATCTCACGTTAACATTACAAGCACATGCTACCTTTATGAGCACGCGCTTTTTTTCATGCAAGAGCTATAGAAAAATTTAACTTATATTAGAAAGGCAAACAGTTCAGTGTATCGTCGTCTGGGGTGCATCGGAGCATCCCATAACATGAGACACTATAAAGGGTTTACGTGATACATTCAGTAGTACTTAGAATCTATTTTAGTGGCCAGCAGGAATACCCGTTTTGATGTGCAGATCTCGCAAATGGATAAGGTATTATTTTGCTTGGGCGCTTGTCATCTTTCAGCAGAAAACGGTGAGTGTACGTCTCTGAAGTTAGAGACAAAAATTTGACATCCAAAAGTTTTGAATCAGAAAAAAAAACAAAAAAAAAACAGCCAAAGATAAAACTGCCAGCCTCAGAGGACAAGAGGGCCATGATGGCCCTGTAACGCTCACCTGTGCATCATAGCACTGAGAACCTGATCTAGAACTGATCAAGGCAAACATTCTGATCAAAATTCAAAATGATTATATTAACAAGTAAGACAATGTAGCATGTCTAATGGACTGTGAAATAAAGGTCAAGGTCAAATATGGATGACTGCACTCAAGAGGCCATGCTAAGATGTATGCATGTACTAAGTATCATTGGCTGTAGGAGCAATAGTTACTGAGAAACTGACCTAAACACAAACACTTCACAAGTACCAAATATCACTCTGTAGGACCAATAATTACTGAGAATCTGACCTAAATGGAAAAACTTAATAAAGTCACTGGACAGAAAAATATATCATCACCTTGAAATCATCAAGAAACATTTTGAGCAGGATTCATGATGATCACTTCAAAAATGTGACCTCTAGAGCATCAACAAGGTTTTCCTTTGATTTGGCCAGGTGACCTAGTTTCTAATATCAAGTGACCCAGTTTTAAACTAGATCTAGAAATCATCAAGACGAACATTTTGAGCAAATTTATGATGATAATCGATTATTTAAAAAATGTGACCTCTGAGTGTTAACATTTTCTGCTGATTTGGCCTGGTGACCTAGTTTTTGACCCCATGTGACCCAGTTTCAAACTTGACCTAGAAATCATCAAGACAAACATTTTGAGCAAGATTCATGATGATTACTTCAAAAATGTGACCACTAGAGTGTTAACAAAATTTTCTGCTGATTTGGTGTGGTGACCTAGTTTTTAACCCCAAGTAACCCAGTTTCAAACTTGACCTAGAAATCATCAAGACAAACATTTTGAGCAAGATTCATGATGATTGCTTAAAAATATGACCGCTAGAGTGTTAACAAAGTTTTCTGCTGATTTGGCCCGGTGACCTAGTTTTTAACCTCAAGTGACCCAGTTTCAAAACTTGACCTAGAACCCATCAAGACAAAACATTTAAAGCAAGATTAATGATGATTGCTTCAAAATGTGACCGCTAGAGTGTTAACAAGGTTTTAGCTGATTTGGCCAGGTGACCTGGTTTTTGACCCCAAGTGATCCAGTTTCAAACTTGACTTAAAAATCATCAAGACAAACATTTTGAGCAAGATTCATGATTGCTTGAAAAATGTGACCGCTAGAGTGATAACAAGGTTTTCTGCTGATTTGGCCAGGTGACCTAGTTTTTGACGCCAGGTGACCCAGTTTAGAACTTGACCTAGAAATCATCAAGACAAACATTTTGAGCAAGATTCATGATGATTGCTTAAATAAGTCACCCTGATGCTTCCTAGCAAGTTTGGAGTCAATTGGCCTTTCAAGTCAGGAGAAGAAGCAAAAAATAGATTTTCAAGATGGCTGTCATGGCGGCCATCTTTGATTTCGGATTGGAATGATTTTAGCTATTTTTGATCTATAAGTCACCCCAATGCGTCCTACCATGTTTGGAGTCAGTTGGCTTTTGGGTTTAGGAGAAGCAAAAAATAGATTTTCAAGATGGCTGCCATGGCGGCCATCTTGGATTTCCGATTGGAAGATTTTAGCTATTTTTGATCTACGATACTTCCTAGCAAGTTTGGAGTCAACTAGCCTTTCGGTTCAGAAGAAGAAGCGAAAAAGATTTTCAAGCTGGCGGCCATCTTGGATTTCCGATCAGCACGATTTTAGCTATTTTTGATCTACAAGTCACCCTGATGCTTCCTAGCAAGTTTGGAGTCAATTGGCCTTTCGGTTCTGGAGAAGAAGCGAAAAATAGATTTTCAAGATGGCGGCCATCTTTGATTTCCGATCGGCACGATTTTAACTATTTTTAATCTACAAGTCACCCTGATGCTTCCTACCAAGTATCGACTGGTCCATGGGTGTAAGAGGAGTAGGCTTTTAAAGCAATTGTTGACGCCGCACGACGGACATTGACTGACCACAATAGATTTTCAAGATGGCGGCCAGCTTGGATTTCCGATCGGCACGATTTTAGCTATTTTTAATCTACGTCACCCAGATGCTTCCTACCAAGTATCCAGTCAACTGGCCCAGGGATGTAGGAGGCGTAGGCTTTTAAAGCAATTGTTGACGCCACACGATGGACAACGGACATTGACTGACCACAATAGCTCACCATGAGCACATCGTGAAAAGACATGACACCCGTGTGTGTATCTCGATGAATCAGTCGGTCAGTAGAAGCAATACACAATGAGGGAAGGGGTGCATAACGGTGTCAGTCGCATGCCTTAATTGCTTGACAAGTTAACGATCACTGAAGTGTTAACTGCCAACACCTGTTTAACTACCGCTTGCTTAGCAAGTAGATAACGGTACTGTTGCAGGTGTGAAAAACACGCAGCAGATTATTCTTTTGAGATGCTACAGACGGTAAGAATAACACGTTCCATACATCAGACAAATAATCCAATCATAATTAGTAGTAGTCCCACGGGGAAAAGCATGCATCTGGGGGACTCGGCTTTGGGAAATTTTAGGAATCCGGACCCGGATTTATGCATCCCGGAACGCAGGATTCTGCATCCCCGAGAACCCTACATTTATCAAAGGTTGTAGCGAGTGTCTTTTACATTGTCATTACACCATTTCCGGAAATTTTCCGCTCGGAAATTACGATTGTGAAAAGGGTCTATTGAGCCCAGGAATATCACTGAAACTTACCCGGCTTTGTCAACGCTTCTGTTACAGAATGATCATGTTCTCTGCGGAACTGCCCACAGTTTTCTAATTCTGTAATGTACAAAATAAATGCAAGTACAGTCATACCTCAATGGCTTGAACATCTTTGGGACCATGGAAATTTGTTCGAGACATGGGTAGTTTGAGCCACTGAGGGTTAATCATGGCACCAGTTCAGGAAGCAAATAGCCATAATTTTGGGGAATCTTTTCGATTTTCTACACAACGATTGTATGTTGAGTGTACTCATTAGAATCACCTCAGAGGTGATTCTATTTAGTACACACGAGGTGATTCTAATGAGTACACACAACATACAATTCCATGATAAAATAAGAAAAAAAATCCCTAAATATTTGTTTTCTTGAGCTATTGGAAGAATTTTGTAGGGACTGAAAGAGTTCGAATCATCCATGGTAAACGAGCCATCCGTGTTCGCGCCAATGAAGTTATACTGTAGGTCTAAACAGCTTAAGAAAGCAACAAGTACTACAAGCTTCTTTATTTTTCGATGAGGCATTTCTAAAAAGAACTTGCAACATGCTATGGTGTCATCTTGTGGGTACTTATATTTGTAAAAATCACTATTAAAATTGCAATTTCAACAGCCTTTGGCATTTTGAAGAAATCCACCATCAACTTTTCCATTGGAAATACCAATATTATCATTTTTTGGCATATCACATCACAATGTTATTTTAAGAGCAAGAAATCAAACAATCAAATCGCAAGCATACATCTGTGCCATTACATATGTGGGTCAACAGGGTTTGACTTTTGGTACTTCTTGTGTTTCCCAAAAGGAAACAATTTGCATGAAATGTCAAATTCTACCTTATGGGAAACATAACAAAAATATTTCAAAATGGTATCTGTTGATTTTACCAGCGAGTGTTAAAGCTTAATACAGCAATATGATACACTTTCAAGGGAAACAATTGTCAAAATTCTTTTGCTCCCCTCTAAAATGGGTCTACCCTAAAGGAAAGAATTTACTCCCCTTTCAGAAGGAAGTTGGTGTGCAGGCAGCAAAAAAAAAAAAAAAAAAAAAAAAAAAAAAAAATAAAAATAAAAATAATATAATATATATACATATATATACACACAAACATAGCTCTAGTTAAGGCCCTTTTTTTCAGTCCAAAAGTATTGATAATTTTTCTCCATGAAAACATATGTTGTGGTACTCATTAGAAGCGCCTTGCCAAGGCAATTCTAATGAGTACCCACAACATATGTCTTCGCTGAGAAATAAAAAAAATATTAACCTGATACCGACTCTTATCTAGGCCTATGAATTACAAAGCACAAACTTCCCGAGGCACCAAAAGGGTTAAGAAGAGTCAGTGTTAAGAAAACCACAAACAGGAACATGAAAACCACAAAAGTTGCAGGGATTATTTTTGGGAGAGATTTAAGAGATTTGCTCATTCTTTTTTTCTAAAAATCTCATTGAAATTTGCTAAACGGAAAGGAAAGTCTCATAGCAAAATGTATTTAGCTAAGGATTTTACTACAATTTCTCATTGAAAATTCATAATTTCTCACCAATTTTGGCTGAATATTTTCTCTGATGATGTTCCAAGCCAGAAGTTTCCCTGGTTGTCTCCCTTGTAGAAAAATGGCAAAATTTCTACCAAGTGTATCCCTATTTATGAAAGTCATACCTGTTTCACTGAAAGATCTCTTCCTTTCCACGTGGACTTCACCTGGCTTCTTACAAGATTGCTTACTTGCCGCCACTGCCTCATATTTTTTCACAGGTTCCTGTGTTGGTCTGGGGAATTTGGAAACTTTAAATAAATGTTTGCTTCCATCTGCAAAACAGGATGTAGATGCATACACCGCAACCTCTTTATAACACTTTTGCTGAGATCCAAAGCTAAAATGAGCCAGCACACGACAAATTTTACAATAAGACCTGTGTGACCAGCGAAGACAGATCAGCCTGTACATCCAACCCACAGGTTCTAGCCAGTATGGTCAGGGTCTGCAGGCTGATCTGAGCCTTGCTGGTCGCATAAGTTTTATTGTAGGTTTGTTGTGCAATGACCCGTATTAGCTAAACAAGCGTGTTGTATCCAAACAAAAATGTATTGAATATATAGAGAAAATGACAAATTATGTTCGTTTTCTATATAATATATACATTTTTGTTTGGATACAACACTGCTGGGTCCACCTTTAAACCGCTTTATGTTCAAAACCATCTTATAAAGATGTTAACAATACATAATATTACAGTTTATGGCTAAACCACACCCTCAAGGCTGTTCAAACCAAATGGAATACTTGGTCAGATAAGGATTTTTATTTTAAATGAAAAGTTCATACATGTATTTTCCTATTTCCTCATGGAAACATATGTTGTGAATATTCATTAAAGTTATCATGAAGTAAAATTCCACTACTTCAGAAAAAATCAGAAAAATAGCTGTAACAGGGCGGCAGTGGAGGCCGTTGTTGGAAGGTGACCTTTAATAGAGGCTCCACTGTGTATTTTCTTGGACAGAGACTTAGAAATGAGTCAGCCCACGACAAAACCTACAATAAGACTTGTGCAACCAGCGAAGACTCAGATCAGCCAGCCCAGTCTGATCAGAGTATTCACTGATCACATGTGCCTTCTACAGCCTCCAGGCTATGCAAAGAGGAATTAACGAGAACAGTTGCCATACAGGGCCCAGTTGTTCAAAGCGTCGTTAGCTTAACAAGCTCGTTAAGGGTCATTTCGTTAACTGTTTTAGCAGATTCAATATACAATATTCTGATATTTTTTGCTGAAAAAATGTGAGTAGCTTTTGCACTACAAAAGCTACTCACATTTTTTCAGCAAAAAATTTCAGCATATTTGCGCATCATTTGATGTAAATTTTAATGAATCGTTAACTAACGACGTCGTTAGTTTTGAACAACTGGGCCCTGGGTGGCTGTACAGGCTGATCTGCACCTTTGCTGGTCATACAGGTCTTATTGTAGGTTTTGTCATGTGCTGGCTCAAATGATTAAGTAATGCATTTAGCCTAGATATTCAGTCAGCAAAGTATGTGCAAGCAGTGTAGACCCAGATCAAAACTCAGGGTCTACACTGTTTGCCTTTCTGTTGCAACATTTTAGACTCATCATCAGTGCCTTAAATTAGATTTTTAGCAAATGGGTATTTTGGGTTATTTTTACCTACCCATTTCTCAATGATAATTGTATTAGGATTTTTCTTTTGGGTACTTTGTTTTGTTAATGGGTGAAGATACTGGTATTTTGGTATTTACCCCATAGATTTTATATAAATTGCTTTTTCAGGAATTATAATTGGGGTAAATACCCCAAAAAGCAGCTTATCTAAGGTACTGCATCATTATGTAACTGAATGCATTAGTTCACATTCTAGGATAAGTATGGTAAGGAGCTGTGGTTTTCTGAATATCCAAGCCAGGGATTCTCCTATTCTTTTAAACTAGGGACCAGGGGCCATTGAATTTGGGAAATATATGGTGTGAATCTATAAAATTGGGAAAACTGGACTGGAAAAAATAAAACTCATATTTGTTTCAAATTAGGTAAAAACATAGTTCAGTCTGCCTTTTTCTGTGTTGTCATTGATTTGAACTTGGGAGACTTACTTAGCAATTACTAATTAATAAATAATGATGATTCTAATTTTACTCTAAATGTTGACAAAGGATAAATTGGGAATTTTCTGTGGATTTTGTGAATTTTATTCTCTAAATTGGAGAAAAAAAAAAAAAAAAGGGCAGATTTCCGGCCCCAAATTTAGGTTAATTGAAATATGGGCAAACAGGCAAACTGATAAGGCACCTTCAAGTCATATACAGACAGCAAAGGCCCTAATGAGTGTACATCCATGCAGTCTGATCAGGGCCTTCACTATCTGCTAACAGAAATATTGGATAATGTAGCATCTGTTCAGAAAAATCACAAAAAAATAATAATATACTTTGAGATATCCCTATTTCAACTAATCAGATTTGCAAAATTGGGGATAAAATAAATCAAACAACCACATTTCACAAATGAATAATTTGACTCCTGAAATTAAAGATATATAGCAAATATTGTTGAAAAGAAATTACTCCTTTGGAGCAATTTCTCCTCCTTTCCACAATATTTTATTACATGTTGTTAGATTTCCATGTTAAAACAGGGACCAGATTTTCACTTCGAGATATGCAAATGTGAAATGTCTGCTTAGCAGACAATTAACATGAAATATCAAACCTCATTTTCTCTGAAAAATTAAAGAAAAACATAATGAAATAGAGTGGTGTCTGCTACAATTTTGCTTGGCACTAAGGGTTGAAATATTGGTGAAAGTATACCTAAAGATGTTTTACTAAAGGATCTCTTCCGTTCCACTTTAATTTCTTCATTCTTACAGGATGGCTCATTGACTGCCACAGCATCATATATACTGGTGCTTTTCTGTGCTGGCACAAGGAAATGCTCACTACCATCTGGAAAGCAGGAAACAGGTAAATATATTTTTCCCATGAAAATATGTCCAGTGTGGGGAATCCACATGACCAGATGACTAGATACACCGAGTTTGTTACTATTTTTAGCTCTTTATAAGGTAGGATTTTTTTAGAATAGCTCTGTTCATAATAAATGGTTCAAATAAAGCGCAGAGTACATGGAAAATCAAGTTCTTTCTGGTGGTGTAAGCACTATTCTGCGATCTGGTCAAATTCTTGAGAGTATTGGAAGAATGCTTTTGCTGTCAATCTAGGCTACTGGGACAATGTACATGAATTCTGATGAAAAACATTCCCTGAATGTCCTTGAGAATCAGAAAGAGCTTGATTTTCTGTGTACTCTGCTCTTTATTTGAACAAATTCCACCAGGTATAAATCGCAATATTCTAAAAAATTCTACCTGATGCGGAGCTAAAAATAGTAACAAACTCTGTGCGCGTAATCCTTTGGTCACGAGAATTCTCCACACTGATGTTGTGATACTCATTCAAATTCACATCACATAAATTTCATAACTTCCAAGTCCACCGATTCCCCTTTTTACTACCTAAAAGGGGTGTGTGTGTGTGTGTGTGTGTGTGTGTGGGCAGGGGGGGGGGGGGGGGAACTTATCTGATCCCCATGATTTCAACTTTTTACTACATAAACAAGGGCCCTCAATTCTGGGTATAAATCAAACATATCTTTATATAGATATGTCTAAAATTCAGAAATAAATTTGAAAATACTCAGGAACCACTCTACTATATGTTTTATTATAATATAGCATGGTTTTGGATATAACATGGCTGAAATCCATTTATGGTCATTTTTTAAATATCAGCTGTACTTTTTTTGTTTGGATGTAAAAGTTGTTAGGTGACATTTAATGCTTTTGGAGATGGTGTTTAAAGCTTTTCCCATTTCAAAATTAACAGTTGCCATGGTAACCAAAACATCAGATGGGCATCAAAAACTAAGCAGTAGAGGATCACTTACATGTATGAAATTTTTGTGGCAAGTTGTGTTCAAACTGCTTCATTGGGTATGGAAAAGACTTCTTATCCCTGGTCCGGATGAACCCAGATATGCCCTGCCTTTGCAAGCAGTGTAGATCCAGATCAGCTGGCTTCTGAAGAAGCCAACTAATCTGGATCTGCACTGTTTGTCATTAAGTATGTGGATTTGCATCAACACCATGGATCAAGTAATCTGATTGGCTGGTAATTAGAAGTGGGTGTGGCATCATAATTTATTTAGTATGACAGGGTTAAACCATTTCCCATTATAAGTCTATGGGACCTATCGATTGCCATGGCAACCAATCAAAAAGACAGACTATCATAAACAAGACACCAAAGAGCAACAATTCGCTAGCCTGAGTGATATAACCTTATACAGCACCTTCCTTCTAACAGGCTGTTAGTGGCTATATAAAACTTTTCTGTTACTTCTATGTTTGGCATAGAAACAAATCAAAAGATCTAATATGCACATCAATCATCAAATGAACATTATTGCAAAATTTGGTTTAAAGTAGAATTTGTTTTTCTACAAACTAATAGATGTCTCCCCACTTTTTGGTGTCATATTGTGTAAATTTGGCAAACATTTACATTAATTGATGAGATTCCAAAGGAAAGCTCAAAAAGTATAAATGCAAGAGTAATGCTTCTTGTGCTTTGCACGTCATCTGATGTTGACTGATATTCATATAAAGTTTCGTGAAGATATCTTGAATGGTTTCAAATTATAGACAGGACACTTTTTTTTTATCATGGACAAAGTTCCAAGGGAAATAATTCAAAAAGTATAAATGCAAGAGTAATGGTTTTTGCGCTCTGCAGGTCGTATAATAATGACTGATATTTACATGAAGTTTCTTGAAGATATCTTGAATAGGTTTCACACAATTTTGTGACAGACAAAGTTCCAAGGGAAATAACTCAAAAGTATAAATGCAAATGGTTCTTGCCCTCTGCACATCATCTTCTGTTGATTGATATTTATTAATATGAAGTTTCATGAAGACAGCTTGAACAGTTTTCAAGTTATAGAGCAGACACAATTCTGTGACAGAGTCCAAGGGAAATAACTAAAAAAGTATAAATGCAAGAATTATGGTTCTTGTGCTCTGCATGTCCACTAATGTTGATTGGTATTTATATGAAGTTTTGTGGAAATATCTTGAATAGGTTTCACACAATTTTGTGATAGACAAAGTTCCAAGGGAAATAACTCAAAAAGTATAAAAGCAAGAGTTATGCTTCTTGCGGTCTGCATGTCGTCTAATGTTGACTGCTATTTATATGAAGTTTGGTGAAGACAGCTTGAACGGTTTTAAGTATAGAGCAGACAGGACTTTGTGAAGGGAAATAACTCAAAAAGTATAAATGCAAGAGTTATGGTTCTTGCGCTCTGCACTTCATCTAATGTTGTTTGTTATTCATATAAAGTTTCGTGAAGATATCTTGAGCAGTTTGTTTAAGTTATAGTGGACATGTTGTTTATGATGGACAAATTTCCAAGGGAAATAATTCAAAACGTATAAATGCAAGAGTTATGCTTCTTGCGCTTTGCACATCGTCTAATGTTGACTGATATTAACATGCAGTGTCTTGAAGATATCTTGAACAAGTTTCAAGTTACAGAGCAGACATAATTTTGTGATAGACAAAGTTCCAAGGAAAATACGAGGGATGTTCGAAATGAATTGCTTATTCTCCTCTAGCTCGATATCACATGGGGCACGATAAAAACTAATACATACCTGTATAGGGCTATTCAATATCTACACAATGGTGTATAAATGTACATGTTAGACTAAGTGTAAGACATAAAATTTGCCATTTGAATACACGCAGTCATTGACTACTGCAGTAAAAATGGTTGGTAGAAGCGTCGACAAAAAAGATGAAATACAGGCTTACATCAAAGCTCGCTCAAAACTTGGTTGTTCTTTGAAGAAGCTGATGACTGAAATTTCTACTGCTTTTGGACCTTCTTGTGTGTCTTATGACACAGTTCGACGGTGGAAAAAGAAATTTGAGTCTGGTGTAAGAGTCCATCAAAAATGCACTGAAATCAGGTAGGCCAAAATCTGCATCTCGTAAAGAAATCATTTCCAAAATAAACAAAATCATTGAAGGAGATGCCAGATTTACAGTTTGTGATATTGCATGAAAGGTAGGCATATCACTATCAATGGTTCACCTTATTTTGAAGAAGCATTTGAAAGTCAGAAAGATTTCTGCTAGATGGGTGCCACATCTGTTGACTGACGAGCAAAAGAGGCAACGGGTTAAAGTGGCCAAAAAGCTGCTTCAAATGTTTCCAAAATATGACAAAAAGCAGTTTGCCAATGTCGTCACAGATGATGAAACCTGGGTCCATTATTTTGAGCCCATCAGAAAGGTTAGCAATAAGATCTGGGCCACTAAACACAGCAAACGCCCAATAATTGCCAAACATTCTTTGAGTACAAAGAAGGTTTTGCATGCAATCTTCTTCTCTGGTGAAGGAGTTGCAATAAAAGTGCCAGTGAAAAAGGGCAAAAGCATCACCAGAAAGTACTACAAAGAGGTAGTACTGAAGAAACTGAAAAAGTATTATCAGAAACAACGCCCTGCCACTGGTTTTAAACATATCCGTCTTCTACATGACAATGCCCCGGCTCATACCTCCGCCACAGTTACGGCGTTTTTGAAGAAAGAAAAAAATAACTGTTTTGCCTCACCCCCCGTATTCCCAAGACCTTGCCCCATGTGATTTCTTTTTGTTTCCGAAATTGAAAGCATTCCTTGCTGGGCGGAAATACCAGTCCCGACAGGCACTTGGATCTGCCATTCATCAGTACCTCATTACTGTGCCCAAATCAGCGTACCGTGATGCCTTCAAGAAGTGGATACATCGGCTGAAACTTTGCATTTCTAGCCACGGGGAGTACTTCGAGGGCATGAAATGAGTACTTTTGGGCTAACTTGAAATTTGAAGTCTCCAGAGAGAAATAAGCAATTCATTTCGAACATCCCTCGTAACTAATAAAAAATTATTATTGCACGCACAAGTTATGATTTTTGCGCTCTACATGTCATCTAATGTTGATTAATATTTATATGAAGTTTCGTGACGTTGGCTTGAACAGTTTTCAAGTTATATAGCGGACACGATTTTGTGACAGAGTCTAAGGGAAAAAACTCAAAATGTATAGATGCAAGAGTTATGGTTCTTGTGCTATGCAGGCTGTCTAATGTTGATTGGTATTTATATGAAGTTTCGTGAAGATAGCTTGAACAGTTTTTAAGTTATGGAGCGGACACGATTTTGTGACAGAGTCCAAGGGAAATAACTCAAAAAGTATGAATGCAAGAGTTATGGTTCTTGTGCTCTGCATGTCATCTAATGTTGATTAATATTTATATGAAGTTTCGTGCAGATAGCCTGAACGGTTTCAAGCTATAGAGTGGACACGAGTGTGACAGACAGGCAGACACCCGAGGGAAAAACAATATGTCTCCCAACCCTAAAGGAGGGAGATACTATATTCATTGGTTTCCAAGCATCCCATTTTAAAGTATATTCTCATTTAAGTCTAAGGGAAACATTTGTTGCCACAGAAACCATACCATTGGAGCCACTAGTATAAAAATAAACACATCTGGTTGAAGACTATCTATTAAATAGACAGGAACCAACTATTTCAATTAAATCTATTTAATCATTTTGGAGAAGTCATTTAAATATTTCTTGTTTTGTAACTAACCACTGCCATGGCAACCAACCAAAATAGCAGATGGGTATAAGAACAGAAAACTGACTGGTAATCACTGACAACATTTCTGCTAAGTTTGATTCAAATGTCCTTTTTCAGTTATGAACAAAATATAACATAATTATTTCTAAAATTGAATATTGAAAAGACATGTTGCCATGACAACCACACTACTGGATGCATATGATCTGCATAACAAACATACACTTATAAGGGATCCTCTGTTCCCTTTATTATTTGAATTGTATCTATTACCAACTTCAAGATGACGTATCCTTTAAACATAACTACACTACAACCTCTTTATAACACGGTTCGTTATAACACGGTTTTGGATATAACACGGTTCAAAGATGGATCTCAAAAATGTATAAATTATATTGAAAAATGACCATAAATAGTCATTTTTCAATATAATCTATACATTTTTGTTTGGATATAACACAGTTGTTTAACTAACATGGTTTATGCTATGGACCCCAACAATCATGTTATAAAGAGGTTGTGGTGTATTTCATGACAGCAGAATGTGTACATAAAGCAAGCCGATCACCCAAGGAACCTTTTGTTGTTAAATTTTGACAGAGTTACCTCCCCTGAAAGTGTTTCAATTTCCTTTAAAAAAAAGAGGATGGCCCAAGAAAACATTTGTGGCAAAACCTCATATTAATTTATAACTGAAAAAGAAAATAATGATAATAATAAAAAAAAAATAACCTTGACGTTTGAGTTCCTGTTTGTCCTTGAGCTCTGATGACTGCTGATGCAGCAGACAGGTAGGTGGCTTCTCCTTTCTCTTGAAGAAGAGATGTATTTTCTTTCTTTGGTATTTATGTTTACAAGTACAGACTGCAACTTGACCACTACCTCCACTGGGCTGTGAAAAGAAAGATTAAAATAAACCAATAGATCTGTATACTAGAAAAACACAATGTTCCCAACTATATATTACATAAAAAAGGGTTGATGCATCAGCTTTCAAAGTCAACAGATTAAAAACTTAACTAGAAATGTGTCAGTATGACACAGATGCCCCCCTCTCCCAGGGCCATCCTCACCCACACGCAGGTATTTTGCAAAAAATGAAACTAAAAAAAGGGCCATAACTCTCATAAAGATTGGCAGATTTTACCCTAAATCGAACTTGACCATATTTTATGATTATATACCTGGGTATAAAATATGAATCCAATACACAAATCAATCTTTTTTAAAAAAAATATCGGAAGGAAAACATCTTTTGAAGGTGAAAAAGGGCCATAACTCCCATAATAATGGGTTGATTTTAGCCTAATTGGAACTTTACCTCTATTTTATAATTATATACCTGTGTGTTAAATATGAATTCAATACATTAATGTTTTCAATCGATATCAAACTGAATCTATTTTTCAGCGTGGAAAAAGGGCTGTACCTCCAAATATACATGTAATTGGTGGATTTTACCCTAAATCAAATTCAGAGTTCTCGGAAACGCCAAATCCGGCGTATTTTTACGCCTATTTTTGCTTTTGTACGCGTAAAATTTCCTTCCGTGGATTCTTATTTACGCTCTATTGCCACCGGACGTCCAAATTGAACTCCAAAGACGTACCGCGGACTTCCGAAATTTCTTTTGTCCGTCGAAATCGATACCCGAGATGTCCAAAAATTGTCAAAAAGCCCGCCCACTTTTAACGAGTTGTATGATGTATGCCTCGCCTACTTATTGGAAATTCGCTACCTGTGTTGACTGAGCTTTAAGGACGTCCCACTTTCCGCTTGCGGGAGTTTTATTGACATCGGTGTCAAGCGTCGCGGCACCCTTTTATTGGCTGTGTGATCACTGTGTGTATTTGTCACTCGTGCTGAGTTGATTAATTGATGTTTGTATAATCAAACTTTCTTCTGCGACACCCGAAAATATTCGGTGAAATTATATGAAGTCATTATTATTTTTAAATATTCACGTCTTAAAATCTTAAATTATTTATTTTGCTAAGAACGTGTGTCGTCTGAAAACACCTCAACACTTCCGGGAGTTACCGAGTGAAATTAAATAAATAAATAACAATTATGCACAGAACGCAAATTTAAATCTATTCGAATTTAGAAGCTTATGTTTGTCATGACAACAAAAGCAATTTTTCAAACGAGAAGAAAACATATTTTTCATCAAAATTTTTGGAAAACCCGTTTCTAAATTCGTAGCCTTGTTCCGGCTGTGCTGTTTACCAGCGCGGAAAAGACGCAAAGTAAGTCTAATTATAGGCGAATTGCGATGGTTTTGCTTGCTATTCTCCGCGAACGAACGTATTGCTGTTGGTAACATATCGAGAGCTGCCGTTAATTTGTTTGTTGTTGCACGAGTCGGCGCCGTTTTCCCGCAATTTTTGTGAAGTAAGCAACTCGCTCGCTCGTGTTGATCAGCTTCAATCCGAGCAAATATTTCATTAAATACATTTCTGCAAAATAATTTCAGCATAGTTTGTTTTTAAGAAAACATGTTTTGGGTGTTTTCTCTCATGTATTTTCTTTTCTTTTTTTCTTTCTCTGGGCTTTGAAACGAACACGAAGTTGGACCAATGTTGATGCGTTCTCTAAGGTCTGACATACAAGTACAGGCTTTCCAAAAAGATGCGATCGAATTTTAATAAGCGATAAGGATATGTTTAAAACACATCTAGGAGAAGTGTATATCATGATGATTCTATGTGACACTGAATTAAGAACCTCTGTTCTACTAAAGAAAGGGCAGACCGCCGCAGCAGGGAAAAAAGTGGGACTTCTAGATTTTCCTGTAGGACTTCCAAATTTGAGGGGTAGGAAGTCTGGACTTCCTGAGTCTGGAAGTTAATGGAAGTCCTGTCACTATTTCCTAAGCCCCAAAAGCTTTTGGATCCTTACCAGACACTCAGTGGTCAAGGTTAACTATGTTGAAAAATGAAGCTGTCCAGACAATGTCCTTAAATATTAAGTTTTCATATTTAGCCAAAAACTCCAAGTTTTCTAGGTCAAACTCCTATTTTTCAATTTTAACTCCAACTTTTCTCAGAGATGGATTCTTAAACTCCTACTTTCAAAATCCTAGTGAGAACTCTGAATCAAACTTGACCTATATATTTTATAATTATATGCTTGTATATAAAATATGAATCCAATTCCCTAATCTTTTCAATGTTTGTTTGTGTTGAAGTTTTACCGCCCAGTCAACCCAATGGGGTCATGTCGAGTGCAGTCAGTTTACCTAACCACACGTTTACTGGGCAGGCTTAGTCCTCTAAGCGGTTAACCAGTATTGTGCACATTCTTTCGCCAGAAACTGACAACTGTCCTTCTTGAATCAGCGAACGGGAGAGAATGACCGTAGAAAATATTTCATGATCAATCTCCACAAAAGAATGTTACCAACCTCAGCGGGGGTTGAACCCGCGACCTCCTGGTCTCCAGTCGGACGGCGCATCCAACTGAGCCTCCGAGGCCGGCACACTAATCTTTTCAAAAGTTATGGAATGGAAACCATTTTTCAAAGTTGAAAAAGGACCATAACTCCAAAAATAATTGGTGGATTTTACATTAAATCCAACTTGACATACATTTTATGATTATATACCTGTTTATAAAATTTGAATCCAATACACTAATCTTTTCAAAAGATATCAAACGGAAACCATTTTCAACTATTTTTCAACACTGATAAAGGGCCATAACGCCAAAAATAATTGGTGGATTTTATCCTAAATCAAACTTGACCTATATTTTATAATTATATGCTTGTGTATAAAATATGAATCCAATTCACTAATTTTTTCAAATGTTATGGAACGGAAACCATTTTTTCAAAGTTGAAAAAGGGCCATAACTCCAAAAATAATTGGTGGATTTTACCCTAAATTCTACTTGACCTACATTTTATGATTATATACTTGTGTATAAAATATGAATCCAATACACTAATCTTTTCAAGATATTGAATGGACACCATTTTTCAATTTTTTTTCAATACTGATAAAGGGCGGTAACTCCAAAAAAAAATTGGTGGATTTTACCCGAAATGGAACTTGACCTATATTTTATAAGTATATGCTTGTGTATAAAATATGAATCGAATACACTAATCTTTTCAAAAGTTATGGAACAGAAACTATTTTTCAAAGTAGAAAAAGGGCCATTACTCCCAAAATAATATATGGATTCTATTCTAAATCAAACTTGACCTACATTGTATAATTATATACCTGTGTACAAAATTTCAATCCAATACACCAATCCTTTCAAAAGATATCACATGGAAACCATTTTTCAAAGTTGAAAATTTTTCAAAGTTGAAAAGGGCCATAACTCCCAAAATAATTGGTATATTTTACCCTTAATCGAATTTGACCTACATTTTATGAAAACTTATATACCTGTTTATAAAATTTCAATCCAATACACCAATCCTTTCAAAAGATATCACATGGAAACCATTTTTCAAAGTTGAAAATTTTTCAAAGTTGAAAAGGGCCATAACTCCCAAAATAATTGGTATATTTTACCCTTAATCGAATTTGACCTACATTTTATGAAAACTTATATACCTGTTTATAAAATTTCAATCCAATACACCAATCCTTTCAAAAGATATCACACGAAAACCAAAAGTGTTACGTATGGGATGGATGGATGGGATGGATGTACATACCAGACAGCGGTGATACTATATGCCCCCCCCCAACCCCCACTGAAAATGGCGGGGACATATAAAAACAAAATGTGACCATAACTTGATCCAATATTGATGGATACTCAGACCAGAGGGTCCTGTTTATCCCTGACCAGCATCAATTCATCAACTTGATATAATATACATGTAATCGAAAACTGTTCATTCATCAACAACAGATCAATGCTTTAGATGTCTTAAATTGGATGTAAATCAATAATACAAGTGCAGCAAAGTGAATGAATACATTTAATTTATACGAAAAAAGGTAGTTTGGGGTGTTTTGGCGTGGTTTGTGGTAGTTTGGGTGGTTTGGGGTAATTCTATGGATCGGAAGAAAAAAAATGGCTGTCACCTATGCTAGAAATAACATAAAAAATTCATGAACTACCAGCAAAAATCATACCAAATTGTCTGCTTAAATGTATTTTCTTCACTATCTTACAGTTTTCTTTGCAGTTTAAAATAATTTCTATGCCTATTTATAGTGAAATGAACTGAACCCCAAGTAAAAGCAACTGACCACAACGCATTTTTAGCCGATATTGGAATAAATTTTCTGTGCTCAGATGGTGCAAGAACTTATTTTTCTGCGCCAGAATGTGAAACTATGTGCGAATGGCGCAATGGCGCAGCCTGGCTAGATCTTAAATTACTGTAAAAGTATCACCCATTTTGGGGCATATACATCATGATTTCTGTGGTGATTTTGGTTTATCTTGTTACCCATACTGAATGAAAAATGTGTTGGTAATAACCTTTCTCTGATGCAGTCAGATATCACTCTAGTTAAAGTGTCAGTCACTAGTTTATTTCTAAATCTCCAGATGTTCTATAAAATGTAGAGCAGAACTGAAAGCGTGGTAGCTCAGTGGTGAGCATACTGGCCTCTAGAGCGATTAAAGCAACGGGATTGATCCCAGGCTCAGGCAAGGGAATTTTCGGTGTCCAAACATGCTTTCATTCGAGTCATTTGCAGGCATGACATGAATACAATACACTGTCCTTAGGATCAGGACAATTACTGGATGTCCCCTGTAGAGGGTAAATCACACCCTGTGCAGGTTTAAGAACCCATGATGATACTTGTAGGCCTTCATTCTGCAACCTGGAGTGTACAATGTACACATGCCTTGAATGTCTGAAAGGGCGTATGGCATTATAGAGAGAAAGAAAAAAATTCTGCTGAAAGTCTTAGGGAACTATTCAATTAAATGTTTCTTTATTCTAAAATTTTAAGCTGCTATAATCTAGATATATATTTGCTAGATCAGAATTTTTATGAAAGCACCAGGACTTGCGGGTAATTCTGTAGTGTGGTAAATATAAAAAGTGGTAAATGATGAATATTCAGAAAAAAAAAGATGAAAGGCCGGAAAAGTCTGAAATATAAAAACAAATCACTTACCAAGTCAGTTGCCTCTGCCGTGTTTTCATAGGAGTCCAGATTTTTTCTTCTGAAGCAACATGATAAGTTTCTTTTTTTATGGCTTTTCTTTTTTACCATCAAGAATACCAAATAAAGAGGTTATTGTTGTTGTGAATGTCAATCGTTTAAAGTCAAAACTTCGCGCCAGTCCATGTTGGTCGACGACCGGCGTTGCTATGGAAATCTCCAAAAATACCCACAAGTCTAATACTGGTTTCCTGCTCGGATCAGAGTATTGATGCCATCGCTTTAAAAACGGGACCAGGTTTTTATTGTACTATTATTACAACGTTCGTGTAGAATGACGCAGAACAGAATCAAACAACAACAACAACAAATAATAATAATAATAATTATAATAGCAATAAAAAATGATAGATTGTGTTTTAAGTAAAAAGATATTAGATTAAAGCAAATTAAACAGCCTTGGTTTATGATTATCGCTAGCTATCACTCGGGTTAACACTAAAATGAATCTTTGATTTTGACCAAATAGGAGGATCTTTTTGACAATGAATTGTTCAAAACGACTGCTGTGCTTTCGATATGACTTTTTTTTTCTTTTTTTTTTTTTTTTTTTTGCATGGCATTCTATTCTAAATGCAAAACTTTATTTGTGAGTGGAATTTGAACCCAGGGCGAAGATTTGGTACCAGTAAAATCGAGTTGAACCCCACGCCATATTTTTTTTTTTTTTTTTTTTTTTTTTTTTTACTAAGGTGGTAGTTCTAGTGTAGTTTGTTCTTTATAGGGCCTTGTAGTCCCTCGCTGCGGGGTTGTTTTCATGTTTTATCCCGCCCGTTGGTTTATAATTGCGTTAAGTGCATCACGAAAACATACCTATATAATTTTGACCCCCTTAAACCCAATTTTTATATAGAAAAACTGTGGTTTACATGGGTATAATTATTTTTCTTGTTTCTCCTCAGAAACATAATAATAACAATAATGTTGTGAAAATATCAGAAATTTTGAACGAGCAAAACTTGTTGAAAAAACAAAACAACAACAACAAAAAGCAAAACAAAACAAAAATAAACAACACACACACACACACACACACACACACACA
Source organism: Anodontia alba (assembly GCA_964016985.1). Classification (NCBI taxonomy): domain Eukaryota; kingdom Metazoa; phylum Mollusca; class Bivalvia; order Lucinida; family Lucinidae; genus Anodontia; species Anodontia alba. The sequence goes on from OZ024829.1 coordinate 82,464,273, forward strand.
CACACACACACACACACACACACACACACACACACAGAGAGAGAGAGAGAGAGAGTAGAACTTATTGGAAACCAATCTACATATTGTGTCATTTCTTTTTGCGTCTATTTGTAACCAATTCTACTATGTGAAAAAGTGAAAATACCCGATTAAAAATGAATAGAATAAAACGTTTGGTGCTTATAGGTAGTTACGAAAAACGGTTTTGCATTGAAACATGACAAAAGTTTGCAAATTTACTTCTTCTGTCTAAAGCGCAATGCCAAACAACAACAACAACAACAACAACAACACACACACACACACACACACACACACACACACACACACACACACACACACACACACACACACACACACAATGTTAAAGATATATTAACTATTAATAACCTTGTTAATACTATCGAGGTACCAACTAGGTCAACTAGGGTTACAACGACATCGGCTACTCTCCTCGACCTGATAATAGTCCCTGATTCAGAAAAAATACTTGGCTCAGGTGTTATTGAAATTAACCCAGCAGTAAGTGACCACTCTTCAACATACATTTTAGTAGAATTTAGCTATAAACACGAACAATCTTTTAATCGGAAAGTATTTATTTATAAACATGGGGACTATGACCGTTTAAATTATTTAATTTCCAACACTGGCTGGAATTTTATTAACGAAGGAAATGTAGATTTTGCCTGTGAGGAGTTCACATCAAAATTTATGGAGCTAGTCCATGAATGTGTTTCGAATAAAGTTGTGCTTATCCGTCCAAATGATAAACCTTGGTATGATTCTACCATACGTTCATATACAAGGAAACGCGACCGATTAAAACGGAAAGCAGTTAGAACAACCCGAACAGAAGATTGGCGCAAGTATAAAAACATGCGTAATAAAGTTAACAATTTGAAAAAAGTACGCAAAAGAAAAAAAAATAATAATATTGAAAACACTCTTATTGAAACTTCTGATCTCAATCCAAAAGCTTATTGGCAACTTTTAAGACATTTTATTAAAACTAACAAGAACTCAGAAGTTATACCCCCATTAAAGTCTATCAAAGAAAATGGTGAAGTAACGTTTGCTTTTACCGACGTTGAAAAAGCTAACTTACTTAACGACTATTTTGCATCCATTTCCACGCTGAATGAAGTGAACACTACTTTGCCTACTTTTAGTCTAAAAACACAGAATAGTTTAAATAATATACAAATACAGGAATCAGAAATCATAGATGTTATAAAAACGTTAATTACAAATAAAGCATGTGGAGAAGATCAAATCTCACACTTTATATTAAAGAAAACAAGTTATACCGTAGCAATACCATTAAAAATGTTATTTAATAGGTCTTTAAGTGAATGTCATTTCCCCTCACAATTGAAATCGGGTACTGTAATGCCCCTCCTTAAGAAATCTCCTTCCGAGTCACCTTCCAACTATAGGCCTATTTCATTACTTAGCTGTGTAGGTAAGTTGCAAGAACGTATCATATTTAAGCATATCTTTAATTTCTTTTTAACTAATAACCTTATACACAGACACCAGTCAGGCTTTTTGCCTGGTCATTCTACAGCTTATCAACTTATCGATCTGTATAATCAAATTGTGTAGAGCATTGATGCGAAACAGTATACATGTATGGTCTTTTGTGACGTTTCAAAAGCATTTGATCGTGTTTGGCATAAGGGTCTATTATTTAAATTACAGCAGAATGGAATAACTGGAAAATTATTTAATTGGATATCGAGTTATTTATCAGAAAGAAAGCAAAGGGTTTTCGTTGGCTCATCAATGTTGTCCCCGAGGGTTATAAAAGCCGGAGTACCCCAGGGAACCGTTCTTGGTCCCCTATTTTTCTTAGTTTATATTAATGACATAGTTGAAAATTTACTGAGTATTGTACGACTGTTTGCTGACGATACGTCGCTAGCTTGTTCCTCCGCAAGCATACGTGACATAGAGGGCATTTTAAATCATGACTTGCTTGTATTGTCCACTTGGAGGAAGCAATGGTTGGTCGATTTTAATCCAAGTAAAACAGAAGCGATTATCTTTTCTTGTAATGACGCATATCATTTTCCGAATCTTATGTTCGAAGACGTCTTGGTTAATTTTGTTGAAAGTCATAAGCATCTAGGGCTTACTCTCTCTAGTAACGCCAAGTGGTATGTGCATATAGAAAACATTATTACATCTGTATCAAAATTATTAGGAATCATGAGAGTCGTTAAATACAAACTGAGTAGGAAAGCTTTAAATATCTATATTTCTTATATTCGACCTATCCTGGAGTATGCAGCTGTGGTATGGGACGGCTGTACAGCATATGAAAAAAACTCGACTTGAGCGAATACAGTATGAAGCAGCCAGAATTGTTACCGGACTAACGAGATCTCTTTCTCTCGATAAACTCATAAAAAGAAATAGGATGGTTGTCATTATCAGATAGGCGTTTGTTTCAAAAGGCTGTGCTTCTGTATAAAATCATAAATGGCTTGGCGCCAGAATACATTTCTAATATCATGCCGCCGTTTGTGTCGGAGAGAACAGAATATAGTTTGAGAAATGCAGCCGACATTTCTGTCTTAAGTATAAGAACTGAAATTTATTCTAGATCATTTTTCCCTTCTTCCGTTGACTACTGGAATAAGTTACCTTTGTCAGTAAGAAGCGCCGACTCTCTCAGTGCTTTTAAACAATTACTTAAATCTATGTTTAGGAGTCCTGAAATCCCAAACTATTTTGTTTCAGGCCAACGCGTAAGTTCTGTCTATCATTGTAGAATAAGAAATAATTGTAGCAATTATTCAATAATCATCTTAAACCAACGGCTGCATGTGACTGTGGTTTTGAGAGTGAGGATGCTGAACACTACTTTTTCTTCTGTAATAGATTCACACAGCAACGGACTAGTCTATTCTAGGCCATCCGTAAATTTCAGCCTGTCGGTATACGTCTTCTCCTACACGGTTTTCCTGATCTCTCTGATGACGACAACGTTGAACTTTTTTCACACGTCCAACATTTTATATGTAACCGAGCGATTTGGTTCTCTGCCAAGTTAAGCAGTGGCCACCCATAAAGGGTCACCCATCCAGGTACTAACCAAGACATCCATTGCTTAACTTCGTAGAAAAGCCAGACCACAATACCACGTCACTATAAAAGCTAGCTCATACAGCAAGGCTGTATTAATGATCTATGTACTTTTCTCCCTGTCACATTTCTCCCCCTCATCTTTTGACTTCGCCCTCGAAATCAACTGAGAATGCTAAGGAAGCAAACTCCAGAGCAAGGAGCTATTGTGTACAGGGTCAGGGAATTACCTTGCTTTCATAACCCTGCTCGCAGCGCCAAATGTAACCGAGCGATTTGGTTCTCTGCCAAGTTAAGCAGTGGCCACCCCTAAAGGTCACCCATCCAGGTACTAACCAAGAAAGCCATTGCTTAACTTCGTAGAAAAGCCAGACCACTATACCACGTTGCTATAAAAGCTAGCTCATACAGCAAGGCTGTATTAATGATCTATGTACTTTTCTCCCTGTCACATATAAAAGAAACAAATCGATTTTGATAAACGGAAAACCAAATTTAAATATTATAAATATGTAAGTAGCCTGTTATATCTATTAAAAATTTATCGAAGCTTGGTTTGGTGACCCCTACTCACTACTCATCCTCCTTAGTTTCATTTTCATTCTTGAAACTAGATTCCTATAGAACTAATTTCCTTATCATTATACTCCTTTATTCTTTTTTTTTTTTCTATTTATTTTCTTCTTTCTTTAGCTCTACTTGAGATCGCTCAGTGTTTTGTTGATTATAAATTAATTTTGTATGCATGTAAACACGCGAACTCGGACTCTCCAGATGCTGTATTTTATTTGATCTTATATAATTTTATCTTCTTTCTTCTTTCTGTACTAGCATCTGGACAGTCGGAGTTCTAGTGTCTACATAATAAGATTTACTCGATGCCATAAACTTTGTATGTTATATTTTGTTTTGGGGAGGACCTTATCTAATGTTGTGAGAACTTGTATTCCAACCCAATTGCTATATGATTATTTGGCAATAAAATATGATTATACTAAACACACACACACACACACACACACACACACACACACACACACACACACACACACACAACGGCTTTTAGGATGATATCGAAAGCAGAGTACATATATATAGACACCATATACAGAATGCTGCAAACAGCTAGTGCCATAGACGTACACGTACGGCTAGTACGGTATCGACTGTGGGTATCGACTGGGGTCTCACTTCTGAACAAAGTCTTTTAGAGCCGCGATGAGAATTCTTTTCAGAAGTCTCAAAAGTTGTTTTCCTTGTGAAAATGGCAAACAGTCGACCAACAATACCCGGGTGCGGTACATGGGGCGTGGAGGTGTAGGAAGGAGAGAAGACAGGACAGGAAGATGTGCTTAAAATCTACCAATTGTATCCGGGGAGGATATGCAGAGAGACGTAGCGTACCCATACTAGTTTTACTCGCGCGAAATCTCTGACACAAGAACTAGTACTTGTATCACTTCACAGACAGAATTACAGGTAGGCCTACCTCCCTTGATCCAGTATTTATCCTCACATTTTTAAGTACCAGAGGGTAAAGTTACTTTATTTTCCGCTATGGCCCGCAAGCAAATCAAGCCACGAGGAGTGGAATAACAGAAAGTTTTGCCCTGCGGTGGGTGGGACAATGGTGGATCTGCGACACTGATTAATGATAGTGAGGGTGATTGTCAATATTATACTTTTTAAGCATGACAATATAGCATATTAAATATTCAAACAAGTATTAACTAAAAGTTTTAGCCTTTGGTGGTTGGAGATGGACCAGGCCTGGGGATAGGTAAGTTTGAGAGGAAATTGTGAGGAGGGTCACCTCGGATGTGAATATAGAATTTTACAAGTTGTATCAGGTAATATGGGGCACGCAATGCAAAAACGTGTCTTCGGGCATATGCGGACATCGAAGGCCCAGATCAGACTGCGCATCTGCGCAGTTCGATCAGGGCCTTCACTGTCCACTAACAGAATCAGTGGATACTACAGAATGTATAATTGGAGAGCAAATGCCCGGGTGATACGTTGAACATGCACAGAATGAGCTGAATCTGCATGCTCAAACGCACGTTTTCGCTCGGCGCAGCCCATGTAATAAAGGCGTATTGAAGGCACTACTTCATGAACGCCACAGTTGCCATGTATATGTATTTTTTAAGGGGACTAAAATGTTTTTGGCAGATTTTCTGCCATTATTTTACTAGGGTTCCAAACTTTTGTGAATTCCTGTCCTTCTGAAAGGTGTCAAGTCTAAAAGGAAAGAATTTGCTCCCAATGGGTGCCAATATACCTCTTTAAAGATGGGAGAAAAACAAAACAAAACAATAATTACGATAGAGTTGCTTCCCCTGAAAGTATATCCATTCCCCTTAATAGGAAAATACGCACACACAATTATATATTGTACAATGTATTTTTGGATCGATTGTTTCGCAGTCGAGCCAAATAGTATACATCCACAAAAATTTCCATAAGGTTGTTGTCCACGTGATTATCACTGACCAGTGAAATCAAACCGTGCATTTGCACCGTTAGATTTTAACGTAGCCGGGGAACATAGTCACATCGGGGCTACGAAATCCAGGTAACGGTTATTTATAGCCGCGCTATTCTTGTCGCTGTGACGTCAGAGTCTCGGGTAAAGCGGGTTATCTGTGAAACCTGGACTGGGACACTAGCAAACATTGCAGATCCAGACCAGGCGCCACAGAACGCGGCGTTCGATCAGGGTCTGCACTGTCTGCTTGAATTAAGGAAGTTAAGGTAAATTGAAGCAGTCTCGAGTCCTCGTTCAGGACTAGTTTCTCGGCGTACACTCAATCGACCCACCAGTGCTGTCAGTGCTTTGATTCAAACTAAGGGAGACCGGGGCTAGTTGATGAACGGGCTAAGTTAATTCACCTAAAAAAATGAAAGTTACTTCATATACAGTGTAAGATTCGCATGTTACTTATCACCTTCCTCATCTTCAACGGAAGCTTTGTGGATTTCTAACAAAAGGTGTGGCTATGAGCTAAGAAAGTGTGTTAGTGAGCTCCATTAGTAAATTTTGATAAAATTTCATATTTTTCAGTTTCCCAACACAGTTTTCTGATATTTCATGTAAGTATAAATTGCAGGATTACAAACAAAATTCACCAGCAAGGAACAATTATCTTGTATTAATTGTCCACATAAGTTTGAATCACGTGATGTGGTGGGGGCAAGCTGATGCACTGAGAATGGGGCAGATTGGTACTATGCCTTCCACTGTAATTCGTGCCTAAATTTGTCAAACGGCAAAGAATATAAGAATATTCTGATGCACAGATTAGTTTATTTCACTTTATATCAACCTTTCAGCGGCAGTTTTAGTATTTCGCCAGCCTTGATTGCACTGGAGAGCCATGCACGTGCAAAACCACTTTTTTATTGACAATGGCGGTCAAGATCTTGCGACTATTAAAACATCACTATGTTAAAATAACAAAATTCTACCTGAATGATATGTGTTTAATTCATAATATTTGAATGTTGAAAATTAAAGATTTTAGCGGATTATATTGATAAAATCACGATAAAAGTGACCATTTTACCCCAGCGAGCAAAGAATAAATAGTATTAATTTAACCCGGCTATTGCATCAACATGCCCCGATATCGGGGCAAGTTGATGCACTGACCCTTACCTCAAAAATCTGGTTGGCTCGCAAAGAAGCATCTCTATGTTTCTGAGTTATTATATGAAATTAAATGCAGTAAAGAAGGTTGTTTATACAGATACATAAATTATCTAAATAGGCCAGTTGGTTGGAAAGAAAAGTCCAAAATAAAAACAAGTGCGTCAACCAGCCTCCCCTACTCTAGTTCGCTATATAGGTTCGTCAGGATAGAATACCATATTAATCCAAAGAAAACAATTATCGGGACATGTTTGATGGATTCTTTGGATTAATACTCATATCTAGGCAAACATGTGTTTAAGTCCGGTCAAGGCGGTCACTGTTCAAGCAAACAATGATCATTAAAACCATATTTACCCTAAAACATCGGATACCTGTACGCGTTTCCATACGTGTCATAAGATAAAAAAAGCAAAAAAGAACAAAAACAAAAACAACAACAACAGCAACAACAACAAAAACAAAGAAACAAAAAACAATCATTTTAGTTACATGTTTTTGAGTCCAAAACAGCTGGATGAGTGGCAAAAAGTGCAGGCCCTGATCAGACACCGCTGATCTGGGTTATAACTGTTTGCTCAGACATGTCTGTCTGAATACTTAAGATAAATACTGTATGTCTTTTGTCGTTAGGAAAAACCATGATAAATAATTTGAACAAGTCTTCCAATTTTCGTGTATATGTTGCAGTATCCATTCTTAACCCTTAAAACGCCACGAAAACCTGCATCTGAAAATGTCGTCTGTTTATGTCGTCTGCTGAATATTCTTGCAAACTTTTCAAACCTATTTTTACATACAGGCAAACAGTGTGGACCCTGATCAGACTGCTCCTAGAGGAGCAGTCTGATCTGGGTCCACACTGTTTGCAAAAATGACTTTTAAAATCACAGGCAGATGACAAAGCAGACGACAATTGTGATTGGCAGTTTAAGGGTTAAACAGGTATATAAAAACATAAAAAAAATTCCCTGACCAGGCTAACCTGGGCCTTAGCTGTTCGCATGTTGTAGTCCGTTTCCTCACATTGTGGTTCAGGGTTTTGCAGAATGGTGGTGGTGGTGCATGTAATGTCTTGTTTGTGCACCAGTTAGACGTGCGTTTGGAACGACCCCCTGTTTAAGCGGTATATATAGGTCTTTTCGTTGCAATTTTTCTATGTATACTGCGACGCCTCTCATTTTTCGAGTATTTCTGGGTAGAAACCAGTACTAAGCAATGTGAATAAACAGTCTTGCTCAAGGATAAGAACGCTTGGTGTTCGCTGAGGTCGAATCCGCTAATTGGCAATTAAAGCACGATCTTGAATCCGGCGCTTTACCTCTGAACCAAAGCGCTCCATTTTATGTACAGGAAATCCCCAAATTTTTCAGGCAGCAATATATGACCAGCCCACGTCCGCCCGGCTAGCATTGTACTTAAATCTGTATCGGACCATTATCGTCCGACAGGATTCCTGTCGGGCCGATAACGGTTCAATATAGATTTAAGTACAATGCTAGCTGGGAGTTAAGTTTATACCACCGCGAGATCAGAGTTTCATTTTGCTATGTACTGGCTTGTATGAAACCATGCAGACTTTTATCAGATAACGTTATAAGAGGGTACATGTATGTTTATATTGATTATACACCAAATACCAAATTAAACATTATTTTATTAATAATAAAGCATTTAATAAAGATAATCATCTGATACAAATTAACATACAAGACAGAAGTCTGTTGTTCTTTCGACATCATTCGAAAAGATGCTCTATGCTTGTCGCTTTGCTCTTCATGAAAATAATTAGTCTTCACTGACAAAATCTTATCAGAAACAATTTGCCGTTTCTGTTTCTATGTTTATTTTTCACAAATATATACCCTAAAATTAAATCTACGGCCAAACCAGGGATGACCTATGTAATATCGATGGTTAACTGACATTTGGGGGATTTTCCCCCATGTTTTGCTTGTCTGTATATTGATTTATAACTAGTGATGTTTCTGTTTCATAACAATATTGTGAAACGTTCAGAAATTTTGAAGAGGAACTTGTTAAAAACCTGCCTCAAAACTACCTACCCTATCGACTTTTGGGTTGGTTGTTTACAATCGAGCCATAGTATACAAACGCCAAAATTTTCCTATCATTACGAAAACACACCTATTCAAATATACAGAAAATTTTATCTCCAAAAACTGAAAATTTTCAGAAAAAAACTTTGATATTGTTCATAGTTCTGCTCAACACATAGATTGTGGGTACTCGTTAGAACCGCCTCGACGAGGCGGTTCTAACGAGTACCCACAATCTATGTTTTTGAGCAGAAATAAGAAAAATAGTGTATACCCCTGTAAACCCCAGTTTTACTATATAAAAGTGGGGTTTAAGGGGTCAACATTATATAGGCGTGTTTTCGTGATGGTTAGTAATGTATTTTTAAATGAAACCATCCAGGTAACGGTTATTGATAGCCGCGCTATTCTCTGCTGTTCTTAGATGGTCATCTAGAACATTTAAGACATTGGCTAACAGGGCAGACCCAACGGATAAGATCAGGGTCTGCACTGTTTGCTTTAATTACAGGAAGTTAAGGGTATGAAACAGTCTTGTCCCCGTTAAGGACCATTTTTCCAGCCTACACTTAGAGACAATCGACGCACTGGTGCTGTCAGTATTTTGATTACATAATTCGCATCCAGTTTTACTGTGGGGTATAAATATTCAGTTATATTTAGCAATGAATAAACTGTTGGTGCCCAGGAGAGGTTAGCATAAAATCATGACAAAACATTGCGAGAGTACTTTTTCTGAGTATTTAGCGCCGGGCGTAAAACGACTTTCAGAAAGATGTTGAAAGCACACTATTCGTACAACTGAATGTATGTCTTCACTTTAAAATGAAGCTGGAAAGCAAGCAGAAAATTCAAATAAAAGGCTTAAAGCAAATGAATAGATATTTATTTGCTAGATGCTTGTCTTTCACTTATTAGCAACTGTATTGCATTGTCCGAGTTTTGCTGAATGCTTTTTTTTTCATTTATTACAAACTGTACTGCATTGTCAAAGTTTTGAATGCTTGTTTTTTTTTCACCTATTGCAAACTGTATTTCTTCATCAAACATTTGCAGAACGCTTGTCTTTTCACTTATTATTAACCGCACTGTTTTGTCAAAGTTTTGCTGAACACTTGTCTTTTACTTATTACAAACTGTATTGCATTGTCAAACTTTTTGCAGAACGCTTGTTTTTGTTTTTTTTTGTCACTTTTTTACAAACTGTATGGCTTTGTCAAAGTTTTGCTGAACAACTGCCTGTCACTAATTGCAAACTGTATTGCTCTGTCAAAAATTTGCTGAACACCTGTCTGTCACTTATTACAAACTGTATTGCAGTGTCAAAGTTTTGCTGAACACCTGTCTGTTACTTATTACAAATTGTATGGCTCTGTCAAAGTTTTGCTGAACACTTGTCTGTCACTTATTAAAACTGTATGGCTTTGTCAAAGTTTTGCTGAACACTTGTCTGTCACTTATTACGAACTGTATGGCTTTGTCAAAGATTTGCTGAACACTTGTCTGTCACTTATTACAAAACTGTATTGCTTTGTCAAAGTAATGCTGAACACTTGTCTGATACTTATTACAAATTGTATGGCATTGTCAAAGTTTTGCTGAACACTTATCTGTCACTTATTACAAACTGTATGGCTTTGATTAAGTTTTTCTGAACACTTGTCTGTCACTTATTATAAACTGTATAGCTTTGTTAAAGTTTTGCTGAACACTTGTCTGTCACGTATTACAAACTGAATTGCTTTGTCAAAGTTTTGCTGAACACTTGCCTGTCACTTATTACAAACTGTATGGCTTTATCAAGGTTTTGTTGAACACTTACTTGCCCGTCACTTATTACAACCTGTATTGCTTTGTCAAAGTTTTGATGAACACTTGTCTGTCACTTATTACAAAATGTATGGCTTTGTTTAAGTTTTGCTGAACACTTGTCTGTCATTTATTACAAACCGTATTGCTTTGTCAAAGTTTTGCTGAACACTTGTCTGTCACTTATTACAAACTGTATGGCTTTATCAAGGTTTTGTTGAACACTTGCCTGTCACTTATTACAAACTGTATGGCTTTGTCAAAGTTTTGCTGAACACTTGTCTGTCACTCATTACAAACTGTATTGCTTTGTCGAGGTTTTGCTAAACACTTGTCTGTAACTTATTACAAACTGTATTGAGTTGTCAAAAGTTTGGCTGAACACTTGTCTGTCACTTATTACAAACTGTATGGCTTTGTCAAGGTTTATTTGAACAATTATCTGACACTTATTACAAACTGTATTGCTTTGTCAGTTTGCTGAACACTTGTCTGTCACTTATTATAAACTGTACTGCTTTGTCAAAGTTTTGCTGAACACTTGTCTGTCACTTATTACAAACTGTATGGCTTTGTCAAAGTTTTGCTGAACTCTTGTCTGTCACATATTATAAGCTGTATTGCTTTGTCAAAGTTTTGCTGAACACTTATCTGTCACTTATTATAAACTGTATTGCTTTACCAAAGTTTAGCTGAACACTTGTCTGTCACAAACTGTATGGCTTTGTCAAGGTTTATTTGAACAATTATCTGACACTTATTACAAACTGTATTGCTTTGTCAGTTTGCTGAACACTTGTCTGTCACTTATTATAAACTGTACTGCTTTGTCAAAGTTTTGCTGAACTCTTGTCTGTCACTTATTACAAACTGTATGGCTTTGTCAAAGTTTTGCTGAACTCTTGTCTGTCACATATTATAAGCTGAATTGCTTTGTAAAAGTTTTGCTGAACACTTATCTGTCACTTATTATAAACTGTATTGCTTTTCCAAAGTTTAGCTGAACACTTGTCTGTCACTTATTATAAACTGTACTGCTTTGTCAGCTTTGCTAAACACTTGTCTGTCACTTATTACAAACTGTATGGCTTTGTTAAAGTTTTGCTGAACTCTTGTCTGTCACATATTATAAGCTGTATTGCTTTGTCAAAGTTTTGCTGAACACTTATCTGTCACTTATTATAAACTGTATTGCTTTTCCAAAGTTTAGCTGAACATTTGTCTGTCACTTATTACAAACTGTATGGCTTTGTCAAGGTTTTGCTGAACACGCATTGTCTGTCATTTATTATAAACTGTACTGCAGTGTCAAAGTTTTGCCAAACGCTTGTTTATTTTTTCTTCACTTTTTACAAATCGTATTGTTTTGTCAAAGTTTTGCTGAACACTTAACTGTCACTTATTATAAACAATATTGCTTTGTCAAAGTTTTGCGGAACACTTTTTTTTCACTAATAAGAAATTGTTTTGCTTTGTCAAAGTTTAGATGAACGTTTGTCTTTTACTTATAATTTGTATTGCTTTGTCAAATTATTGGTGAAGGCTTATTTTTCCATACAAAATGCGTTGCTTTCTCAAAGCTTTGCTGAACACTTTTCTTTTTTTCACTTTTTACAAAATGTACTTCATTGTCAAGGTTTTTTGAACACTTTCTTTCACATACTAGAAAATGTACTGCATTGTCAAAGTTTTTTGAACGTTTGTCTTCCACTTATTATAAACTGTATTGCTTTGTCAAAGTTTTGCTGAACATTTGTATTTCATTTATTATAAACTGTATTGCTCTGTCAAAGTTTTGTTGAACGCTTGTTTTTCATACGATATGAGCCACAACGTTTTCTAACGTTGTGGCTAATATCGTATGAAAAACAAGCGTTCAGCAAAACTTTGGACATGTACGCCTAGCAAAGATTTAGACCATCCTCTGCGCACAGTATGATCAGAATCTTCACTGGGTACATTTTGGATGCGAGGTTTCTTCATGCGCACAGTAAAGACTCTGATTAGTCTGCGTGGATGCGCAAGCTGATTTGAGTCTTCGTTGGACGTACACGTCAGAAGGTACGTTTTCTCACGTTGTGGCTCAAGAAATCGTACTTACCCAAACTTCTTACCATATTCATCCTAGTTTTTAAAAGGGCCTTTTGCCATCATGACGAGATGTTTAAAATGTTGTGGCAGAATGGCGAACGGCGCAGACCCTAATCAGGAACAAGATGATCTGGATCTGCACCAGTTGCGTCTCTGTCCGAATACTTTATGCAAATACGACAAGCCAAAAATAAATGAATAGCTGCATGGGTAAAAACATGAAACATTTAGAAATAATGACGAAAGTCTGTTTGTTCCAATAAATGAATGAATAGGTGCATGGAAAACATGGAACATTTAAAAATAATGATTAAGCTCTTTTTCTTCCAATTTTACGCCAACTGCAAGAACTATAATATTATAATACATGTATACCCTATGTATATCATATGGACGGAACTGTGATCAAAGTCATGAAACTGAAGTACTCGAATTTGCAGCCTTCCTTTCTTTGTAACTGAGTACTTGACCATCATTAGGCATCTGTTTTGTTTTCCAACGTTTGGGGTTTAGCGACACTGAGGAAGATCATCACGAAAACACGCCCATTTAGTTTTGACCCCCTTTAACCCCACTTTTATATAGTAAAACTGGGGTTTACAGGGGTATACATTATTTTTCTTATTTCTGCTCAGAAACATAGATTGTGGGTACTCGTTAGAACCGCCTCGTCGAGGCGGTTCTAACGAGTACCCACAATCTGCGTTTTGAGCAGAAATATGAAAAATATCAGAAATTTTTATCTGAAAATTTTCAGTTTTTGGTGGGAAAATTTTCAGTATATTTGAATAGGTATGTTTTCGTAATGTAAAATGAGAAATGTGCATATGTCTCACTTAATTTGATGTAGTTCCCAGCAGACACACAACGTTGATACAACATGGATTTAACGTCTTGACGTTCAACTTACGTTGAATCGACGTTGTTTTTGACGTTGTGCGGGCATACAACGTTGAAACAACATTCGTTCAACGTTGATTCAAAGGCTTGAAGTTGAATCAACGTTGAATTGACGTTGTTTTCAACGTTGTGTGCCTGCAGCAGTCACACAACGACGGACGGTAAATTAACGTTGAATCGACGTTGTTTCAACGTTGTGTGCCTGCTTGGTTACGTACATATTTAAAGTCATTTTCTAATGTTAATGAAATATGAACACAATACAAGTTTCACTAAGGAATGAGCCGCAACGTCAGAAAACGTACCTTCGAACATGTGCGCCCAGCGAAGATTCAGATCAGCATTTGAGCAGTCTGATCAGTCTTCACTGGCCGCATTTTGGATAACCAAGGATGAAAAATTTCTTCATGCGGACAGCAAAGGCCCGGATGCGCAGGCTGATTTGAGTCTTCGGAGGGTGCATATGTCAAAAGGTTCGTTTTCTCACGTTGCGGCTCAAATAGTGAATTCCTGTGATATTAATATAATATCTATATTCAGTTTCCTGTTATCAACTGTTTTTTCCCTCTAAATCACTGTTTCAGGGAGGGAGGGGGAGGGGATGTAGGTCTGAATACACACGGTAGGTATATTTTTTACAAGGGAGACAATTTTTGTGACTTCCTGTTTGCTTTCCTGCACAGCAAGTCCCTTCTGTAAAGGCGTCAGTTCTAAAGGAAAGAATTTGCTCCCAGGTCCTTTCAGAACAGACCTCTTTTCAGAAGGGAAGCAAAACAATTTTGAAAGAATAACCTCCCTTTAAAGTGTATCATTTCTCCTCTGAAAAAAAAAAATGATAAAACCAAGAACATAGTTTGCTTAACTTGCCAGTTAAGCAAACTATGTTCTTGGTTTTATCATTTTTCGATGACATTTCAGTGACTGTTTGTTGGCGAATTTCAACGTGTGTAAAATGAAAAATAATCTGTTACGTCATCATGTCGTCATACTTAGGAAAAAGTCTGCATCGACACCACCGTATTGATCCATCCTGGTTCGCGTGTGTTAGACTTAGCATCCCAATTATAATTACGAAAGGGAATTGTTGTAACGGATAAGAATATGTATCTTATGTTCAAGGTCAACGGAGACGACTAAACCACCCTCGGTTTACGAGAGAATAATACGTGACTAAGCATCAGACTGTCGTTTACTTCCTCCACCGAAATGAACTCGTTTCTTTATCTCACCATCCATCATTTGCTGACGTCGCTGCTCACGTTTCTGATTGATTAAATCAAGCTGACGTTTTCTCTCTTCTTTTCTTTTCTTGTCTGCATCGGCAAACTCTATCAATAGTTGCTCTGATTCTGCTTTCAACTGTAAGTAAATGAAAATGCTATGTATGATAAACAGTTCAAGTGCTATGTATGATAAACAGTTCATCAGTATACTGCCTGTCATGACAGTTTATTTACAGTCGAAGCATAATGTGCTTTACAAAACACTTGTGAGGCATGTTCACGAGGTCTTGCATCAACTGCAATTATACAATTCAAATTCATTTATATGTTAGAAAACCCCTTATGAGCTTGGTTAGAACTTTGGAATTTATCAACAGACATTGCATGATTACGCTTTCGCCATTTTTGACAAGGGGGACACCTTGTATAACTTTCTGTTTGCCTTCCTGCACACTGGCCTAGTTTCTTTGCAAGAAAAAGATCTATAAATTAATTTGCTCCCAAGGAGCAAATGTGTGCAAACGAAAGTGTATCCCTTCCCCTAAAGAAATTTATAAGGTAATGGTTTAGAAATATGTTCAAACAGTTACAGTTTAAACAAAATTCTTTTTTTTCTGGTCGATTCTTTACAATCGAGCCATAGTATACAAACGCCAAAATTTTTGTCCACATGATTATCATTGACCTATGTAATTAAACCGCGCGTTAGACGAAATCCAGGTAATGTTTATTTATAGCCAAGCTTTTCTTGTCAGAGTGCAGTGGAAAAAGGGTCTGTAAAACCTGGACTGGGACATTGGCAAACAGTGCAGACCCAGATCAGATGCCGCAGAATGCGGTGGCTGATCAGGGTCTGCATTGTGTGCTTAAATTACGGGAAGGTCAGGGTTAAATAAAACAGTTTTAAGTCCCCATTCAAGATTATTTTTCCAGCACACAGAGACAATCGACCCGCCAGTGCTACCAGTGCTTTGATTACAAACCGTTTGTAAATCCTGTATATAAGATTTTATATCATTTCCAAATATACTATTCAAAGTTCTTTGATCTGTTGACAAGTTTGTTGAGAACTTGTGAATGAATTTCTAAAACCATTTGAGAATATATTATAAATTTCTTTAAAAAGAATACTCGCTAACAATAGAACTATGAAGATGATCGTATTGCTTTTGGGCTGAGCAGGAAGCAGTAGCATTTCCCTTTAAGTCTGTATGGACGATTTGCGCATGCGCTGATGAGACTGCGCGCCTGCATAATCTCATCTTAATATACTGTTTACTCAGACATGTCTGTCCAAATACCGAATTCGACATAATAACCACACTGAGCGCTTAGATTTTTTTTTTCAAAATTACTAAAAAGGCAACAAATAAATAAATAAATAAATAAATAAATAAATAAATAAAATAAACAAGAATTCCGCGGAAGGCGTCATCGCACCTGCTGGCGCAAAAGTCACAGGAGCCACAATCAGAATGTGGTTATTAAATAAGTTTATTTCATTCTTAGCAGTGCTTACTTGGAAAACTGGGTTGAAAAAAATGTAGACAAAGTGCCTAGTGGGGCACATATATTCCAGGCCAGTCCCATTCCCTCAAATGGCTATATCTTCAGCACTGACTTTTCGTATCATACAGCCCAATGATAATGGAACGTTGACGTAAAATGTGTAAAAGTCACTGGAGCATGAAATATAGGTCAAGGTCACGGGTCAAGGTACCTGCTAATTCAATACATCAAGGAGAAGCACAATGCAAGGTATGGTGGTTGTAGGCCTTATAGTTGAGGAGTTATCAAACATCAACGTAAAATGTGTCAAAAATAGGTCAAGGTCACTGGGTCAAGGTACCTGCCAAGCCAGGGCAATGAGGTGAAGCACTATGCAAGGTTTAGTGGTTGTAGGTCTAATATTTGAGGAGATACCGAACATCAATATAAAATGTGTCAAAGTCACTGGAGTGCACAATATAGGTCAAGGTCACCAGGTCATGGTACCTGTCGAGTCAGTACATCAAGAAGAAGTGCTATATAAGGTTTGGTGGTTGAAGGCCTTACAGTTGAGGACATATGGAAGGGTGACGTAAAAGGTGTAAAAATCAACGGAGCGTGAAATATAGGTCAAGGTCACCCAGTCCAGGTACCTGCAGAGTCCGTACATTGAGGAGAAGCACTATGCAAGGTTTGATGGTTGTAGGCCCTATAGTTGAGGAGATATTGAACGTTGACGTAAAATGTGTGAGGGCAAAATATAGGTCAAGGTCACCGGTTCAAGATACCTGCCAAGTCAGTACATATAGGAGAAGCACTATGCAAGGTTTGGTGGCGAGAGGTCTTACACTTGAGGAGATCTGGAACGTTGATGTAAATTATGTCAAAGTCACTGCAGCCAAAATATAGGTCAAGGTCACCAGGTCAAGGTATCTGCTAAGTCAGTACATTGAGGAGAAGCACTTTGCAAGGTTTGATGGTTGTAGGCCTTATAGTTGAGGAGATATCGAACGTCGACGCAAAATATGTCAAAGTCATTGGAGCGCAAAATATAGGTCAAGGTCACCGGGTCAAGGTACCTGCCAAGTCTGTACATCTAGAAGAAGCACTATGCAAGGTTTGGTAGTTGTACGCTTTATAGTTGAGAAGATCTGGAACGTCAACGTAAATTGTGTCAAAGTCAATGGAGCGCAAAATATAGGTCAAGGTCACTGGGTCAACATATCTGCCAAGTCAGGAGGTCAGGGAGATGTGTCATGCAAGGAATGATGGTTGTTGTAGAATTGTAGTTGATCAGAATACTAACTTTGACGTAATTGTCGAACTTCGATATAACAGAACTGTTAACGGACAGACGGACGGATGAACGGACAGACGAATGGAAAAGCGGGCACCTATGTCGCAAAGTCAGGAGGTCAGGGAGATATTTCATACAAGGTTTGATGGTTGTTTAGTCTTGTAGTTGATTAGAATACTAACTTTGACATAAATGTCGAACTTCGACATAACAGAACTGTTAAGAGACGGACAGACGGACAGACGAACAGACAGCCGAATGGAAAAGTGGGCACCTATGTCGCAAAGTCGGGAGGTCAGGGAGATGTTTCATGCAAGGTTTGATGGTTGTTTAGTCTTGTAGTTGATTAAAATACTTACTTTGACATAAATGTCGAACTTCGACATAAACGTTGACAGACGGACGGACGAATGGACAGACATACGGAAAAGCGAATGCCTATGTTGCAAAGTCAGGAGGTCAGGGAGATGTTTCATGCAAGGTTTGATGGTTGTTTAGTCTTGTAGTTGATTAGAATACTAACTTTGACATAAATGTCGAACGTCGACATAAATGTTGACAGACGGACGGACGGACTGACGGACGGACGGACAGAAAATCGGACGCCTATATCGCACCCTGCTACAAGCAGGTGCGATAAAAAATAGAATAACTAAAAAATAAACAATGAAAAAAAGTAATAATAATAAAATAAAACAAACAAACAAACAAAAATGTCCGGTAAAAATAAGGGCACATTTTAAAGGTGGATCATCAGAGGACTTCTTGAGAGGATTATTTAATGCTCCTTATGCGATACTTTATGTTCTGATTTCCTTTATAAAAAGCATATGTTGTTAGCACGTTTGAATTGCCTCCACTTGTAAGTCAAATGAGTACCCAGAACATGTATAAATAAGATAAAAGTACACGGACTGTAATCATAAAACTGTGTGCTTATATCCCAGCAGACACCTGACGTCTATACAACGTCGCCTCAACGTCTATGCAACGTCATGACGTTGCATCGACGTTAAACGACGTTGTATAAATGTCATGTGCCCGCTTGGATGGGTATGAGCTGTAATCAGGTCAAACACGGTATTTAGTATAAATGGACGTTTTGAACTAACCGGATGTTCTGATAAGTCCACTGGGGTTCCTGGCAATGTTACAGAGTCCGATAGGGAGATATCGATGCTCTCTGACACTGTCGGTATTCTATCCGGAGATGACGTCACAAACTCCGGAGATGGCGACACTCTTCCGTTCGGCAGTATATGACTTGGAGAACCCGGTCTGTAATTGTTAGCAGGTTGACTGATAAGTGATGTGGTTACTGTATTTCTGGGCGGGGTACTAATTTCAGTACTCGCTTCCTGACCATAGGGTGGCGCCCGCGGAGATTTGATGGTGTCCAATTCAGTGAATTCTTTCCTGTGGCGTTCTCTTTTCCATTTCAGTTTTTGTAAAAATTCCAGAGACTTTTGATTTTTGAGGAAAAGCTTTCTCTTCAGTTCTTTCCTTTTATGAACGGGTAGTTTTATTCTTGACTGAGCGTGAGAATAGTACAGCGTAAAGTTATTCACAACTATTGGAACGGTAAACGCTACAGTGAGGACACCACATAACACACAGACACACCCAATAATGTAGCCACCTTCCGTTTTCGGCACCACATCACCGTATCCCACTGTAGTCATTGTAACCAAGGCCCACCAGAACCCTACCGGGATACTGTCAAAAGTCTCATTCTCGGTGTAAAATATAACACTCGCGAAAATTAGAACTCCTGTGAACAAAAATACAACCATCAGTAATAATTCCTTTGTACTGACTTTAATAGTATAAACTAAAATCTTGAACGCACTATAGTGTTTCATGAGTTTAAAAATTCTTAAAATACGAACAGTTCGTAGCGCGAGCATGGACTTAAACAAACTGCTTGTATCTTTTGAGGCGCCATAAGGGTCCACAGTTACCAAGATTATTGCAATAAGATGGGGAACCAGGCATAACAAATCTATCACATTCAAAGCACCCTTCATAAATGTGACTTTACTGGGTGAAAAGGAAAATCGAAAAATGAATTCTATAGTAAAATATGCTGCACAGACATAGTCCAGATACACCATCGCCGGATGTGGCTCTGTGTCCCCGAATAAATACGATGTTTTCAAATCTTTCCGGAAGCAGTAGGCCTCGTTAGCAGCATAGTAAGCGGAGAAGTAATCCGAAGCATTTTGAGGCTGGGCTCCAGGAATAGGAACACGGAACCAGTGGTGTGTTTCTAAGCAGAATATGGCGATGGACAACACCACAAAAAACATGGACACCACTGCATACGCCTGAAAAAAGTAAATGTGGGTATTATTAATGCTCTGCGTGTTGGGTAAAAATTCCGGCAGACGCCATTTTGGAATATGTTTCTTAATTTACCGAGAATGTAGATATTGCCATTACATGAAAATTGTATCGGAGACAATTCGCATGAAATTCAATGTCTGTTCTCTGGGAAAAATAAGAATTTGTCGTTTGTTGAATTAGCCTAGAGAGTGGTAAATGCTCTGAGGGTAAATGTTAAATAGATTCAGTCAGGGCCGCGAATGAACACAAAAATCGAGGTAGCACACGATGCAAGCTTGCTATGCAAACTACGAGGGAATAACGATGGAAATGAATGCACTTAGTAAAGTTTCCACCATTTCTTGTCGACAAAGAAGACATTTTATGTGACTTCCTGTTTGCTTTCCTGCACACCAAGTACTTCTGAAAATGGTACAGTCAAACTACCCATACCTCGAACATCTTTGTAACCATGGAATTTTGTTCGCGATATGGTTTAGTTCGAGCCATTGAGGGTTAATCATGACGCCAGGTCAAGAAACAAACGCCGATAATTTATGGATTTTTTTTCGATCTTCTAGACAATAATGGTATGTTGAGTGTACTCATTAGCTTCTCTTCGATGAGGCGATTCTAATGAGTACACACAACATACATTTTATACTAAAATAAACAATCCGCAAAATATCCACAAATATTTGCTTTTGGGCTATCAAGAGAATTTCCTAGGGATTCAAAAGCCAGATCGAGTTAGCCATGGTAAACGAGCCATCGGTGTTCAAGCTATTGAGGTTCGACTGTAAATTGTATATTTTAAAAGGAAAAAAAAAATGCTCCTTTTCGAAAGAAATTAATGGAGCTTTGTCGTTTTGTTTTTGTTTTTCTTTTTTTTCTAGTAGACCCGCTTTTTCAGAAAAAAGCACAACAAGTCCATAGAGAGTAAATTCTTTCCTTCTAGAGCAGACCTTTTTTTTTTACAGAAATGGCTTGATGTGCAATTTCTTCCCTTTTAGAGTACACTTTTTTTTTTTTACAGAAAGGGCTCGATATGCAATTTCTTCCCTTTTAGAGTAGACATATTTTTTTTTTTTTTTTTTTTTTTTTTTACAGAATGGGCTCGATGTGCAATTTCTTCCCTTTTAGAGTAGACTCTATTTCAGAAGGGATGCAGATCAATTTCGACAGAGTTGCCGCCCTTCAAAGTCTATCTTTTCCCCTTAATGTATAGGTTTACACTTGAAAATAGTTATTCATTTAACCTTTATATGCTGACTAAAGATACCACGCCGACTTCCAGTTTTCAGCCAGGTTGTTGATGCAAATTCACATAGTCAATGACAAACACTGCAGATCCAGATCAGTTGGCTTCTTCAGAAGCCAACTGATCTGGATCGACACTGTTTGTAAAGGCAGGACATATCCGGGTTAACATTATCTCCAAATATTTTATTTAATTATACAATCAAATTTCAGGACAGATGTAGATATCGCAACCAGTGAAGACCCTTTGTTCCGCTATGCTATAACAGACGACGCCATGTATCACAAGAAGGCTTCCGAAGGGACGTGCAATGACGAGAGGGCATGCATTTGTTGAGAAATATCGTGGCAGACTTCTCTCAACACAAAGCAAATTCAGCAGACAACAAATTGATATTTTTTCTTATTTTACCCATCTAACAGGCTTTGATGTTCCATGCAAATTGTCTCCTGAGGAAGCAATTTGCATGAATTGTCAAAGCCTGTCTTCTGAAAAATAGGGTTTGTCTTTCCATGCAAATTCCTTCGGAGAAATGTCAAATCGTATTTTCTTGAAAAAAAAAAAAAAATCAAAATGTCGTCTGCTGAAATTATTACCTAACATACTAAGTGTTAACAGAGTTACCTTCCACTGAAAATTTATCTATCACCTTATAAATGTGTGTTTTCCAATAACAGTCGTCAAATAATGGAATAATCCTAATTATCACACTATTCGATCAATATTGCATCGAAAGCTGTCATCATGTTACGGATATGACGTCACCAATAACAGGAAATCAACCAGGCTCATCGAACTTAATATAACAGGTAAGATCCAATATCTTTTGTCTTTTATTGGGCATAGATTCTATAGTGATACTGGGACTGGTTTTAACGTTGGTGCACGGTCAATAATATCATTGAAATTTCTTGATTACTTCGATAAACAGAAAAACAGCGACTTTTCACCTGCTAGCTTCCGTTGAAATGTGAGGATTAGAAATTAATTTAATGCAATGTATTTATCCTTAGTATTCAGACAGATAGGTGTGAGCAGACAGTATAGACCCTGTTCAGACGCCGCTGAACGCGGCGTATGATCAGGGTCTACACTGTTTGCTACTCATCAAGACAAATCAACAGGTAAAAAATGGACTTGTTCATTTTAGGACAAGTCTGGTACTGTAAGGAGTTTAGGTATCCGTAAACTTAGGGTAAATACAGGTACCCTGGCTTTATACAGAATACGAATGAAAGTCTCCTACAATGCTGCATTGCTGTGTGCATTAGCCTTTACAACTCTCTGGGCTAATTCAACGGACGACAAACTGCTGACAAGTTTCTTATTTTTGCCCAGAAAATAGGATTTGACATTTCCTGTAAATTGTCTCTTTAGGGGACACTTTGCATAAAGTGACCAAGCTAGTTTCTGGTGAAAATAGAAAAAATATTTCAAAATATCGTCTGCTGATTTTTATCCGGCATGCAGAGCGTTAATAGTTTTTCTACCATTTTACAAGTCAAACATCTGTGGCTCGCTGTGTGTTTTCCTGCACACCAACCCCTTCTGAGAAAGGGTCTACTTTTCGTTTCGGGTCAAAGGGGGGTTCGAATGGCCCCTCCGAACCCCTCTGGATCTGCCCTAACACAAACAGGGCCCAAGCCGCAGGAACAATACACATACACCAGAGCACGTTCCACTTCGATATCACTTGAACAAGCTATTAGACCAGTATATAGAACAGTAAAACTAATACAGGGATCATACATGGTTTTTCATGCATTAACATTCGCCAGGTCCCGTGGGAGATGTTGAAAACCGAGGCCGAAGGCCGCGGTTTTCAACACCTCCCAAGGGACCTGGCGAATGTTAATGCATTGAAAAAACATGTTTGATCGCTATTATTGCATAAAACTGAAAACATTTGCTACATTTCGCGTTATTTCTTGCACTATCTTGTTTCGCCTTTTCACCGATGTCTCGCGAACGTAATTTCCACTGACTATGCTCGTTCTAGAGCCGGTCAGTATACATCTCGTAAAGGCAGCAAATCTGTGGTCCCGGTATATTGAAAGTTGCGTAGCCGTGCATTAACAGCACGTGAATTGCCTTGTTAATACACTGCTTTTCGCCGGTTAATGCACGGCTGTTAATAACGTGCGACAGTGCTTTTTATGCAATAATGCTGTTTAACTGATCCCATCTAAAACTTTAATTGATTATAAATCACCAAGCAAAGCAATTTACTTTGTATTATGTTTACGCAACCCTTAATTCGTTCACTTTACAATCATGTTTGTTCTTCTCTTGGCACTGTCGACTGAGCAGTGGTGTGAAAATTTGTTCCGAGAACGTCCCAAGTTCGGTGTTTTCGAGCCACATTCTTCTTGTTTATGTGATAATCCAAGACAAGAGTCAGCAAGAACCCAGCACCCAAGGACACCCATTTATTACTAGTCAGTTGTAACCACTGCTCTCACCCCCTCCACGCCACCCGCGGGAAATAGGGGGACAACGAGTTTCCATCCATCACAGCCCTGCTAATTACACCGCACTGCGGGGACAGCTGGTTAGTAAAAGCCCAGATTTCTCTCTCATACCCCACTCCCAACCCTAAATAATGAAAAATAAGATATGGGTAAATATAAAATCTTATTAAATAGCAGTAGTCCCGGCTATTTTGGCGCGAAGTCACAATCACGGTATTTTGCCGGCATTGCGGTGGCATTAAAAAGGTCATTACCCGCACATTAGCACCGCCGTCCCACATTCTTCCTCGTGGGTGGGAGAGTAGTGTATACAAATGACTGGTGCATTAAAGGCACAAATAAATTCTGGTTCAATATACGTGCATGTGCATAGGCGTAGCGCAGCGCTCATTGCGTGCATTACGCATGTGCGTAATCTGCGTAAGAAAAGTATTTACAATAAAGTTACATTGTACATTAACATAAAATACTTAGTTTCTTTACCATAGGGGCTGCTCTTAAAAGAAAGAATTTGCTCCCTGAGGGAGCACATTCTTCCTTTTAAGAGTAGCCCCTATTTTGGAAGCGCATACTTAAGATTTTTCCTGCGTCATCGTTGAGCACACATCTGAGAAGGTACGTTTTCTAACCTTTGCGGTTCATATCATACGGTACATTATCTCACGATGCGGTTTGTTTACCTTAGCTGCTCTAGATGTAGTAGGGTCCTCAATAAACTGCCAGACTTTATGCTTAAATCTCTGGAAATATGATGACCTCTCACTCCAAGCTTCTACGTCACTTGGCTGCGTGAAATTGTCATCCAGCGCTGCAAGCGTCTCTCTGTGGTCCTTAAACTTGCTGTAATGGCCCCAACAACAAGGTTCAATGTCAAGTTCTGTAAGTCCCCAGTAGTCTAGTTCCTAAAAGATATAATTATTATATTAAACACTTGCATACAAAGATTTAAAGGGTCTTCCGATTTTGAAAGTGGATATATATAAATAAATAAATAAATAAATATATATATATATATATACATATAAATATATATATATATATATATACATATATATATATATATATATATATATATATATATATATATATATATATATATATATATATATATATATATATATATATATATATATATATATATATATATATATATATATATATATATATGTATATATATATATATATATATATATATATATATATGATTAGAGAAATTTAAGTGTTTCTGTGAGTTCTACGTGCTTTTGCGTTTTGGGGGCGGTTGTCAAACCGCCACCAGAGTTAACATACATTTCTACAATCCGTTTTCCTGTTACTACTAACCTAATAATTATCTAACAAATAGTTTTCTGCTAACGCTGATTCTGTATTAAAACATATTAGTCTTACATATCTGAGGCTTATGAATTGCGAATAAATAAACAAAATCAAAGAAAAAATTCAAAATTTTGAAGAAATACAATTTCCATCATATTGAGTACAATATCGGCGGATGAATATAAATACTCCAATAAAACGCGCTAAATCTACAGCGTTGGATAAACAGTGTACCCGAGCCGCGGTCCTACTAAACACCGAAAAGGACCTTTTATACCGAAAAGACCAAATATTGGCTACCGGGTACTGAAAAGGACGTTTATGTGTGTGTGTTTTAATTTCAGCATAAATCCAAATCAGTTCTTGAGGCACGTAGAATATCAGGCAACCGCTCCCATCAGCACTAACAGTGTTTTGATTAAATAATATGCACTTATTTATCCTCACCATCAACTTCCGAAATCGATAGACACTTAATGGGAATTGATACAAATTTCAAGTGAGAAATCGTTTTACCTTCTTCTAATAAGAGGTCTACTTTATAAGGAAAGAATTTGCTCTCAGCGGGAGTAAATTCTTTACTTATAGAGTAGACCCCTTTTTCGAAGGGGCTCGGCGTGCAGTAAAATAAAACGAAGTTACAAAAAGTTTTCTCCCTTGGCAGAAATGGCGAAAAGTCTAAAAGTGTATCCATTTCCCTTGAAAGGTGGTAGACAAGACACAAGGCACCCAGGCAGTGTGGTTGGGATCGCTACGAAAAACAAAGGCCAGGGCGAACGCCCTGCAAGCATTACATGTTCCATCCCATACACATAATAATGCTTTCTCGTTATTGTATCCATGAAACCTTTCACCTCTGAGTTTCTGACATTGACCATTCTGTCTTTGAAAGGGGACATGTTCATTTTCTGCAAACAGGGGTGTTAGTCAAAAGTCAAAAACAATGATAAACAGTGGGCTGCTTTCAGAGGTAAAAGATACTCGCGAATGTTTTTTGCCCTGTATCCCTGCTCCTATTGGCATTCGTCATCAGACACAGGGATACAGTGTAAAACCTTCCATTACGAAAACACGCCTATTCAAATATATAGAAAATTTCACCTCCAAAAACCGAAAATTTGCGGGTAAAAAACTCTGATATTTTTCATATTTCTACTCAAAACATAGATTGTGGGTACTCGTTAGAACTGCCTCGGTGAGGCGGTTCTAACGAGTACCACAATCTATGTTTTTGAGCAGAAATAAGAAAAATAATGTATACCCCTTTAAACCTCAGTTTTACTTTGTAAAAGTGGGGTTTAAGGGGGTCAAAATTTTATAGGCATGTTTTCGTGATGGTAATTCCTTTGCACTTTTTATCACAGCCTCTTTCACTGCTGGAGGCGATATCAATAGGCTTTTGCAAACAGCGTAGATGCAGATGAGACGGCTCATGATGAGCCGTCTCATCAGGATCTACTCTGTTTGACATTCAGTCTTTCCTTTACATGTAAACTTCTTTCCAATCGATAGTTTAAAAATAGCCATCAGAGGAGACGGCAAATCCCCCGACCAACCCGCCATTTCTAAATTTAGTGTATTGTAATTGATATCATGGAAATATTGAAACAGGGCAAAGTAAAAACATGCAAAGATAGTATGAAATGTGACAAAAATTATAAATGAAAACAATAATAGGTGTACTTTTAATGATTTTATTTTTGCGTGTTCTTTTATTTATTTATTTTTTATTTTTGTCAAAATCATTTTATAGTTACTTCTGATATGATAATTTGTACAAGATACACCATATTTGCAAATACTATGAATTTGTGAGTGTACATATTCAGAAATGACAGCAAAAATAAATACTTTGTAAAGGTAACGGAACGTGCTGTAGGTTTATTGGGGTAAAAAATCAACAGAGTAAAAGTTGTCTTTCTTGCATAAGCAACACACCTTCTTGACCTGATATATGTCCCTACCAAAAATGATCAAGTTATCTCAAACAGTATGAGAGTTATGCCATGCACAAGATTTCGACATCAGGTGAGATAAGTAAAAAATGGAGAAAGCGAGAGTACACTTGAACACGACATGCTTACTGGTCCTTTAATATCTATGCCTCTACGAAACATTAACAAAGTATTTAAAACCACATACACAAGAATTTGGCTTAGAAATTCATTCAGGGGAAGTAACTAGAAAACAACCACGGCAGAGGTTGTCTCTCTTGCATGTGACACACCTACTGGTCGTTACCAATGCCTTTACCAAACATTATCAAAATATGTCTAAGGGTATCAAAGTTATGGAGCGCACAAGATTTAGGCTTCAAGGGAAATAACTACATAATGAAGAAAAAAGTGAGAGTTGTCTCTCTTGCATTTGACACGCCTACTGGTCTTTCTCTTCATTTCTACCAAACATTATCAAATTATCTCAAACAGTATGGGAGTTATGACCTGCACAAGATTTTGGCTTCAGGGGATATAACTACATAACGAAGAAAGTGAGACTTGTCTCTCTTGCACGAGACACGCCTACTGACCCTCCTCTTCATTCCTACCAAACATTATCAAAATATATCTAAGGGTGTCAAAGTTATGGAGCACTCAAGATTCTGGCTTTTGGGTAGATAACTACATAATGAAGAAAGTGAGAGTTGTCTCTCCTGTACAAGACACGCCTACTGGTCTTCCTCTTCATTTCTGTCAAATATTACCTCAAACAGTATTGGAGTTATTCATTCCTACCAAACATTACCAAAATATGTCTAAGGGTATCAAATTTATGGAATGCGCAAGGATGAGTACAATTTCGGCTTCAGAAGAGATAACTACATAACAAATAAAATGAGAGTTGTCTCTCTTGCACGCGACACGCCTACTGGTCCTCCTCTTCATCTCTACCAAATATTATCAAATTATCTCAAACAGTATAACCGCATCGTGAGATAATGTACCGTATGATATGGCCTGCACAAGATTTCGGCTTCAGGGGAGATAACTACATAACAAAGATAGTGAGAGTAATGTCTCTTGCACGCGACACGCTTTCTGGTCCTTCTCTTCTTCCCACTAAATATTACAAAAAATGTGTCTAAGGGTATCAAAGTTATGGAGCCCACAAGGATGAGTCTACAATTTCTTCTTCAGGGAGACAACTACCTAATAAATGATGTGAGAGTTATCTCTCTTATGCGCGATACACCTACTGGTCCTCCTCTTTATCTCTACCAAATATTATCAAATTATCTCAAACAATATGGGAGTTATGGCCTGCACAAGATTTCGGCTTCAGGGAAGATAACTACATAACGAAGGAGTAAGAGTTGTCTCTCTTGCATGCGGCACGCCTACTGGTCCTCCTCTTCATTCCTACCAAATATTACTAAAATATGTCTAAGGGTATCAAAGTTATGAAGCGCACAAGGATGAGTCTACAATTTCTGCTTCAGGGGAGATAACTCATAACGAATAAAGTGAGAGTTGTCTCACTTGCACGCAACACACCTACTGGTCCTACTCTTCATCCCTACCGAAAATTATCAAATTACTCGTATCTCAAACAGTATGGGAGTTATGGCCTGCACAAGATTTGGGCTTCAGGGGAGATAAATACATAATGAAGAAGTGAGAGTCATCTCTCTTGCACGCGACACGCCTAATAGTCCTCCTCTACATTCCTACCAAATATTATCGAAATATGTCTAAGAGTATCAAAGTTATGGCGCGCACAATGATGCGTCTACGGACGGACGGACGCCATGCCATGCTGATCGCTATATCTCCCGAACCTATCGGTCGGTAAATAAAAAACAAAACAAAACAAAAAACAAAAAAAAAAAAAACAACAAAAAACAAAAAAAAAAAAAAAAAAAAAACAACAGAAAACAAAGCAGACGACAAATGTAGTCTGAAATTTGGCGCCGCAAGAGTTAGGAAAATAGATACATTTCAGGGGAGGCAACTCCATCAAAATGCTTTTGTCTCCCTTCTCTAAAAGGGAGTCTTTCCTTTTAGATTAGACCCTTTACAGATATCTCTTGGGACTTGGTGCACAGGATAGTAAACATTGTCTCCCAATACAAAATGTCGGAAAATCTACCCAACTGATCCAGTCCCTTTTAACCTTTAGCACTCTCTGGGCAAATTCACTGCAGACGAGAATTTGATGATATTTTTCTCATTTGTTTTTCCTGTAAAATAGGCTTTGACATTCCATGCATATTGTCTCCTACAATTTGCACGACATGTCAAAGCGTATTTTCTGGGAAAAATAAGAAATATACGAGTTCAAAATATCGTCTGCTGATTTTTTTTACGCAGAGTGCTAGGCGAATGATCTGCACAGCAATAACTGAAAAGTGCAGACGACATCAGTTTCTGATGGTGGAAAGTTAACAAGTTAACAAGCGGAGACAGGAAAAAAACGTAGGTCGAACAAAGGGTTTTCCAATCAAAAG
The DNA here is from genome assembly GCA_964016985.1 of Anodontia alba. NCBI lineage: Eukaryota > Metazoa > Mollusca > Bivalvia > Lucinida > Lucinidae > Anodontia > Anodontia alba. The sequence continues at coordinate 82,493,710 of OZ024829.1, forward strand.
AAACATGCAGATTTATTGACCACATTGCCTTAATATAGGAAACTTCAAGAAAAATCAATCTATAAAAAATATTGCGATGGAGAGAGAAAAGGCATTAAATATACACCTGGTGAAAAAGTTTCTGATGACATGGGCGGCGCCAAGCGAAAAAGTGTCTTCGAGCATGCGCAAAATGTGCAGATTCACATCATCCTGCGCATGCGCAAAGCATCATCCGGGCCTTTAATCTCCATTCATACATTTTGCAGTATTCAATGATTCTCTTAGCGGACAGTGAAGGCCCTGCGGCTTCGTGTTCAAACAGCCTCCTTGCGACCGTATAATAGCCCTTTTCTCGCTTCGCGTGTTATATGCTAACATCGAAAAACTCTCTAAATGTTGTAGAGATTAGATAGATCAAACAACAAAAGTGTTTTTTTTTATTTCCCCTATTTCTTTTGTTACAGTAGTCACTAGTAGTACTGTACCCATTGACTCTTTAAGTCCTGCAGACTAAACCCAAGGTATTGTCATCTTTCAGTGAAGTTCCACACCAGTCGGCTAAACGACATAGTCTGATCAGAGCCTACTCTGTACACGCGTATATTCTACAGTGGCAGGCGATTCTTTAAGCGGACAGCGAATGTCCTGATCAGACTGCGCGGATACGCAGTCTGATCAGGGCTTTCGCTGTCCGCAAATGCCACAAAGGCGTTTTTTCCCGTGACCTGACTAGAATATCTTTGCAGTGCATATCCAGAGGAGAGGGTTCAGAATCAGGTGTCAAATGAAGCTCTACATTGTTTACCATTCTGTTTTTGATTTTTCACTGACTTCCCCATTTAAAACAATGCACGTGCACTAATTCAACAAATAGAATAGAATAGAATAAAATTAATTCACAAGTACTGGGCCAAAGACAAAAGAGCCCTTTTGAAAGCTAAGGACCGAAAGGATAAAACAATCAAAATTGGTTCCGACATCCGAATTCAAAAAACAATGACCGTATTTTCCCTGCACTCCTTTCGATATCACTTAGAAAGATTGGCGTTTTATTTGAAAAAAAAAACACACAAAAAAACTTGTTCTGACTGACCTATCTTATTAAAAAACAACAACACACAAACAAGAACACCCCCCCCCCCCACAAAAAAAAAAAAAAAAAAAAAAAAAAAAAAAAAAAAAAAAAAAACCATAAATCTTTTCCGTTTCTCTGCTTTGTTCTCAAATCTTTACCATTAAATAAATTTTACAGCCAAAAAAAAATGGTCTGACCTATGCTATTTCTATAGTTAAGTGATTCTTTTGGATTCTATAGTTTATGAGTACAGGTTTGCTCTTCTCTGTTGATTTTTAATCATTGATGTTTCACAACAGTATATAAGCCGGCCCCGGTGGCTCAGTTGGATGCGCGTTCGACTGGTGATCAGGAGGTTGCGGTTTCGACACCAGCAGGGTCGGCAACATTCTTTCCTGGAGATTTGATCATGAAATATGATTCAAGAAGGGCAGTTAATTGTCCGTTTCTGGCGAAAGAATGTGCACAATACTTGTTAACCGCTGAGAGGACTAAGCCTGCCCAGTAAAAGTGTGGTTAGATTAACTGGCCGTGCTCGACATGACCCAGTTGGGTTGAGTGGGCCGTAAAACCTCAACACAAACAAATTCACAACAGTGCTGTAAAAATTTCAGAAATTTTGAACATGTAGAACTTTTTGAAAATCTGCCTCCAGTCTCTTCCAACCCTAATGATTTAAGCCTTCCAACCCTAATGATTTAAGCTTACCTTGCAATTATTCTACTATGGGAACAATGAAACTTTGATATTTGATCTTTTAAAGCCAGTGATAAGAATAAAACTTTCAGTGCATAGTCAGTTCCGCCAAAGATTTTGCACCGAGTCTTGACGAAAGTTTGCATATTTAATTCTTCTGAGTAAAGTGCCATGTAAAAAACGACTTTCTAAATTCTGAAAGATGTCGAAAGCAGAGTAAGTGCACATACGAGGGTCCTGCAAAAAGTTTTGTCACTGGGTTCGGATTACTTCAGTGCTACGTTTTATTAAACATATTTTTATTACAAACCTTCAAAGTATTCCCCTTTTACTGAAACACATTTTTGTAACCTTTTTGCCCAGTCGCGAAAAAGCAGATAAATAGTCTTCTTTTGGTACCCAGATTGTTCAAGCCGTCAGGATTCGTTAAAAAACACGGCCACTAGGGGACAGGGCTATAAAATTTATACAAAAATCTTATAGCAGTGAACTTGGCTGTAAACTTCAAAAGTAAGTTTTCAAACCTGTTTGCTCAGGTAAGCGATTTTGGACCATCATGGTCCTCTTGTTTAAAAAAAAAATATTTCTTTTCTTTAAGTGATTTAAAATATATATATATATTTCTTTACTTTCAAGTGAATTAGTTGTTTTGTTTGTTTTTTTTTTTTTGTTTTTTTTTTTTAAATTTATTTCTTTTCTTTCAAGTGATTTATTTTATTTTATTTTTTTTTTTTTAAATTTATTTCTTTTCTTTCAAATCGACTTAGTTTTTTTTATTCACTAGCCCCTACACCACTAATAATTACATGATCATGAAAACGTACCTGCTGACATTTACGTCCAAGGAAGACTCAAATCAGCCTATGCATCCGCTAAGTCAATTAGAGTCTTCGTTGTCCGCATGAAAAACTGCATCCTTGGCTATCCAAATTGCGCCCGGTGAAGATTCTGATCAGACTGTGCGAATGCGCAGGCTGATCTAAATCTTCGCTGGGCGCACATGTCCGAAGGTACAGTTTCTGACGTTGCGACTCTGCCATGACCATGAAAATGGACCCATTAAGAGTCGCGTGTACTCTAGTTCAATTTCAATTTGTCCTATTTAAAATACGATAAAATTCAATAAAGCCACGTTGTTAATAATAACATTTAACTATGATATTAATATTTAATGAATCGATGCCACTGAACCTTAGCAATTTGATTGTCAAATGAACTATGAAATGACAATGCAGAATCCGGATAAATACTGTCGAACTTCAAAGGCTCGAACATCTTTGGGACCATGGAAATTTATTCCAGTCATGAGTAGTTCGATCCATTGAGGGAAATAACCATAAAACCAGGTCAGGGGACAAATGGGATGGATAATTTAGGGATACTTTTCGGCCTTCTATAATATAATCGGATGTTGATGTACTTATTAGAATCGCCTCGATGAGGCGATTCTAATGAGTACACACAGCACACATTTTCGTGATGAAATCAGAAAAAATCGCTAAAATATCCCTAAGCATTTGTTTTCTTCAGCTATCGAACGAATTTTCTAGGGACCCTAAGACGAGTTCGAATCAGCCATGGTAAACGAGTCATGGGTGTTCGAGTGATTCAACCCTAGTCCTGCTGAACCCAGATATACCATAGCTTTACAAACAGTGTAGATCCAGATCAGTTGGCTTCTGAAGAAGCCAACTGAGATGGATCTGCACTGTTTGCCATTAAGAATATGAAGTTGTATCAATAACTTGTGTCAAGTAACCTGATTGGCTGAAAATTGGAAGTGGATTTGCCAAAATCTAATGCTTCTTAAAATAGACGGCGAAGACTCTGATCAGATTGCGCTACTGCGCAGGTGGATCTATCTTGGCGCACATGTCATAAAGTACATTTTTTTCACGCTGAGGCATACTAACGTTACAGTCAGTCATGCAGTCAGTCAGATTATTAACGTAGCCGGGCAACTGAATCACATAGGGGCTACGCCACTTTTGTTACATAAATTATGAATCACATTTTGCGCCTTTAAAAAATTAAATGAAATATATTCTAATTTACGACGATATCATTGTTTACAAAATATTTTTTCTCTCCATCCGCAACGTAATCAGTTTTTGTAACTGTCACGACTGAATGACGTAGTTGGTATTCAAAATAATACAATACATTAATTTAACAGGGTCATGCTGGGTAAAAATTGCAGAATCCAATATTTTGACAATTTTCATTTTTTTCCCAGAAAAAAAAATGACATAACATGCACATTTTCTCCTTAGGAGACCTCAGAGTAGGAGACAATTTGCATGAAATATCAAATTCTGAAAAAATGAGAAAAATATCACCAGTTTGTCGTTTGCTGAATTAACCCAGAGGGTGGTAAAGGTACTATGATTGCAAGGTCTCTATTAACTTTTACCACTCTCTAGGCTAATTCAGCAGACAACAAATTGGTGACATTTTTCTGATTTTTCCAGGAAACAGGTGTTGGCATTTCATGAAAAACAGAGACAATTTGCATGAAATGTCATTTTCCGGAAAAAAGTACACATATTTCTATATGTCATCTGCTGAAAATTGTACCATAAAACTGGATTGATTATGTAGTCACGTATTAGCCTTATCAATTTCTAGCCAAAGTCATTAAACAACAATGAGATCTTTTTTTTCTTATATTTCCTAGAAAATTGAGTTTGAAATTTCATGCAAACATTCTTCTTAGGAGGCATATATGCATAAATGTCTAACCTTATATTTTGGGAAAAGAAAAAAAAAATCAAAATGTGTTCTGTTGAAGTTTTACTCAGTATGGAAAGCGTTGAACAGTGACATTTCGATAGCACAAGAAAACAAATATTTAGGAATATTTTAAAGAACTTTCATCATGAAAATGTATTTTGTGTGTACTGACGAGGGTGAGTCAATAAGTAACCAGCCTAACTTATTTCCGATTGACCGAGACGGTCACGATTTTCATGCTTTGTTTCAATATATGTTTTATACATGGGTACAAAATTGCACACGTATCGAGTCGTTCTTTAATAAGATATTGAATGTCAAACATGGCTAGTGATGCAAAGGCATGCTTTTCAGCTAAAGTTGAGTACCGTGCTGTAATTCGGTACTTGTATTTAAAAGGTAAAACAGGCAAGGAAATACACTGCAAGTTAGCCGATGTTTATGGGTCTTCTGTACCATCTTATGCTCAGGTTAAATTCTAGGTAGGGGAATTCAGACGCGGTAGAATGTCTTTAGAAGATGAAGCCATGTCTGGACGCCCACTGGATGCCACCGACGAAGAAATGGGTAAGAAAGTTCGGGATCTGGTACACTCTGATAGGCGAATTCAGGTGGAAGAAATAGCGCAGGCATTAGGCATTTCACATGGTAGCGTTTCAACAATCTTATATGATCGTTAAGGTATGCGCAAGCTAACAGCCCGTTGGGTCCCCAAATCCCTTAGCTATGAGCAAATGGCAACCAGAGCATCAGTATGCAGCGCCTTGTTGAAGCGTTTTAGGTCAAAATATGATTTTCTTTTGCACCTGGTGACTGTAGATGAGACTTGGGTTCATTATTATGAGCCAGAGAATAAAGCTCAGAGTCGTCAGTGGGTAGGTCCTGGGTCCCCGAGGCCAAAGAAGTTCAAAACGCAACCACCTGCTGGCAAGGTGATGGCCACAGTATTTTGGGACGCAAACTGCGTTATTATGTTGAATATTTTACCCAAGAGAAGTACAATACCTGGAGTGTACTATGCAAACTTGTTAGACCAGCTGAGAACCGCCATCCGTGAAAAACGCCGAGGTAAACTCTCTAAAGGTGTTTTGCTGCAACAGGACAACGCGAGAGTCCACACTTGCAAAGTTGCAATGGATGCTGGAGAGCGAAACGGGTATGAATTAATACCACATCCTGTCTATTCGCCTGACCTAGCTCCTAGCGACTTCTTCCTATTCCCAAACTTGAAAAAGGGCATCCGTGGACTTCATTTCCGGTCTGATCAAGAAAGTCATGATGGCAGTTGAGGAGTGGGTCAATGGAAAGGACCCTGACTTTTTCAGTGCTGCGCTGATGGCACTTGAACACCGTTGGTCTAAGTGTATCACACTAGAGGGCAATTACATCGAAAAAGAAGAGGTGGATCTCATCCGGAAATAAGTTAGGCTGGTTACTTATTGACTCATCCTCGTATTAGAACCGCCCCATCTACGTGATTCAACTGAGTACAATCGTGCACTCAACATTCCATTATTATAGAAACTCGAAAAGACATCCTTAAAATAACCATGACTTTATGGCGCTATGATTAACTCTCAATGGCTTGAACTATATATACCCATGTCTGAAACAAATTTCCAGTCATTCTCTCCTTTCCGCTGATTCAAGAAGGGCAGTTGTCAGTTTCTGGCGAAAGAATGTGCACTTAGAGGACTAAGTCTGCCCAGGAAAAGTGTAGGTAGGTAAACTGACAGGCTCGACACTGACTGGGCCGTTAAACTCCAATCAACAAATTTCCATGGTCTCAAAGATGATCGAGCCATTGACATTCGATTGTATCAACATTTAAAATCCGGACAGGAAGGCATGAACAGACAGTGTAGAGCCCATATAAGCCTAGCGTTCCTTAAAAGTGACATTGGCAAACAGTGTAGACTCAAATCAGAACGCGGCGTCTGATCAGGGTCTACACTGTGCATCAAGTTAACACATTTCTACAAAACAGGATAATAATAAAAAATAACCAGACAGCCCGTATATTGAAAAGGAATCTGTCCAAAGAGTTAAAGTAATGGAATTCACTCGACAATTCCTGTTGGAGCAGTATGATGGGGTTCACCTGTTTGCCATTCCGTCACAAACTTAAAATACAGCACTTAGTAGTCAAAAAGAATTCAGTTTTTGGGACAAGTATGGTATGAAATTAAGTCTGAATCTTTATGGTAAATACACCTTTTTCCATTCCGCACGCACATTTGTGATGTCATCCTATTGTCGAATTAACCATTAAAGTGCTAGTCACAACTGCAGCAGACGACGTTTTGATTTTAAGCGTACTTTTCCGAGACAATAAGGCATGACATTTCATATGAATCATCTGTCTAGCAGGTTTTGACTTCATAGTTCATGCAAATGGTCTCTTTTTAGAAACAATTTGCATTTTATAACAAAGCCTATTTTCTGGGGAAAATAAGAAAAGTCGTTTGTTGAATCAGCCCAGAAGGTGAAGATTAACCCATTTTAGTCTGGAGACCCACAAAAGGGTAATTGGCAAACAGTGCAGACCCAGATTAGACGTTTGATCAGGGTCTCCATTGTTTGCAAAAAGTTCAGCATTTTTTCTCTAGAAGTATCTAAAGCACATAGGCTGACATACCTGAAATTTAAATTGGACTCATCCAATATATAGTGTGAGGGGAGTTTATTCAGTCTAAAGGTAACGACAAGAGGACAAACATTTTGGGTAATTTCGGTTCCTATAAAAAGACATATCAGAAAAGTAATTACCCCTTGTATAATATTGCCACACAAGTTCTGGTCCGTGTGCAGTTCCTCGGTACGGTAGTAGTGCAGAATGGAAGAAAAGACACCCGGATGACGATCAAAGAAGAACTCCTGTCGTTCATTGTCCCAGGCTTCATCTGATTCGCCAAGTACCGCAAGAAGCGCAAGCCGGGTACCAGTGATCCGTTCCAGTGTGCTGGCCCACGTTTCAAATGCTATTCCTCCAACGTTTATTCTCATTCGTTTGTCTCTTACCGGGGGATCCGTTTCTCTTTTCTTCTTAATAAATTCCATACCAAATTGTTTTACACAGGTAACGAAATGTTTTTCACTGTTACGTAACTTTCCATGTTATGTTACTTTTCCATGTTATATTACTTTCCGTGTTATGTTACTTTCCGCGTTATTTTATTTTCCATTTTATGCTATTTTCCATGTTATGTTATTTTCCGTGTTATGTTACTTTCCGTGTTACTTTCCATGTTATGTTACTTTGCATTTAATGTTATTTTCCATTTTATGTTACTTTCCATTTTATGTTATTTTCTATTTTACGTTACTTTCCATTTTATGTTACTTTCGATGTTATGATATTTTCCATTTCATGTTATTTTCCATTTTATGTTACTTTCCATGTTGTGTTACTTTCCATTTTATATTATATACTTTCCATCTTATGTTGTTTTCCATGTTATGTCACTTTCTATATTATCACTAAAAACGGACACACTCATTCAAACTGCTCTTCTTCGTTCATGAACCGGTTAACCCACTTACGTCTACTTCTATTACAACTTCTTGGACATATCTGTTGCAGGGTGTCTGCTTAGTTGTTCTTATTACTCTATTTTATAGAAATTCCTGTATTTAATGCAAACAGTGTAGATCGTAATTTGGGTCTGCAATGTTTGCCAATTATCCTTTTTCGGGTTTCCAGACCATAATAAGAATAACATTCTACTGGGCTTCATAAATTTGCTATGTTAACCTCCCCCACCCCATTGCCCCTTCCTCTTGAAAATTCGGATAACTTGATGATAACTTGATACACTTAATAGATTCTACCGCCATTTTTACAAGAGATAAGACTTATGTGACACCACGTTCTTGTACACCCCGCCCTCTGTGAGCATGGATCAGTTCTAGAACAAAATTAATTTTGTTTCTACTACATTGACAGTGTTATGTACAGTCAAATCTGTCTTAAACGCACCGGTTTTAAGCAATCACCTGTATTCAAGGGCCAGTTTTTAGATCCAATAAAAGGAAAACTAGTAAAGGAGATATTGCAGTAAGGCGAAGATCTTCCCTAATTGGCTCAGGTGTTAAAGACCAGATTTCAGAAAGTACAATATTCAAATTTTTAATTACATATTCCGGTAGCCCGATGTGTGAATCATAGCAGAAAGGGAAATTTATGCTTCTGGCTATATTACGGGGAGATATTCAATCCTATTTACCCTACCCAAAAACTCCTACATTGATATCATGTTTAAAACGATGGGAATTACATTCAGTCACCTTTCCCTTTGGGAAATAGTTCTTGCATTAGAATGACGACAAGATAACACTTATTGGAAATTAAAGTTTAACGAATACAGTCAGTGCGCGTGTCTGGTATATCTGACTTGAATTCTCTTTCTCATTTCCGGTTAAAATGCAAAATTAAATGTTTTTAATAAAAGTTGCTAATAAAATATGTTTCCCCAGCCCTTAGACCCAATATGCCCTTTATTAGAGACATTTCCCTGACACAATTACGTAGTATATATGAATTGAACTTGGGTCGTGTGTATGTGTGTTTGTGTGTGTGTGTGTGTGTGTGTGTTGGGAGAGGGGGAGCATATTTTTATAACAACTTTTATGAAACGAATTCAATTTTGCAATTAAACCAGAAATCAGAAAGAGAATTCGTCAGATATACCAGACATGCGCACGGATTGTATTCATTAAATCATAACTTCCAATCAGTGTTGTGTTCTCGTCATTCTGATGCAAGAAACATTTCCCAAAGAGAAAGGTAACTAAATGTGATTCCCATCGCTTTCAACATGGCATTAATTTAGGAGTTTTGTGGGTTGGGTAAACAAGACTGAATTATCTCCCCGTAATAATAAGCCAGATGCATAAATTTTCCTTTCTGCTATGATCCACCAATCGGGCTGCCGGAATATGTAATAAAAAAAATTTGAATATTGTAATTTCTGAAAACCGGTCTTCAATACTTGAGCCAATTTGGGAAAATCCTCGCCTTACCGGAATATCTCCTTACCTGTATTAAGCAATCACCTGTCTTAAGCAAGCACTTTTTAGCGTTCTCTTAGGTGCTTGCTTAACACAAATTCAGCTGAGTACTAAGTTCACATTTTATGAAGACCCTGTTGCTACTTTGATTCATATATTTTTGTCGAAGTTTCACGGCACAGGACCTAGAACTTGAGGGTGGATTCTTTCAAAAGTATGTAAATATTTTCTTATGAGATGAAGTCTTTCCTGTAAGTTTTATAGCATTTATCATCAACTATCATTACCTGGGAGAGGAAACTGATAGGTCCGTTTTGGTAAGATTCTTTGATATTATTTGTTAGTGATACAAGTTACAGACGAAGACGGGCGCCGACATCTCCCAAACCTTATACTGCTGTATCATTTAGCAGTTTTATTGTATAATAATGGGATTTTCTCAAACCTGTTAAATCCAAATTATGGGTTTGATTTTGTAAATTTAAGGAAAGAACTTGAGCACTTCAAACGCTAGCATTTCCGCTTTCAGTAAGCGTTTTTTTTTTTTTTTTGTTTTTTTCTCCGTGCATCCAGCATATCTGTCTGAAGTATTCGGACACTATAACGCCCTACCATATACCGTATTTGCCTTAAGATTGGGACATCTAAACCTTTACCATACTTGTCCTAAAATTTGTAAAAAGTCCATTTTACTACCTGTTGATTTGTCTAAAAACGCTGCATGAATGGCAAACAGTGTAGACCCTGATCAGACGCCGCGTTCTGCGGCGTCTGATCTGGATCTACACTGTTTGCACAGGCCTTTCTGACCAATATTTTGGGTAACTACCCCAAAAACTTGAACCTGGTACATTTTCCTACCAATCGATGAGTGTAAAATTTTGGATGAGTGGCAGACCTGTCAGTCCCTTCGAAGAGGCGGAAACTGATTTTACGACATATAACCTACCATTCCGTTTTGCCGGCCTCATCGGCTCAGTAGGAATCGCGTCCCACTGGTGATCAGGAGGTTGTGGGTTCGAACCCCACCGGGTCGGCAGCATTCTTTCGTGGAGACTGATCATCAGATATTTTCTACGGTCATTCTCTCCTTTCCACGATTCAAGAAGAGCGGTTGTCAGTGTCTGGTGAAAGAATGTACACAATACTGATTAACCGCTTAGAGGACAAAGCCTGCCCAGTAAAAGTGTGATTAGGTATTAAAACTGACCACACTCGATATGAACCCATTGGGTTGACTGGGCCGTAAAACCTCAACACAAAACCATTTAGTTTCTTGTTTTGAAAATTTTAGTGGGACTGCTGTCAGGCATGTACCAAAATAGTACTGGCTATTTGAAAGTTGCGGGCTGTGGAACATTTGCATTAACCCTCGTTACAACGACAGCATTTGTTCCCGAAGACATAGCCATTTAAACGAATTCGCTGTTGTACAGAATACTAAATGAGCAGATTGATATGTAAGAAAGGTCTTGTTTTGTTCTTATATCCTATCATAGAACATATGTTTTGGATATGTGTTAGAATCGCCTGAGGCGATTCTAACAACTATACAAAACATATGTATTTTCTAAAGTATTAAATACAATATTCTTGCATAGTTTGTTACTAATTCTTACCTCTTAAGCGAAGGTTTCGTGACAGTCAAATTGTCATTATAATGAATTTTGTCGTTGTATCGAGGGTCGGTATAAAGAGGGTTGTCTGTATAAAATATAAGGAAAATCAATGGTAGGCTGTAGCCTTTGATGTGAGCCTAGCTTCCGGGGATGTTATGTTGTGACGAAGTGGCAAGCAGTGTAGACCCTGTGGCGTTCGCTCTGGGTCTATACTATTTGCCCTGGTTTGTCTGTCCAAATACTTCGGGTATGTAAATCAGATATATTGATTTAGACATTGAATGTCATTGAAGCGTAGTTTATTGAAAGGTCGCCGGAAATTTTAGTTCGATTTTTATTCTAAAGTAGGCCTGTACACAGCAAAGCCTTTAGAACATCCTTATTTGTTGCAAGCAGCAGACTTGAGCTATTAGGTGTTGCGTTCCATGCGTATTTTAACCCTTAAAGTACTGATCACAACTGCAACAGACAACATTTTGATTATTTTTTGTATTTTCAGGGAAAATGACGTGACATTTCATGTGAATCGTCTGCTAGACGATCCACATGAAATACCAAGTCTTATGTTATTTGAGAAATGATAATAATAAAAAAAAATAGAAATATTGTCTATTACAATTTCGCTTAACACTAAAAGGTTATCCTGCAGCACTGGGCTGATTCAGCAGACGACAATTTAAATATTTGCTTATTCATTTTTTTTTTTCATTTTTTTTTTTTTTTTTTTTTTTACACAAAAAATAGGGATTTCATTCAAATTAAACAGTTTGAATTGCGGAAAGAGGCCATCAGTATTATGGAGGTGTCACTGTAAAGTGTTGTCTTCTTAAAGCAATTGGTTGGTTCGAAATCTAACATAAAAATATATATTTAGCGCAAAAAAGTATTGTAAAAAAGGCCCTAATTTATCATTAAACTGCCTCTAAGTTTAGCTGAATATTTTACCCAGCATGCTAAGTGTTAACTTGGTTTGATATAACAAATAGATGAAAACCTATGATGGCGTCTCGGAGGATGGCAAGAATGTTTAAAATTTAAATAAGTTTTTTTTTTTTTTTTTTTTTTTACATATGGGAGCGTGTTCGACTGGCTCATTAAGGAGTTTTTATATTTGCCGGGATCGTCGGTTTGTGACGATATCGGCAAATATATATATAAAAAATCTTATCTCAAACTGTGTTATAAACAGATAAATGTCTATTTTATTTTCATTTCAATCAAGAAATTTCATAAAGCTTAATAAAAGCAAACATTAACTCTTTCGGTGCCAAATTTCAGACATTTGTTGTCTGCTTTTCTTTTTTAACAAAATTATCGCTTGAAAAGAAGTTTATACGTAAAGTTGAAAGACTGAATGTCAAACAGCGTAGATCCAGATGAGACGGCTCATATGAGCCGTCTCATCTGGATCTATGCTGTTTGCAAAAGCCTATTATTATCGTCTGTGGCAGTTAAAGAATCACTTTGTTGTTCGATTTTATCTATTACATTGAAAATTTATTAAACTTTAGTATACCCTTGTCCCATACATATATCTCTTTGTAAACATGAACAAAATTTGCGCCGGTACTTAGACGTTTACGTCTAAATATTTTGTCTTGTTAGGTATTGAAAACGATAAAATAAATGACCCGTCATTTCTCAAATCGACGTCGTATATGTGAGAATTCAGAAAGTGTTTCATTACAGCTTAAAGAAAGTGGCTGACCTTCTCGTTAGAGTAGATAAAAATACATAATAATTAGTAATGAAAATGTCCAGGAAGAGAATCACGATCACAGAGCATTGCCTATCAATGACACCTAGAGGAAGGGTAAACAAACAAAGAGGATCTAGAATGACACATCACGAAAACATGCCTATATAATTTTGACCCCCTTATACCCCACTTTTATATAGTAAAACTGGGGTTTCGAGGGTTATACATTATTTTTCAAATTTCTGCTCAAAACATAGATTGTGGGTACTCGTTAAAACTGCCTCGGCGAGGCGGTTCTAACGAGTACCCACAATCTATGTTTTGAGCAGAAATATGAAAAATATCAGGGTTTTTTTATCTGAAAATTTTCAGTTTTTGGAGGTGAAATTTTCTATATATTTGAATAGGCGTGTTTTCGTAATGAAACACAGGCGTCTTCTGTCAGTGAAACCAAATATACATATCAGAACACATTTACTAGTATTTCGCGCAGGACTGGATAATTTTAACTTGAGAAAACCGTTAACAAGTTGTGTGCAGTCTCCTATGACTTTTCCATCTTACGGCAGCAACAGAGTCCACACACACACACACACAAAGCATAGATTTATCTCCTTTTTACAAGTTCTCATATTTTTGTTCTACAATAATCCTGAAATCTCGTCTGAATTTACACTTACATCACAGTAGTTTTGTCTCTTGAGAAAACACACTTTACAATTAAAGCAGTAAGTAGACGACATTACAAAATTGTCATATTCCTTTTACAGAGAAAATAAGACATATCATGTGAATTTTATTTTCTCTTAAAAAAATCAAAATGTCAAACGTTGTCTGCTGTAGTTGTTATTAACGTTTTAACTGTTAAAGTCTGCAACCTGAAACGTCCCACAAAAACAGAATTCTGTTTCTTTTACACTGCATTTTATGGAATCACGCTGACTCTTAAAATATCAATCACAACTGCAGCAGACAACATTTTGATTTTTTTTTTTTTTTTTAAATAAGATTTGATAGTCAAGTGAATAGTCTTTCACATGAAATGTCAAATCTTACTTTCACTGAAAAATAATAATGAAAAAAAAAAAAAAAAAAATAGAATGTCGGCTGATATTTCACGTAATTTCACCTACAGTAACACCGATCGACCGAGTCGCTTTGTATTTGCTTGTCAAGCGTCCCGAGTGAAAATGTTTCAAAGCGTGACAATTCCAATAGAATTTTATTGATGTCTTCGCAACAGCGGATGCTTGTTTTGCGCATAATTCAATATTTTGATTGGTATCTCGGTCTACTACCATGGTTTAGTTTGATAATTAATGGTAATTGATAATGTCTACTTAATAAATTAGTGACCCCAGTTCTAGCTAACGGCTAATTTTACAACCAGAAACAATGTCAAGCGGACCATGGCCTGAAAGTTGTTCAGAATTGAGTTTGAATTCTTTGTTATATAAACAAATTATTCATGCATATGCTTTTACCTGAAGAGTTTGCCGCTTTGTTTGAAGGGAAGCATTGATTGATTGTGTTGGGGTTTAACGACACGTCAACCCTTGTGGGTCATTTTGTGTCGTCTCCCAGACAGGGAGAAAAGAGATAGAAGAGATAGTAGAAGAGATGAAAGAGAGGACAGGGAAGAAAGAGGAACAGGAGTGAAAGTGAAGAAACAGAAGAAATAAAAACATTCCCCTTCTACCCTTACCTGCTACAAGGATAGCAGGCCTTGCCCAACTGTAAGCCAATATCAGTTGGACGCCCTGGTGCCCTGAGGTACAGGACACCTTCGCACCACCCGACCATCCCCTGTTGAAGGGAAGCAACTTTTGCAGATAGGAACTTTCGTTCCCATTGCAGGAATCCTTTAAACCTGGTGGCTAGTACGAAAGGAAAGAATTTGCTCCCTCTGGGAGCAAATTCTTTCTTTCAGAGTAGTCCCAGTGAGAAGGGAAGAAATTATTTTCATGTCGGAGCCTTGCAAACATATGAAGAGACTTAACCAGAGGATCAATGGTCCTGAAGCTCACGAGACTATTTGCGTATGGTAGTCGACAGAAATCAAATATGGCCGCCAACATGGCCACCAAATATATAAAGTCTGGTTTTGAAGCCTAAATCGTCTTCTGGTTAGTCTAGTATGCGTCCAAAATGTACATTTTGATTGATATGTACCCATTACAGACAATACTGTTTATTTCAATACAAAAAGAAGCATAATCTAGTAAACATTGAAGGCAAAATTTGAGGACAAATGTTCAGCTTTTGGTCTAAAGATAGTGTAGTTAGAAGGAACAGAAAATCCCTTAAATTACTAGAGTGATTTTACTTGCTTCATTTTAAAGGGAAGGGCCCACAAACTTTAACTGTCACTTCAGTAAGGAGGAGTTGAAGTAGCAAACATTTTGTTACAAATTTTATGTAAATCGGTTGATCGGTCCAGGAGATATGGCCTTGCGTACATTTCATATTCGATTTCTATGGAGGCCGCCATTTTGTCAGTCATATCACGTGACGAAATAAGAAATTGCTAATTACAAGCATATGGATAAGTTGTTTTCTCTTAAAAACAGTAAATTTTCATTATATGCAATGAAATGAATATAAATTGGCCATTCACTGAAATTATCTTGCATCAGAATGGTTGCTATTTGATAATTTTGATTGTGAGTGTATGCCGTCATAAACTCACAGCCTCATTCTGGACTCACATTACCATTTTTTTTTTTATAACTTTCTCATAGATTGGTCAATTTTCATGAAACTTGTTGCAAAATGCTAAGCTACTGAATGCCTTTCTTCCAAACTACAAGTACTAGTTTACGGGCCCTTCCCTTTAATTTAAACAACACACTAGTTATCATGGTCTATTCAAACTCATGTTTCTATGTACAATTTTAACCAGTATTGAACAGTGAGCAGTTTGTTACCCCTACCACCACCATTCGTTTTCAAACTTTCTGAATCGATGCTAGTCAAGTTTGACAAGGGACAAAAGAAGAAATGATAAAAGATGGATAGAATGGTAAACTAATTCATTTATGAACTTTTTAATCGGGAATCATTTGATTATCTTCAGAGTCCAAGTTTTCAGTTACAGACATAATAATAAAACATTGACTTGGATAAAATTGGCTTGGTAATGTTTACTGTAACACCGACAGAAAGTGTAATCGAGGGAAACTTCAAAAATACATGTATGTAATCATTGTAAATAAATTGACTGAACCCAAATCTAGAAGGAAATGGCAATTGTATTCATAGACTATCATGCACATGCAGACATTTTGCAGAAAAGTCGACATACCGTAAAGTCGACTTTAGAAGAGTGTCCTAAATAGAGTGTCTTATTAATAGTGTTAGGTCTACCTAGCATTTTCTGGCGAAAGAATGTGCACAATACTGGTTAACCGCTTAGAGGACTAAGCCTGCCCAGTAAACGTGTGGTTAGGTAAACTGACCGCGCTCGACATGACCCCATTGGGTTGACTGGGCCGTAAAACCTCAACACAAACAAACAAGGTCTACCAAGCAAGGCTTCACCTTTGACAGACAATTTCATAGCTTTCATCTAAATACTGTGAGTTCAGAAATGGATTGATGTTTATATATATTACACTATTCATTAAATACCTGCTTTGTATCTATAGTGAGCTTTAAGATAGTGCGGAGTTTGTATAGACATGAATTTCAGTCGTTTCGTAAATTGCTGCATTTATAAATTTTGTAAACTATTTTCTGCAATCTTCCATTTCTGAGGTTTCTCTCCAGTATGAATGGACCTAAGGATCTTATTTATGAGGTTTTTCCTCCAGTGTAATCGGACTTTAGGTTAACTTGATCTCATTTATAAGGTTTCTCTCTAGTATGAACGGACCTCAGGTCAAGATGATCTCATTAATGATGTTTTGTCTCCAGTATGAACGAGCCAGGTTAGGTTCATCTCATTTATGATGTTACTCTCCAGTATGAACTCGACGTCATTTATGTTTTTTTTTTCTCCAGTAAGAACGGACCAGGTTAAGTTGATCTCATTTATGAGGTTTCTCTCAAGTGTGAATGGCTCTTAGGCCAAGCTGATATCATTTATGAGGTTTCTTTCCAGTATAACCAGACCAGGTAAAGTTGATCTCATTTATGAGGTTTCTCTCTAGTATGAACTGACCATAAGTCAAGCTGGACTCATTTATGAGGTTTTTCTCTCCAGTATGACCGGACCATGTAAAGTTGGTCTCATTTATGAGGTTTCCCTCAAGTATAAACAGACCTTAGTTCAAGCTGATCTCATTTATGAGGTTTCTCTTCAATATGAAGGGACGAGGTCAAACTGATCGCATTTATGATGTTTCTCTCCAGTATGAACATGATCTCATTTACGAGATTTTTCTCCAGTAAAAACGGACCAGGTTAAGTTGATCTCATTTATGAGGTTTCTCTCAAGTCCGAACGGGTTTAGGTCAAGCTGATCTCATTTATGAGGTTTCCCTCAAGTATGAACGGACCTTATCTCATTTATGAGGTTTCTCTCCAGTATGAACGAACCAGGTTAAGTTGACCTCATTTTTTAGGTTGAATGGACCTTAAAGGCTCCATATGCCTGAAAGTAGACATTTTTTTTTTTAAATCCAAGAAAGGTTTAATAAATTGATATGTGGTATTAAAACGATCATAAAATGTGGCATCTGACAGCCTGTAAACTTCAGTTAGTCCCTCATTTTTGAACTGGATAAAAAATGTAATATTTTATCATATCTCTGAATTAATGTTGCCAACATTAATTGAGAGATATGATAAAAAAATCATTTCATTCTTTATCCAGTTTAAGAACAAGAGACAAACTGAAATTTTACAGGCTGTCAGGTGCCACATTTTCTGATCAGTTTGCAATTTATTTAATCATTCTTGGGTTTAACGTCGCTTTCAACAATCTTTCAGTCATATCGCGGCGGTGTCTGGATGTGGCAGGGAATTCAATGCTCACTTTTAGAGTGCTGCCTCACTGAAATATCATGCCCCAGACACTTTGACATGATATTCCACCCAGTCACATTATACTGACACTGAGCTGACCAGTTCTAACTCTACTTTCTTAATGCTGAGCGCCAAGTGAAAGAGCAGCTAGTACCATTTTTAAAGTCTCTGGTATGACCCGGCCGGGGATCGAACCCGCAACCTCCCTAGCTGTCACAAAGCGGACACTCTACCATTGAGCCACTGTGCCGGTCTTGAATAAAATGTCTGTTTTTCAGGAATATGGTGCCTTTAAGTCAAGCTGATCTCATTTATGAGGTTTCCTTCCAGTATGAAGGGACCAGGTCAAGCTGATCTCATTGATGAGGTCATTAGACTATGGACGGACCAGGTTAGGTAGATATCATTTATGAGGTTTCTCTCCTGTATGAACCGACCAGGTTAAGTTGATCTCATTTATGAGGTTTCTCTCCAGTATGAACGGACAAGGTTAAGTTGATCTCATTTATGTTTCTCCCCAGTATGAACACAGGTTAAGTTGATCACATTTATGAGGAACGGACCTTAGGTCAAGCTGATCTCATTTATAAGGTTTCTCTCCAGTATGAATGGACCAGCTTAAGATGATCTCATATATGAGGTATGAACGGACCTGGGTTGAAGATTAAACACATTTACTGCAAACGGCTCATTTGCGAGGTTTCAGCAATGTTTTTTTTTTTTTTTACCCAGAAAATAGGATAGGATTACATTTCATGCAAACTGTCTCCTACCTAAGGAGACAAAGGAGACAGTTTCCATGAGATGTCAGAGCCTATTTTCTGAAAAAAAAAAAAAAAAAAAAAATCAAAGTGTCGTCTGCCGAAATTTTTACCCAGCATGCTAAGCGTTAAATAGGTCATGTCAGGTCTGCCTTTACATATATGTAAATGTTTTGATTGTGTTGGGGTTTAACGACACGTCAACCCTTGTGGGTCATTTTGTGTCGTCTCCCAGAGAAAGGGAGAAGAGAGATAGTAAAGGAGATGAAAGAGAGGGATAGAGGAGAAAGGAAAATGAATGACAGTGAAGAAACAGAAGAAATAAAAACATTCCCCCTCTACCCTTACATGTACCTGCTGCAAGGATAGCAGGCCTGCCCAACTGCAAGTCAATATCAGTTGGATGCCCCAGTGATGTAAGATACACAACACCTTTGCCTCACCCAACCAACCCGCTTATGTAAATGTTACTTTGGTGACGTCATAGCCAGCGTTTCCTAAGGCACTGTATCCTGACTATATCGAAGTGTACAGACAGCATAGTTGAAATGTGGATAGTCGTGAGCCCAAGTAAATGAGTCGCGTCAATCTAAAAGGGATATTACAGTGTTTTATTTATTGACCAGATGTAAACTATAGATCGATCAACTGACATGTGGCTTTCACCTTTAATACATTCAATTAGGGGATAACTGCATTGAAAATTTTCATTTGGTTAGATATTTCGTCGGTAAAACAGTGAGACAATATACTTCCCCAAATGAAAATTTTCATTACAGTTATTCCAAATCTAATGCACTTCGTCAGCTCCTGAGGAACCTCTAATGCTTGTTTTCTAATAACTTGTTTTGTTTGAAAACTTGCACTATTTGCAGAAAGTGGCAAGCGCTGTGAACTGCATAAAACAAAAATGTCAGCCAACAAAAAGCGATGTTACCTGAAGACTTCTATCCAATCAGACTGCGTTACATACGCAAGTGCATTAGAATATTCATTCGGATACGCACACTAATTCAAGTTAGGCAAAGCAGTTAGAAAACCCTGCGTTCGACGTGAGACAAATATTCGCTCACCTTTGTAGGTTTTTGTTTGTGTTGAGGTTGTACGGCCCAGTCAACCCAATGGGGTCATGTTGAGCGCTGTCAATTTACCTAACCACATGTTTACTGGGCAGGCTTAGTCCTCTAAGCGGTTAACCAGTATTGTGCACATTCTTTCGCCAGAAACTGACAACTGCCCTTCTTGAATCAGCGGAAGGGAGAGAATGACCGTAGAAAATATTTCATGATCAATCTCCACGAAAGAATGTTGCCGACCTCGGCGGGGGTTGAACCCGCGACCTCCTGGTCTCCAGTCAGATGGCGCATCCAACTGAGCCACCGAGGCGGTACCTTTGTAGGTATAGATCGATCAAATTAACCTGTCGCATGGTTACATCCGCTATACAATATAGGTGGGGCAGTTGGAAAAATCTGCCTTCCACGTGAGACGTACATTTGCTCACCTTCATAGGTAATACCTGTTCACACCTTTAACTGGACTATCTAAAAGATTTTGTTTACTGCGTAAATAGGTGTTATAGATCCTTTGATTATCATAGTTATAAGTTTGTTTATGTTGAAGTTTTACGGCACAGTCAACCCAATTGGATCATGTTGAGCGCGGTCAGTTTACCCAACCACACTTTTACTGGGCAGGATTAATCCTCTAAGCGGTTGACCAGTATTGTGCACATTTTTTTGCCAGAAACTGAAAACTGCCTTTCTTGAATCAGCGGAAGGGAGAGAATGAGAGTGTGATAAAAAATAGTTCATGATCAAATCTCCATGAAAACATGTTGCAGACCCGGCAGGAGTCGAACCCGCAACCTCCTGATCACCAGCCGGACGCCTATCCAACTGAGCCACCGAGGCCGGCATGTTTATAAGAAAACGTTAAAGGCTCCATATTCCTCAAAAATAGACATTTTTTATCCAAGAAAGGTTTAACGGTTTGATATTATGGTATTAATACGATCATAAAATGCGGCATCTGACAGCCTGTAAAATTTCAGTTAGTCTCGTTTTTGTATGGGGTCAAAAATGTTGTGATTTTTATCACATCTCTGAATTAATGTTGGAAACATAAATTCAGATATACAACATAAAATCATTTCATTTTTGATCCAGTTAAAGAACTCGAGTCTTTCTGAAATTTTACAAGCTGTCAGGTGCCACATTTTAGGATTGTATTAATACCATATAGCAAAATATTAAAACTTTCTTGGTAATAAAATGTATATTTTTGAACCCAGGACTATAATTTAAATAATCTTGGTAGAGGTCCACAAGATAAAGCCACATACATAATATCAAAGGCCTGTGGCTTCTAGTTTCAGATAAGAGGATTTTTAAAGTTGCTTATAAGAGTCTATGTAAAAAAATTCTGATCTTTCCGTAAAAAAGGTCAAGGTCAACCCAATGTCATCATTTTTTCAAACTTTATTGGGCCCATATCCCAATGCTGCATACCAAGCCCCAGGACCTTTGGCCAGAAACAAAAAGTTTAGAGAAATTTTCAAAGGGGCATAACTCTGCTAATATTTGGTGGACTGAACCTCCAAACAATATGCGCTGCTCCACATCATGGTCTAACTATAAATGAAGTTTCAGCTTGATTGGATGTTAAATGTAGGAGGAGTTAACCGGAAATGAAAAGTTTAGAGAAATTTTCAAAGGGGCATAACTCTGCAAACATTTCGCGGACTGTAACCCTGAAACAATATGCGTTGCTCCACATCATGGTCTAACTATATACCAAGTTTTCAGTTTGATCGGATGTAAACTGAAGGAGGTGGTAGCCGGAAACGAAAAAGTTTACACATGGACGGACCGGCAACCGACACCATACCCTGTAACATAATACATTCCGTTTTTCAAACGGATGTATAAAAACTAAGGAAAGTCACAGGACTGTGAAATATAGGTCATAAAAACCTACTTCCAAACTTCACCTAGAAATCATCAAGACAAACAAAAAATGAGACTTCTAGAGCGTGAACAAGGTTTTTCCTTTGATTTGGCCCAGTGACCTAGTTTCTGACTCCAAGTGACCGAGTTTTGAACCTGACCTAGGAATCATCAACACAAACATTTTCAGCAATATTCATGCTGATGACTTCAATTTATGTGACCTCTGGAGTGTAAACAAGGTTTTTCTTGATTTGGCCCAATGACCTAGTTTTTTACCCAAAGTGATCCAGTTTCGAACCTACACTAGAAATCATCGGGACAAACATTTTGAACAAGACTTATGATGATTACTTAAAAAAATGTGACCTCTAGAGTGTTAACAGTGTCCTCCTTTGATATGGCCCAGTGACCTAGTTTCTGACCCAAGTGACCCAGTTTTAAACCTGACCTAGAAATCATCAAGACAAACATTTTGAGCAAGATTCAAGATGATTGCTTCAACTTCTAGAGTGTTCACAAGGGTTTCCTTTGATTTGGCTCAATGCCTAGTTTTTGACCCAAAGTGACCCAGTTCAAACTTGATCTAGAAATCATCAAGACAAACATTTTGAGCCATATTCTTGATGATAACTGCAACAAGAGCTCTGCCAAGCGGGGCATTATACGCCCGTGGTAAGTAAAAAGATGTAGCGCAAAATCTGGCTCCTATATAATTCAATGCTCCGAATATAAACTGTAAGTGGAATTACAAAAAAAAAAAAAAAAAAAAAATTAAAAAAATTTCATTGGGGCATATCTCTGCTGATATTTGGTGAACTGTAACCTTAGCGACCAGGCTGGCCCAGGAATTAAGGAAGAAGTGACTTCTCTGTCCTGGGAAAATAGGGAGGTTTGCTGCTTCTAGGGAGAAGTGCTTTCTGACGGAGGACACACC
The DNA here is from genome assembly GCA_964016985.1 of Anodontia alba. NCBI lineage: Eukaryota > Metazoa > Mollusca > Bivalvia > Lucinida > Lucinidae > Anodontia > Anodontia alba. The sequence continues at coordinate 82,516,138 of OZ024829.1, forward strand.
ACAGAAGCATGACTATATTATAGGCTCATATGAGCCTTTGGCTGATTTGTTTTTCCTATACTTCAATATCGGACCAAACAATAACAAAACAAAAATAAACAACCAAAAAAAAAAAAAAAAAAAAATGCTGCAAGAAATATTTTTGTAAACCTTTAACTTGTTTAATACTGATTTTATTTTTGTTCTTCAAGGGAGCCAAATCAGAAGAATATTAAAAAAAAAAATCCAAAAAGAATTGTGTATTCATAAAGATTTAATAATGGCAACCTTTCCTTGCAAATCTAATAAAAGAAGAAAAAAACAAACAAAAAAAAACAACAAAAAAAAATATCTTGCCCATATGACCAAAACTTTAGTTATTTGCAAAAAATATACCTATTAAAAAAATAAAATTTGCACACTATTACCTCTAAACAATATGCTGCGAAAAGTTTACAAAAACTTTCAAAGGGGCATAAATCTGCAAATATTTGGTGTACTGTAACCTCGAAATAATATGTGCTGCTCCACATCATCATGTAACTATTTATGAAGGTTCAGCTTGATTGGATGTAAACTATAGAAGGATTTAGCCGGAAACAAAAAATTAATAGAAATTAAAAGAAATTTTCAACGGGGTTTAACTCTGCTAATATTTGGTGGACTGTAACCTTGAAACAATATGCACTACTCCACATCATGGTCTAACTACTAATAAAATTTCAGCTTGATAGGATGTAAACTGTAGGAGAATTTAGCCGGAAACAAGAAGTTTACTGAAATTTTCAAAGGGGCATAGCTCTGCTAATATTTGGTGGACTGTAACCGCGAAACAACATGTGTTGCACCACATCATGGTCTAACTGTACATGAAGTTTCAGCTTGATTGGATGTAAACTGTAGGAGGATTTAGCCAGAAACGAAAAATTAGTAGAAATATTCAAAGGGGTATTACTCTGCTAATATTTGGTGGACTGTAATCTTGAAACAATATGCGCTGCTCCACATCATGGTCTAACTACAAATCAAGTTTTAGCTTGATCAGATGTAAACTGTAGGAGGAGTTAGCCGAAAACGAAAAGTCAACTGAAATTTTCAAAGGGGCATAACTCTGCTAATATTTGGTGGACTGTAATCTTGAAACAATATGCGCGGCTCCACATCATGGTCTAACTATATATGAAGTTTCAGCTTGATTGGATGTAAAATGGAGGAGGAGTTAACCGGAAATGAAAAGTTTACAGAAATTTTCTAAGGGGCATAACTCTGCAAACATTTGGTGGACTGTAACCCTGAAATAATATGCGCTGCTCCACATCATGGTCTAACTATATACCAAGTTTCAGCTTGACCGGATGTCAACTGTAGGAGGAGTTAGCCGGAAACGAAAAAGTTTACGGACGGATGCCATACCCAGTAACATAATACGTCCCGTTTTTCAAACAGGCGTATAAAAATGTGACTGCTGTATGTTAAGATTTCCTTTGATTTGGCCTGGTGACCTAGTTTTTGACCTCAAGTGACCCAGTTTCAAACTTGACCGAGAAATCATCTAAACATTCTGAGCAATATTCATGATGATTACTTACAAAATGTGAGCTCTAGAGTGTTAATATTTTTCTTTCATTTGACTTGGTGACCTAGTTTTTTACCCCAAGAGACCCAATTTCGAACTTCACCTAAATTTCATAGGGGCATACTTTCTGAACAAGTTTCATTAAGATTGGGATAAAAATTGTGCCTCTAGTGTGTTAACAAAGTTGAAACTAATTGCTGATGACAAACGGTGGACAGGGGATGTTCACAAAAACTCCCCACGAGCTTTGCTCTGGTGAGCTAAAAAGTAAAGAAAGTTCTGAAAATCTTACTCGCCCTACCTTAAAATTTACTTGTAAATGCACACAGGCGAGTGGAATTTTACACCCCTGTCTAGGGTGGAAATTCTACCAAGTCACTAGAAGATACTTCTCCTGTATACATGTACCTACATGTACACAATGTTTTGAGGTTGAGAATCGCCTAGAAATTACACAGAATTTCACATCCTAAAAGAGTCAATTATCTGGAAAAAAGGTAGTCCTGGTTAATTTTCCAAAGTTTTGAACCAAATTTCATGTTTGGGAAATATTGCATGCCAACACTTTTACAGAGTTTATATATCCACAACTGTGATGCCATGAAAAAATAATGTTTTTTTTTTTTTCCCTATCAGGTAATTAAGATATCTCTCTGAAATGGGTAAAACCCTAATAGACTACCATAGTAACCAGATTATTCCAGTAGTTATCAAAGCTCCTATAAGATGTTTTTTTTTTTAATTAAAAAATTGTTGATATTTTTCTTATTTCTCCACAAAAACATACATTTTGGATACTCATATACTCATTAGCAGAGCCACAGATAGGTGTGTCTCATCATAGCTACAGATAAGTGGGGGAATCCACATAATATTTTTCTTATTTCTCCACGAAAACATATGTTGTGGGTACTCTGCAAGGTGCTTCTAATGAATACCCACAACATATGTTTTTGTGGAGAAATAAGAAAGATATCAGCATTTTTCGGATGAATAAAGTGCCTTATCTGTTGCTATGTCTCATGGGAATCCACAATTGTATGTTTTCATGAAGAAAGAAGATAAATGTTTCCTGATACCCCCTCTTATCTGGAGCTACGAGTTATCGTGACTGGAGATATTTATCACCAATTTATAGTGATAACCATGAACATCAATCATGACAGTGAAAATGTCTTTATTACATGAAAAATAAAAGTGCTGCAAAGCAATTACATGTTCATGTATCAGGTCAAAAAATAATGTGCCTACATGTAAATAAAACAAAAGGTCGGCAGACTTGTTAATAGGAGGAGTATTTTATAGTAATTCTGGGATAATTTTCGCAAGTTCTCCATAAAAATACTTTGTGAGTACTCCTTAGAAGCACCTTGGCAAGGTTTTTAAAAACTTGATTCCTAAAGCCATTTTCATCACACAGTATGTGTCCCAGGATGTAATTTTAATAAATTCCTCTTAACCCTTCTCTTGCTAAACACAACATGCCCTGTCTTAGCAAATAGTGTAGATCCATGTCAGTTGGCTTCAGAACTGATCTGGATCTGCACTGTTTGCCATCAAGTATGCAAATTTATAGCAACAATCTGGATCAAGTAATCTGATTGGCTGGAAATTAGAAGTGGGCGTGGCATCTGCATTTATTCAGCATGACAAGGGTTAAAAAAGAGACTTACAATCCTCAAAACAGGAGTCCAGGACTCCATATTTAAAGCTAAAGGTTCCATATTCCTCAAAAATAGACTTTTTTATCCAAGTAAAGTTCAATAAATTGACATATGGTATTAATACAATCATAAGATGTGGCATCTGACAGTCTGTAAAATTTCAGTTAGTCTCTTGTTCTTCAAATGAAATGATTTTTTATCGTATCTCTGAATTAATGTTGCCAACATTAATTCAGAGATACAATAAAAAATCATTTCATGTTTGATCCAGTTAAAAACTGAGAGACAAAGTGAAAGTTTACAGGCTGTCAGATGCCACAGTTTATGATCGTATTAATACCATATATCAATTTATTAAACCTTTCTTGGGTTTAAAAAATATGTATATTTGGAGGAATATGGAGCCTTTAATGAGAAACCTGTTTTTTTTATTTTTATGGAGAAATATTATGCCAAAATCATCATCAAACAGTCATCCTTAACAAGTCCTCTTTTTCTGATGTTACTATCCTAACTACATGTATGCCATTACAGTACAGAAGCATAGATTCATATAGTGGAGTTGGCACCATATTCAGATGAGACAGATAAGAGTAAATTATTCTTGTGTTGTTAAAACAGCACACGGCTTTGGATGCAGTCCAGTACCGACACTCTAAAAAAAAAAAAAAAAAAAAAAAAAAAGTAATACTGTCTTAAAGGTTGCTAGCGGAGCTAATTTTTATATAACCTTACTGTTTGTTGTCTGAAACTAGTTTGCAATACAGTGCTTCTGAGGACTGTGCAATAAAGAATTATACGACAAAATATTGTCTAAGTATGAAAATAGGAGTGGAAAAGCCATTTTCTTAAAAAAAGTAGAAGCCCTGCCATGTAATTTTGCTGAATTTCTCTGAAAACTTGAGCAAGTGCCCAGAGACTCAACGAATACCCCCAGCCGGCACCATTTTTAATTATAAAATATTTAAAAGTCAATGACAATGATATAAGGCAAAATCAATGGACCATGAAATATAGGTCACTGACCCAAATATAGTTTACAAGGTCAGTCTCTGAGTGACACTGATCTATCATCCCAAGTACACTTTTTCTGGAGTAAATAGTCTTCAAGACACTTAGCTAAATCGCTGAACCATAAAATATAGGTCATTGACCTACCCGGTATATAAAAGGTCAATCTGATAGTCACATTGATCCATTATACCAACTTTGATGTTAATACATTCAATAATAATCTAGAAGATATCAAGCAAAATCACTAGACCATGAAATATAGGTCATGCCGATTAATATTTACTTATTTGACATCACTGTGTCATTATATGTAAATATGACACTTATGCATCAAATAGTGGGAGATATAAGACAAAAGCACCACAGGGCTATGAAATATAGGTCACATAATCCCAAACTATGATAATCATATATCAAATTGTATTCAAGATGTAACATTAAATCACGACCATGAAATATGGGGCACAGTAACCTGCATTTACTTTTAGCCAACTGTTGGATCATATTGATTCATAGTCCCAAATAATGATGCTCATATATCAAATAAAATTCAAGATATAAGGCAAAATCACTGGACAATGAAATATAGGTCAAGGTAACCTACATTTGTTAAGATGTCAATTGTGGTATCACACAGAACCAATATCCCAAGTATTACATTAATCCATGGAATGGTCTTCAAAATATAAGACAAAATCACTGGAGCATGAAAATAAGGTCACAATGACCATGACCTTATTACACTGAATGTTGATGTGATAAACATGTCTAATGATGCCCATCCTTCTTTATAAAGAAGTTGTTTGTATAAAAAAACTGCAATTGGGGCATGACCCAGGTGTTCATAGATGTAGAATGGAAGAGAACCCTCCCAGGTACACCCATACCAAATATTAAAAGTTTTTGATAAGTGGCTGCAGAGTCATAAGTAATCAGGCATGAGATTAAAGGACTGATGAAAAAATCTGACTTCTGGGTAAAAAATCTGAAAACCTGTCACACTTTTGAAAACTGTCATTTTTGCAACTTTCAGACAAAACCAAGTAATTCTGCAGAACATATTTTGAAACTAAAAAATCTTCAACCTGCCAAAAAACTGAAACAACTCATGCCTGAGTAATCAAAAATCTTCGAAGTAAAACTTGGTTATAGAAAGGGTTAACGGATGGAGACAGAACCAACAAAGCCTATAGTCCCCTTCGGCATACTTCGTATGATGGGGGTATGATTAGGAGTCCCAAATACCCAAAATAGTTATCCAGGACACCATATGCAGGGATATTTCTGGTTAATAGATATCATGGGCCTTTTGAAAGAAATTCTTGTAAAAATTAGGTATGTAACAACACTTCCCTATACCGTTACATTATAAAAGGCCCATAGTTTCAAGAAGCAGGGGCTTTTTGGAAACATTATGGGCCTTTTAGCACAGGGTCCCTTCCAGAAATATCCCTGATATGGGGAGTTATAAGAATCCGGGATCATAGATACATGTAGGTAACTCGTCAACTTGTACCCTAGTCAGTGCGTACCTATATTTGGTTAACTCATACCCGTTGTCTGGTCAACTCGTACCACCCAAGTCAAATTGTACATGTATCTAGTTTGGTTAACTCGTACATGAATCTTGTAAAAAAAAAGAGATAGTGGATGGACAGACGGGTGGATAGATAGATAGGTTCAATTATTTTGTTTGTCATTATTATGATGCAGCTTTTATTGACACAGTTAAACATGTACCGATTAATGTGGGTTATCATTACGGATTCTTTAATCTTGTCCTTAATCAAAAAATGTTTTTAATTCCATTTGTGTATTATTTTCATTTTACTTGCTGATTACCAGATATATAAGAAGTTCAGAATCCTCTAAGCATCATTTTTCTTCGAATTCTCTTCATGAGTATCAAAGATTTAAACAATATTAAAATATCTGATGTTTGCATTGCATGTACATGATGTAGTAAGGTTATTGGTAGACATCAGCATGCCGTAAGCTGTGATGTCTGTGTCAGACCGTTGACAGCATCGTATTGTGGGACACGTAGTACAAATTTCATTTGTTAGCTATTTTGAGGCCGATAATTACTATTCAAGTCATAGACAATGAAGGGATGATAAGGAAAGGCTCTCAGCCTCTGTGCAAATGAATAAGCATCTTAAATTACAATCATGAGTTAAACTCTGCCTCAATGGGTCATTTGAACCTGGGATCTTTATCTGAAGCCAGTAGCACTAACTGCTTCATCACCCAGACTAGTGTTGGGAATCGGAAAGGAAAATCACAACTGATTATCAGGAAAGTAAAACCGATTGATCACCAACTGTACAATCGGATATCCCATAACTTGCATCAAATAATAGATGATTATAGCATATGGGCTTTATGCTTCGGTAAAACTTAGAATGGGACAACATATAATAGGCTTATAAAGTTAATTTAAGATACAGCTTGTTTCAAGACAAAAATTTTTCAACCATGATTCTAGTCAATGAGTCTTTCATAATATTCATTTAATTTGTATGTCTCATTATTTGACCTTTGGTCCATGTTTCTAAAAATAGGATTTCAAATAATTGACAGTGAGAAAAACCAATCGATAGCTGCCAACAGTAGGCTCACTTGATTAGTTTTCGATTAATCGGCACAACACTGACCCAGACACATCTGATAATTATCAAAATGACACAAGTTTGAGTTATAAAATTCTTGATTTTATGCTGGTATCTGTACTAGACTGTATGCAAACAATGCCGAACATGTTTGGTAATAAACTACCCAAGTTACTGTAAGTAACTGTCTCACTGAAATGATGGACATTTTGTAAGAATAATGTGGAAGCACCGCCATACAAATTATGTATTTCTACACCATTCTTTCTGATGCCACTGTCATTCATACGAGTTTTTGTACAATGTATTTCAGATTTTTTCCATAAAGATGTGTTGTGGTGCTCATCAGAAGTGCCACATTGAAGCGCTTTTAATATGTAACCTAAACATGTTTTTGTGGAGAAAATCTGAAATACGAAAAATATAGGTGCTTTTTGATTAAAGAAGTGTCCCGATATAAGGCACTTTTTAAAAAGCACTGATATTTTTCGTAATCAAAAAGCACTGATATGTTTCGTATTTCAGATTTTCTCCATGAAAATGTGTGTTTTGGTGCTCGTAAGAAGCGCCTTATTGAGGCGCTTTTAATAGGCACCCTAAGGATATATTTTTATGGAGAAATAAAAAACAACAACTTTATCTGAAAATCCCCTTTTACTAGAGCTATGGTATCTACAGATAATTTCAGCTGCCTTTCTGCTGTTTTCTGTTGCCAGAATTACTTCGGTTCCCATTAAACAAATATGTGTATTCTAGACAGAGCAAAAGATCAAATGGTGACATCTATATAGTGTCATCAGGAAAACATATCTATATAATTCTGACCCCCTTAAACCCCACTTCTATACAGTAAAACTGGGGTTTACAGGGGTATACATTTTTTTTCTTATTTCTGCTCAAAAACAGATTGTGGATACTTGTTAGCATGCCTCAACGAGGCGGTTCTATCGAGTACCCACAATCTATATTTTGAGTAGAAATAAGAAAATATTAGAATTTTTATCTGGAAACTTTCAGCTTTTAGAGGTGAAATTTTCTATATAAATGTACTTGAATAGACACTTTTAGTAATGTAGACCAAACAGAGCAAAAGATCAAATGGTGACATCCATATAATGTTCAGCTGTACACACACCTCAAACTGTTGATGTCACTTCAGTCATTGTAAGTATGTCCCACATTTTATGCATTTTTGTCTGTGCTAACAGATGGATTCTCCTTCTCTTCTCTAGTAACTTTCTGTAACTGAATTAACCTATCTGCTTGATTTTGAAAATCTCTCCTTCTATACTCTTTCAAAGCAGGTCTGAAAAAAATTAGGTAGGTTACAGTACAAGCTGCGACCATCACAACCATACCAAATGGTCCAAGTTTTGCTTCTCGTAGATCAGTAAAGGCGAACTTTCTTTTTTGACCCATCTTGATATAAAGAACCCTGCCTTTCCTTTACACTATTCTTGATAAATTGAAAGTAAAAATATTCACGTGTTCCTTAAATGTGACAGTTTTTAATGGGCTTCAAAGAGCATTTAAAAATGTGACAGTTTTTAATGGGCTTCAAAGAGCATTTAAAAGTAGGCTCATAAAGAGCTTGTGTTTTTCTGAGTTTCTTTAATATCCAATGATCGTGTTTGTAAACGCATGCTGTCACAATAGACGGTGTGCATAAAAATTAGACAGTCTTCTGAGAAGACTCCGAGTTTTTTTCTTTCTCCGCTTTCAGTCTTTCTACTTCTTTTAGAATTGAAGGTTTCCAAATGTAATTGCCTGCAAGTACGCTAAAGCCAATTAAAACTGCTAGCGCTGGGGCTGAAATGCCTCCAATTCTTCGCATCGTCTGAAGGACATTCACCGGATATGGCTTTAGGCTATAGATCTTGACTGTTAGTACAACAGCCGTGGCAATTTTGTTGCAATGGCATAGTGTTCGTGCAGATGAGACCTCTATAGGCCAAATCGGAATCAGAATATTTTACTGATGGCACATCAAAAGACATTCATTCACCAGGGCTAACGATTACAAAGAAGAGTCTCTAGATCGCACAAGAGATGTGACTTTATCAACAGTCCTCAGAACTTTCAGCAGAGGATATTATAGATGCAGGGAGGGGAGTGCATTCCAATCCTTAATATCTATCTATCTTCCAATAATGCTTAACCCATTTCTGGTCCTTGTAGCATAAGAATGCAAAACCAGGCTAAGAAAAGACAAAGTTGTGAAGTTTAAAGGAAAGTTAAAGCGTGAAATGTTAAAAAGGTCTAGTTACAAGATTAAAAGCAAGGCACTGGTTAAATTAGGGTGAAACGTAGTTTATCTGGCTAACTGCCCGGTTGAAGTCATCAACGTTGGGCAGGGAGACTACTTCTGGTGGGAGTGAGTTCCAGTGAACAATAGTACGGGGGAAGATAGTCAGTGAATGTAGCTATCTGTCTGTATGACATCGAATGGGAGGTTCTAGACTGTCTCTGCAGGGCTGTTAGGTACTGGTCCCTGGGGATAACAACAAGGTCATGTGTGATTTTGTACATAACTGAGAGTCTGTTGTCAATGCGGCGTAGGTCAAGACGCAGCATAGCAGTCACACTTGAAGTTCTACTGTAGTCTCTTTTGACCCACATTGCTGCGCGGAGTTGGACTTTTTCTATTTGCTGTATTGCGGTGTCTGTGTGGGGGCTCCATACACTAGAGGCATATTCTAGCTGGGGCCGTACAAATGTTTTGTATGCTGTTGCCTTGAGGTCCTCAGTATGGTGTCTGGGAAGAAATTGTACTTGTAAATGTCAGTTCTAGCATATGACACTTGAAATGCCATTGGATGCTGATTCATGCTGCGCCTATTTGGGGGGTGGGGGTGGGGGGTTGGGGTGGGGTGGTGTGGGGGTTGAAGGTCATCACAATATATACTAGCCTCTACCTTTCAGACCTTTGAATAGCAATATGAGTTTACTACCTTTTCGTCTCTTGTGAAGAGATTCCCACCCTAACTCTTCCAGACATGTCATACTGCCGGTTCCAAAGTTATAGTTACCCATCACAAACCTAGCTGCACGATTTTGAACCTTTTTGAGTTCTTCCTGGACAACTATTCCATGTGGGTCCCAAACAAGGCTAGGATAGTCCAGAATTGGTTGCACAAACCATTGTATATGCCATTTTCTTAACATCTAGGGGGCATGGCGATAGGTTAATTATGTCTTGAAACCAAGTGTTCTGTGCAAACACTGCTTATATGAGTATTCCATTTCAAATCCTTAGAGACTGTCACATCAAAGTATTTAATATTATCCACATTTTCGAGGAATGTTCCCTCTTTTCGATGTGTCTTCAATGCTATCAATATTATTCAAAACGAACCCATTAAAACAACGGGAGCTTATCTTATGTTCGAATACTGCCTAGCGGGTATTTTGGCGGGCCTTCCTGGATAGAAATCAGTACTAAGCAATGTGGATAAAGTGTTTTGCTTAAGGACACAGCACTTGGTGCTCGCTGGGGTCGAACTCGCTAACTCCCCAGATAGCATGACAACGTTGGCCCAACGTTGAAATATGATTGAAATATGGTCGGACAGTTGGCTTACCGTTGGCATCAGATGTACAACATTGCGCCAATGTTGGGTCAACGTCATACAAATTTGATAAATTTCAGAGAAAAATAAGTTTTATGCGCTAACATTGCGCCAACGTTGGCCCAACTTATGTATTTAGATGCAAGTTTCCCCCATGATTTTAGTTTATGCGGTAACGTTGGATCTACGTTGGCCCAAGTTGAAATGTGATGCACACTTTAAAATATACACAAGCCGCAGATTCATTTCATAATGAAAATACATCATGATTAAATTTTTCGAATGGATTAATAAATGAAAATGTTACAATATTTGTAGTCTTTACTTTATTTTTCAAAAGAAAGAAAATAAGGCCATCTTTTCTTGTTGGGAATCCTACAGTCTGAATACAAAAAAAAAAAAAAAAAAAATAAATGTTTTGATATTGATAATACATGTATTTTTTTTTCCAATGTAAAAATAATGCAAGCTGAGGTTTTCCTCCTTTATTAGTTTCTCTCCACATACAAAGTATGATTATAGAAATACATCCATAAATCTAATTATGGTAGTACTGTCTTTGAGTTATACACCACCTGCAGGTTATAGCATCAATTAAATGGAAACATTATATCTCAGAGAGTTCTGTTTATATTAGCCATTATCAATGCATAATTAATACCAGGAAGATAGCACCAAAATCTGCTTTTTAGTGCCTTTATAGCTGGCTGTTAGACAACATCTTGTTTATGTTGCTAAGCTTTATGTGTAAGTTGAATAATGTTCTTATATAAAAGCGAATGAAAATTACCCTTTTTTTTTGTAAAATGAATATATGATAAAAATACATTTTATTCATTCATAAATAAATAATCAGTACCGGAGGAGAATATTGGTTTTGAGTTCTTTTTTTTTTCAGAATGGCTCAACGACAAAAGATATATAGCTACTAGACCTTATTCTTTCAAGATATTTCTTCGACACAGACGCTGATCGACATATCGCTTGACAACTTGGATGTAGGATTATTTTCGCAAACAGTATTATTCAACTTTGATAAAGATATATGGAAACAGTAACCTCTTTACACCATAGTCCATTATAACACGGATTTGGATATAACACGTTTCAAGAATGTATAGATTAAATAGAAAAATGACAAGTTATTGTCATTTTTTTCTATACAACCTATACATTTTTGATTGAATATTATACATATAATTAACAAACACAGTTTTTGCTTAAAACTCCAGCGACCGTGTTATAAAGAGGTTATTTTGCAACAAACTTTTTTCTTTGGCTTAAAATTTTACGACTTTATCGGTCAAAGTTGAAAATTTGTGTTACGGCGTTTGATGCGGACACAATTTTTATGTTTGATATGGACAAACATTATTTTGCATCCAAGTTGACAACTGATATGTCAGTTTACGTTGGGCCAACGTATACAATGTACGTTAGCATAACGTTGTTTTATCGTTACCCGTTCACTATGTCCTACGTTGGCACAACGTTGCGCCAACACGTTAGCCCTACGGAGGCCCAACGAGCAAGTTAACGTTGGGCCAACGTTATTTTACAACGTTGGCCCAACGGAGTGATTAACCAAAATACTACGTTGGCCCAACGTTGTCATGCTATCTGGGTCTCTAGCTTGAATTTGACGCTTTACCGCTGCACCTCGGCGCTCCACTGCTATTTATTTTTCTATCATAATGCCTATACGATTTTCGAAGATCTTATAGGCATCCATATGATAAAATTAAAACTTCAAGCTCCATTGAGTACTCATCTTTGTTTATCATAGTGATTAATTTGATTTTTATGTTTTCGCTTTGATGCATTGACTAAGGTGGGAGCATTATGCGAACCGAATTTTTATGTATTAAGAGCAGCATTCAGTCTTATTAGGATCTGGATTGTCAGTGTGCAGAATCACGTGATACTGCAGATATACTGACCGGCTAGAAAGTCCTGATCAGATTCGCATTCTGATCTGTGTCGTTGATGTTTGCATCTGGTGCATCTGGTATAAGGACCCTTTGAAGGGGAAAAAATAGAATTAAATGAATAATAATAATAATAATGCTAATTATTGTTATCATAATTATTGATATTATTATTATTATTATTATTATTATACCAACTTTCCTTGTGCGAAAGGAAGATTACTCAAACTATTTTACGTATTTCTTTTATATCAAATTTAACCTTTAAATTAAATTAAACGAAACTATAATGCAAGTAGCTAAAGAATGATTTTTTTAGGTAAAACAATAAAATCTATGGTGTAATGTTCCTTTCGTTGACATGCTCAAGTGCATTCATTCGCGAAAGGAACATTCCCAACGCGAAAGGAAGGTTAAACTACTTTGTACTTTTATATTTAATTGATTATAAACGTATGAAAATATATTATTGCAACATGTTAAAAGATGATTTTGTTGAGATAATAAAACGATAAAACATATGGTAGAATGTGTTTCATCTGGGTCTTTCGCGAAAGGAACATTTCAAGCGCGAAATGAAGATTGCCTAAACTATTTTATAGTCGAGTGACTTATCCTCATGTTATGTATGGTGAGTTATGGTGAGTTTCCTAGACATACATTCCTTTCGCGAAAGGAACATTCCAAGCGCAAAATGAAGATTGCCTAAACTATTTTATACTTTTTTATGTTTAAATTATGATAAATAAGTGACAATATATTATTGCAAACTGTTAAAGACGCAAGTTCACCCAGGTAAACCCGAGATCTCGATGTCGGAGGCTATCTGTCTTTGGAGGCAAATAATAGAGGAAACTGCATGACAGGGTCTGTATTTATCTTGTTTTCCCCCGTATATATATAAAAACTTTTTTTGTGTGGGAGGAAAATACCAAACAGGTAAGTTCTATATGGAATGATGTAAACACGGAATGCGTCAGTGTTTTTGAAGTTTGTCCATTAGATTGAAAATCACTTCTGAAATGAGAAATGCATGTTTTTTAATGAAGCTTTCTATTTTATTTGCTTATCGTTTGTATTATATTTACCATTTTCATAAAGTGTAATCATTGTTGCAATCTTAAACCTCTCTCTTAATTGATTATATTAGACGTGTAAAAGTCGAAAAATTCATAAGACTCTTCTAATTTGCAAATTAATTACGGTGGTGTCATTTTTATGGTTATTTAAATGATCGGAGGTATATTTCACTGACGTCGGAGGGCAGACGTTTTTATGTTACTCCTGATGTCGGAGAAGGGCATAAATATTAAAAGCGAAAATTACATCTATCGCACTGATAAACGAAATAGAAACTGTTTAAACCTCTCGAAACAAAAGGCTTGATAGGCGAATATGCAGACAATCAAGCTCCAAATGCATTTTGTTGATAGAGAAAGCTTAAAGTACAGTCGTTGTTCAACGTTCAAAATACATTTTGTTTCTTCAAGTTGATGATAAGCGATGTAACAATGAAGGTCTATATATTTTACATTTGCTCAAGGTAAAACGCAGCAAGATCCGTCGGTAAGACAATTACCTTGTAATTTAAGACATTCCAAGCGTAACTAATTGAGAGAAACATGTATTCAGCCTTCGAGTGGTCTCGCATCGCCAGTGTTAATTTCCCCTATCTTGCTGAGTAAACGGTCCAGTACATCTTTACATGGCAGAAAATATAAATTGAGTCTGCGCATGACAAAGTCAACAATTAAGCCTGTATGGCCAGTGAAGTCTCAGGTCAAACTGGGCATCTGTTCAGTCTGATCAGAGGCTTCGCTGTGCCCTTGAGCTTATAAGGTAACTAATGAACCAAAGTTTCTTCTTCTGAAAGAAAGAAAGAAAAAAAAAGAAACACACACACAAAAAACAACAACAACAACAAAACAACACACACACACACACACACACACACACACACACACACACACACACACACACACACACACACACACACACACACAACAGCATGGCTGCGTTCAAAGTGATCGTCAGTGTTAATATCTGCTAAGTGACCAAATGGCACGTAATGAAAGGGACCGAATTAACGAGGAGTCTTGCTGAGTAAACGGTCCTGTATATCTTTGCATGGCAGAAAATATAGATTGAGTCTGCGTATGACAAAGTCAACAACTAGACCTGTATGGCCAGCGAAGTCTCAGATCAAACTGGACATTTGTTCAGTCTGATCAGAGACTTCGCTGTTTCCGCATAGGGTAGCTAATGACCCCAGGTTTCTTCTGAAAAACCAAAAAAACAAACAAACAAAATAGCAGGGCTGCGTTCAGAAGTGATGGCGAATATTTTGCCCTGGATCCCTGTTTCTAATGACAAGCGCCAACATTTTTGTTATAAAAATGTGGTCCCGCCCCCAACCTCCCCCCCCCCCCCCCCCACCTCACGCCCCTGAAGACCAAAGATGCCCTTTAGTAGAGCTATTTCCCTGACATAATTACGTAATATAGATGAATGGTATCTTGGGTCTAGAGGGTGGATGGATGGGTGTGGTTGTGTGGTGGGTGGGGAGGGGGGGGGGGGTGGGCGGGGGGGGGGGGGGCGGAACGTATTTTTATAACAACTTTTATGAAATACATTCAATTTTCCATTTTTACCGGAAAATGAGAAAGCGAATTCAAGTCAGATACACCAGATAAGCGCACTGACTGTATTTTTTAAACCATGATTTCCAAACAGACTTGTGTTCTTGTCACTCTGATGCAAGAATATTGCCCAAAAGAGAAAAGTAACTAACTGTAATTCCCATAGATTTCAACATGGTATTAGTTTAGGAGTTTTTGGGGTTGGGTAAATAGGACTGAATTATCTCCCCGTAATTAAAAAAAGGTAAGAGAAAAGTCCAGGAATGTCACAATCACAAGACGCAGCCCATCCTAGACACGAAGAGGAAGAGGAAACAGACAAAACCAAACAAACGCAAATCGAACAAACATAAGAAAAGCGCTAAGATTAGCTCTCTCTACCCGAAGCGAGGTAATCGCAATGCTTAAAGGACTGAAAAATACAATAAGAAAACAACACAAGGCACCTAGGACTGGAAACAAATCGCCTCGTAGAATAAACCAGAAAGCAACAAAGAGTAAGACTAACACTGGGACCACCACCTTAGAAAAGGTCAGTAGAATAAATCACCGGGGGTATAAAGCACTTTTACGTCCAGCCAACTTCAACCTGGGTCCCGATGCTACTCTTAATACAGAAATACATAAAAAAAAAAATCGGTTCGCGTAAAGGCTCCCAACTCAGTCAATGCATCAAAGCGAAAACATAATTTTAAATCAAATTAGTCACCATGATAAACAAAGACGAGTACTCATGGCAGTTCTGCTGTGTGCCAGAGTAAATGAAAACCAATAGGTGAACCACGGCGGGCCAAGTCAAAGACATATCGTTAAGCCCCAACCCACTGGTTAAAATATTTTATAAATCATCAAGGTATCTTGAAGTGGAATAAGCCAGAAGCATAAATTTTCCTTTTCTGCTATGATCAGATATTGGGCTACCGGAATATATAACAAAAATTTGAATATTGTAATTTCTGAAATCTGGTCTTCAACACCTGAGCCATTTATGGAAAATCCTCGCCTTACTGCAATATCTCCTTTATGACTTACCTTGCCAAGGCGGTACTTCAGTTATGGCGTCTTCTATTTGTCAGTGTTACCTACTTTCTGTTTGTGTTGACATTTTGTTCGCTTCATTTATGATAAGCTTGTGACAGCTTCTGAAACAGAACTGTCATCTTGGCTATTCGCCTGAACAGCTTTACTTATGACATTTAAATTCTGTGTGCTGCTCTGGTGTAAGGTGTGGACTTCGCAATTGTATTGATTCCTCATCATTGCCTTTTCATCTACATTACAAGTATGGTATTAACTCGTCCCGGATAATCCATGTATTTTACGTGAAAATGAAACTTTCTCAGCAACCAATCTATGAAAACAATGAAGAACAATATTAGATTGTGGAGTAAGCACTATTTAATTGTCATAGAGAGAAACAATAAATATCACAGAAGATTAACAGTACTGAATATGAATAATGACGTGTTAACTTGCAAGAAGTATTCGTTTCGGTAGAAATGTGACGGTACTATAGCTGGATGAAAGCACGCAAAACAATATCCATTACGAAAACATACCTATATAATTTTGACCCCCTTAAACCCCTCTTTTATATAGTAAAACTGGGGTTTACAGGGGTATACATTATTTTTGTTATTTCTGCTCAAAAACATAGATTGTGGGTACTTGTTAGAACCGCCTCGACGAGAAAACGTTACGTGATGCGGTGCGCCACACCAGCTACGTCACACAAAAAAATAGCGTCAATGTACAATAAAGCAAGTTATCCGGGGCACAGCAATTCCCACAGTACACAAGTATGCGGCAAGCGAAGACCAAGATCAGCCTGCGCATCCGCGCAGCCAGATAAAAGTCCTCACCGGCCGCATACAGGATATATATGATCCCAGCCTTCCATAGAGCGCACATCGAAGACCCAGATCAGACCGCGCGTATGTGCAAGGTCCGAGCCTTAGCTGGGCGCGCATGCAAAATAAACGAACAGTCGCGTAACGGATAAAATACCACAGGCCCAGGCACAGCAGACCTCCAGGAGGAAGTAAAACCGCCATGATAAAAATTCAGGCTGCGCATCCGCGCAGGCTGACCAATTATTAAGCTGTCGGCAAGGTGACTAAGATACCAATATGTCGCATAGTATAGGCCCAACCGGGCTGCGCTACAGCGCAGACTGAAAAGGCATAGACACGGACCAGCATCCATGGAGCCAGCTGTGCCCAGACACAAAAGAAGACTAGCAAGACAAAATACTGGATCAATGTTGATTTTTTTTGTTTGTTTTTGTTTACATCCGAAATCTGATAGCCTCCGACATCGAGATCTCGGATTTACCGGGGTGAATTTTGAATCTCCACCTAATGTCTAATGTCTCTAAGCAGATCACAAGTAAGTAATCCTTGGTGACAGCAAAGTTTATGAAGACAGAGAAACCGATAAGGTGTATAATTCGGGGATAATTTGATGTTTTTTTTCCACATTATTCCATAAAATATATCTGGTTGTTATTCATTAGAATCGACTAACCAAGGCCGTTCTAATGAATAGCCACGTTTTATGGAGAAATACAGATACTTTTGCCTTATATAATAATTATGCAAATTTATCATCAAATGCCATCTTATTGGATCAAATACAGAAAATTAGTGAGATAGATAGTATTTATCTAATTATTTTTATTTTTTCATTTTTCATTTTTTGAAAAATAGAAGCTTTATGGCATACGAGCGTAAATTACACAGTCTAAATTGTATAAGAACTTTCTGACTTATTCCATTATGTGTTGTTTTACTGAAGTGAAAATCAATGTTTTGTTTGCCAACAACTGATCACAAAATACCGGTAGCATTAATATTCCAGTAACACTACATTAGTAGCTTCGTTGAAAGATAATCGCTGAAACGGTGTAATAAATAAATCCATTTTGTCCAGATAAAGTAGAATTTTGGAGCACGTTTTTCACACATATATTTTCAACAATACAAATTCTGTTCATCAACGATTGATCAGTACATTAAAAAATCCTAACAGATTTGTTATATAGTACTCCATCGGTAGGATTAGTTTTTGTGTCAAAATATGTGTCTTGTGAAATTCATAAATGGAATACAAATGTAATTATATTTCAGTTGATGACTTGAGCTCTGAAATACTGAAACATACTTTATTTTGCATTGCTATTATTGAAGAAAACGTTGTTAGTGATATTTTTGGGGGTATGACTGATATACGGATATTTTTTTCCATTATGTTTACTTTCATTAGTAAATATCATTTAGTATTACTTTGTTGTCCTTAGCTAGTGAACTCTTAGTCTCCAGTCAAAATATTTGCAGATTCAATTAGATTGAAGCTAAAAATTTTATTTTTGAGACAGCCATGAAATAATTGTGACGTGTTCTTATTTTCTTTAGAAAATAAATAAATAAATAAATAAAATTCAATTTTATATTCC
Source organism: Anodontia alba (assembly GCA_964016985.1). Lineage (NCBI taxonomy): Eukaryota > Metazoa > Mollusca > Bivalvia > Lucinida > Lucinidae > Anodontia > Anodontia alba. Next base: position 82,534,573 of record OZ024829.1, read on the forward strand.
TACTATTTTCATATGTTTCTGCTTCTTTGCACTGTGCATGAAAAAATAACACATTTTGATTAATTTGGAAACCAAAAAAAAAAAAAAAAAAAAACAAAAAAAAAAAAAAAAAAAAAAAAAAAAGTAAAGAAAAAAAAAAAGAAAAAAAGATACAATACAAATCACCAAATTAAATGTAAAATTTGCAGTCTAATGAATTTATTGGGTTCTCAAGTAGTATGTTGCATACTTCTAAATTATATCCAATTATCCCTAATAGAGCCCCACCTGGAGCGGATAAGCCTTTGATTTGCGCTATGGTATCAGAACCGTTTATCGGGACTGATCGTGACAGGGAGGTCTAGGTAAATAAGGAAAGAATAGCGTCTTTAAAGGATAAAAACAAGTCAAGAAAATAACAATAAAATATGCGGTAAGATGTTCCTTTCGTAGACATACATTCCTTTTGCGAAAGGAATGCTCCTTCCCGAGAGGGGGTGGGAGGGGGGGGGGGGTGGGGTGGGGAGGGTACTCTGAATTTTGTCTGCCACACAGGCTGGGCCCCAGCATCTAGTGTTTACCCCTCACACACACATCCCCACCCCACACACACACCGAAAAATATACGGTATATCAGCCATACCTAAAAAAAATATCCGTTTATCAGCCACACCCCCAAAAATATCTGAATATATTGCATACCCCAAAAAAATTACACATTGCTTTCTTTTTATAAAGTGAGGTTTTCATTTATTTTTCCTGTATGATGATTGTACAAGTAATATAAGTGCTTTAAACAGTTTCCGACAGTAGCTCCGTTTTTACTTTAATGGCATTAAACTGATGCACAGCAGAAATAGCCTCTTTTCCCCCAAACCCCACAAAGATAGTAAAATTCAAAATTCTAAAGTTATTTATGAAATATCTTTTACCCTACTGTGAAATATCGGGGAATAACGCATGGTGCTGGAGGGCAGATTGCGGAGTGTTAATTCACGACGGCAAAGCCGGGGTGAATTAATATTCGCATCTGCTCGACAGCAGCACCATGCGTTATTCGACGATAATTCATAAGACAGAAAAATCATTTCGATTCTAAAATGATTCATAAAGAAAATCGACATCAATGTAATGTTTTCCAAGGGACTCTTTAGCAGAGAACGTCGACAGAAGTAAATGTTTACACGCGACGTCATCAAACGCTCTGGAACAATCGAAGTGGAACAAATTTAGCTACATGAGTGTAACATATTAATCTTAACCCATTGGGGTGGTCAGGTGTGGCGATGGTGTCGTGTATCTTACGTCACCGGGGCGTCCAACTAATATTGGCTTACAGTTGGGCAGGGCCTGCTATCCTCGTAGCAGGTAAGGGTACAAGGGGGAATGTTTTTATTTCTTCTGTTTCTTCACTTTCATTCCTGTTCTCCTTCTTCCCTGTCCCTCTCTTTCATCTCATCTACTCTTTTCTCCCTTTCTCTGGGAGACGACACAAAATAACCCACAAGGGTTGACGTGTCGTTAAACCCAAACACAATCAATAATCTCAACCCAACTGCTAAAGGTAATCACGCCAGAATTCGAAATTTCGGAAACGTGTATTCTAGCACTAAACCATTTACCATTGATTGGATGTCATATCTGGAGGCTGACTGAAGGGAAGCACTTCATTAAGTTAGAAATAACCTGGCAGCTATCACGACAAAGACTCATCTAGAGGCGAGATAACCAACAAAGAGGACGAAGACCTGATTTACAACAAAGTGGTGAAAATGGTGAATCCACGATCTCGGAACCAAAGATGGCGGACAGAATGGCGGACACCAAATGTCAGCAGAAAGAATGGCTGAGACAACAGGAACCTGCTAGGACACCACCACCAAGTCCTCGCGCGGGTACTACACCATAGAGGGCCATTTAAACCTCAGTACCATCTTCGGCGAAGACTGAACAACGCCGGAAGTCACCGAGACTAACAATAGCTGTAGCACTTGGTCTGTGTTACTATAGTGCTATGGTGGCATATAACTGACATATAAATATTGACATACTAAGTCGACTTCTTCTGCTTTTATGTCGACTTAAAATGTATGACTTGATGCTATATAGACTTCCGCTGATTAATGGTTATCGCGTCTGCAGGTCGTAATGTTGCTCTAAGCTGCCTTCAAGAAAACAAAGCGTGTTAACATTGTATAATGACTTATTTTCTTTTTTTTTTTTTTTTATTATCTCGACTTTCGGTTCTTTTTCATGTCATGATTTGCCAGTTAGCGTTGAGATACGTTTTCGTAGTCGTGAAAGGTTATTTTTAGACCAAAATCACACAGGCAGCGCCAGTCTTATTGCAATCGCAGAGTTGTTTACAAGAAACGATAATTATATAATATCTATATGCCACCAAACACTATAATAAGCCCTAAACTTAACACGTCACATCGTCCCGAATTTAACTATCTCGGCCGGCATAGTCACTATCTGACTATCATTATCTTCTCAACAAATCCTACTACATAACATGACCGGAAGTCAAGATAATAATTATAATGTCGACATATATATAGTTGTAAAAGTGTTTCACGATGCTGACGTTGTGATGACACTTCTAGACAGTATAATACGGAAGCGTATTGGTGCCTCTATTTATTGTGTTATACCGCAACTTGGCGACTTCAGATATAGCGATTTGATGCGATTATCAGGCATATTTTGACTTGTATTTGTCAAAATATTTTGTTATATCGCAGTAAATCGGCTAAAACTGTCGCGAATTAATTTCCAAGTTGCAAAGAGGAAGTCGACATCTTTGAACTATCACAAAAGTCGACTTGAAACAAGTCGTCTTGAAATTAATTATGTCATTTTGACTTGTGAAAACTTGACTAGACTGGGAATGAAGAAAACTTCACGCATTACAGAAGACGACATAATTGCATGTAGTTTAACTACACGACTTTCCATAAGTTGACATATTAATGAGGGATCTGCAACTCGATTTTTTATATATAGAGTTTTATTATAAAAGCAAGATAATCGATATATGCCTTTGATAATAAAAATCGGTTTATAACTAAGCGACTTCTAGTTCCTTCATCATCATGTCGACTTGTGCAAAATCGTCAAGTTAGAATGCATGCGATTTTCGCGTGTTCGCTAGGACGTGATGTTTTCTTCCCTCCTTGTCTAGTAAATTTTTTACAAGTCAAATAACGATAATTATATTGAAGACGACTCTTTTCGAGTCGATTATTATCATATTTCAAATATGTCGATTTCTGTTTTGCCACTTAGATGTTTTATTCGAGTTGACTTTAGCCGATTTAAGGCAATTCAACAAAATATGTCAACAAATGCAAGTCAAAATATGCCAGAAAAACAGTGACAACTTGCGATATTTGAAGTCGCTAAGCTGCGATACAACACAAAAAGTGGAGGCACCAATACGCTTCCGTAGTATAACGACTTGCAGTTGCGATAACCATTGTCACCGGAAGTTGATATAGTATCAGGTCATACATTTTAAGTCGACATAAAAGCAGAAAAAGTCGACTTAGTATCTCAATATTTAGATGTCAGTTATGCCGACAAGGCATCTAACAACATTGTGTTTGTTTGCAAAACACACTATATAAACTGCTTAATGGAAGAGCTTGGTATGAGTACCATGACCGGAAACCCTACATATAATCTTACTGCTATGTCCAAGGAAGAAATTCTACAAAACCACCATTCGGTGATGCTGACATTTGGAATTTCCCTCCCAATGGAAGATATTGACCTTCCCAAACTGTACTGGATTCCTTCACAAGAATCCGTACATGCAGAGATATATTGCTGGTTCAGCTAAGTGCTCAACCAAGCCTCTTTCTCAGATTCTAACACGAATACTAACCGCAGTTAAAGAAGGCCTTCAGAAGTATTGTGACACTGCATATGCCAGAAGTGGTGTTAATCAGATGTGGATCCTGAAAAACTCCAAAGAGCTCTTAGAAAACCTAAAGGCACAATCTCTTCATTCCGTCAACAGTATAAAATCTTTCGATTTCTCTACTCTTTACACTACTATTCCTCATGATAAATTGAAATCTAAATTAAAGGCAATTATCAACCAGTGTTTCTTCCACAAGAATGGTAACCGTCGATTTCAGTATGTTGTCATTGGCTACAAAGACACATACTTCATTCGGGATCACTCTGATGCACCACAAAAATACTCAGATGCAGATGTCATTAAGATGCTGGAATATCTAATCGACAATATTTTTGTGGAGTTCGGCGGTCGGATATTTCAACAAACAATCGGCATACCGATGGGTACTAATTGTGCACCGTTACTTGCCGACTTGTTTTTATACTCGTATGAGGCGGAGTTTGTACAAAGTCTCCTCCAAGCAGGCAAGAAACACCTCGCACAACAATTCAATTTCACCTACAGATATATAGATGATGTATTGTCTCTGAAAAACACAAAATTTGCAGAGTATTTAGAATTCATCTACCCACGTGAACTTGAAATAAAGGAAACAACGGAGACTTCAGCCTCCTCCTCATACTTGGATTGTTATCTCTACATCGACAATGGAAAGCTTACTACTAGGCTTTACGACAAACGGGATGACTTCAATTTTCCCATCGTTAACTTTCCTTTCCTGAGCAGTAATATCCCTTCTGCACCAGCATACGGCGTTTACGTTTCACAGTTAATCCGTTATGCCAGAACTTGTTCAAATTATCAGGACTTCATGGAGCGTGGGAAAGTGCTCACTCAAAAGTTGTTGAGCCAGGGGTATCAAAAAACCAAACTGGTAGCAACACTTAAGAAGTTCTATGGGAGACATCATGATCTAGTCAATCCCTACAATGTGGCAGTTTCCAGAATTGTTTCTGATGTTTTTGCCAGTGACGTGCCATAAGTAGACTTCCCAAATCCCGGACATACGCTTCTACCGATATTTCCTTCGTTCAGGCCCATGGGCATGGTGGGCGAAGCTTGCTTACCAAGTAATGCTTACTATCCGCGGACGCCTGATTACACCCTTTGTTCTGGGGTCCATGTCTGTTGGTCTGAACATTCTGATTCGTCATTCGTTTAGTTTATGGATTTATGATTTTGAATTACGGCTTTGGTACCATGACCGCAACTACTTATATGCCACCATATAAAGTGATAGCAAACGTTTTGCTCTGGATCCATGTATATAATGACGAGCGCCAACGGGAGCAGGGGTCCAGGGCAACGTACACGCAGGAAAATGGCTGGATAGACTATACAGAGGTAAGGTTCCTATCTCCTATTGCAGTAAACAAAAAGGCAAAAAAAAAAAAAAAAAAAAAAGATGCTTTTGTCGTCCACGTAGGTCTTTTTGTAACCAATCACTTAAAGATTGACAGGGGATGCAGCCAAGCTTCCAGTTATGGTGGGACACCTGACCTGACAGAGAAGAAACCGGACAAGCCCACGGAGATGGACGTCACCAATAAAGAAAGAATGCCCGCACTTAAGAAGTACAGAGTAACCAAAATCATCGACGTCAAGAAGTCTGCTGATGATCAAGAATTAAATTTAATGGATGTCAGTTGCAGTTGCAGTTACCCAAGACCCTTAGAACTGAAGAATGTCGACTTGTTTGTGGTTTTCTTGTGTTCTGGCTTCAGATTGCCAATAAGTCCTTTGCTTCGTTTAATAACAGTGCTTTTGATTATATATGTTTCACTGTGGTGTATCACTAACGAGTCCTACGAGGACCGAACATATATGTTAATTTGGAGCTGCATCAGAGTTAAAGGCGAGGTTTCGCGCGAGTAAAAATGGTTTTTAAAAGCCGCCTCCCTCCGAAAGTTTTCCTCCTGGCAGTTCTAAGGCGGCTCCTCTGTTTAAGCTCTTTGTTTGTGCGTCTGTGATTTCATACGTGGCGTTTGTGTTGTCCTTATTTGTTCGTCATCTCCTTCTTTTGGTGCCTCGGGAGGGTGTGTTTCGTTAGTGTGGCATTTTCTGGGTATATTCACCTATATTTTTGCCAGCCTATCTAGCCACCAGCCGGATGGAAGCGTATCGACAGAACTGGTAGGAATACCTCGACAATCAGGCTCAGCAACTTCCTTTCGCACCCGACAGCAAGGAGTCCACTCGTTTCCTGAGAGTAGGGCAGGGCTATAAAGTTCCAGGTGACGGCTCGCAGCCACATGCCAGTCAGTTTCTTCAAGGTCACCGCTCCGAAATAGAATCTGCACAAACAACCTCCCGGCCCTTTTCAGGGCCGATGGCACGATTGGGCTGTGATACAGACAACCCTCTTCATACCGACACTCGATACAACGACAAGGCTCGTTATAATGACAATTTGACTGTCACAAAACCTTCCCTTAAGGGGTTATAATTAGTCACAAATCATGCAAGAATATGGTATTTAATACTTTAAAGAAAACATATGTTTCGGATATTTGTTAGAATCGATTCTAAAAAATATCCAAAACATTTGTTCTATGAGGAAATAAGAACAAGACATTTCTTACATATCAATCTGTTCATGAGGTATTCTGTACACTGACAGCAAATACATTTTAATGGCAACATCGGGAACAACTGCTATCGTTCTAACGAAGGTTCACTGTACTACATTGAGTAGTAGTACACTAGGATTAAAGCTCTTATCCGAACATTCATAATTCTGAAAACTTTAAACTAACTTCATAGCACCGTTCCGGGCGAAATGTCTTGTCTTGTACACGAATTATGTACAAACATTGTTTCATGTCAATGGAGCTGGTAAAACTAATCCTAGGTGCAGCCCCTACGTTCCTTTCCTCGGGTGCCCGGCTGCGTTAAAATCTACGAACTGAACTGATTTAACTATAAGTACTATAAGTATATCATTTCAAGCAAACATACAAATTTTTATAAGCCGCCGTTTTGGTTAAGTCAGAAGACATCTCAAGAGCTGCATTCAGCAAAGCAAAGCGTTCACGAACGTTTGCAAACTTTCCATTCAATTAAGACAGTTTTTCGGCCGACGGTAGCGTGTGTCCGCGAACTATACTTTGAATTGTCTTTTAGTGCAATCAGATTGGGACATGTTTGAATGAAGTTTATGTTTGTAACAAAAAAAAAAAAAAAAAAAAAAAATAAATAAATAAATAAAAATAAAGTAAATAAATAAATAAATAAATAAAAAGCTTAACTTCCGTGATAGTATTTGTTCGATCCGGTATAAAATCTGTAACTATTAATGATATAATGTATTCGATCTAATACCAAGTTTCGTCAACGAGAATAACGACTGTGCTCGCGATTGTTTTGCTTTACTCAATGTACTAACACTCGCGGACACGCGCTACCGTCCGAAAAAAACAAAAAAAAAAAAAAAAAAAAAAAATAAAACAAAAAACAACAACAAAAACACAAAAAAACAACAACAAAAAAACAAACAAACAAAAACTGAACGCTGTTTGCAAACATTTGCGAATGTTCGCGAATGCTTTGCTTTACTGAACTCAGCTCGCTCCTGCTCAAATGGGTGCAACCCAAACCCAACTGTGCTTTATCAGGGACATTGAGTTTTGAAAGTGAACGCCCTCCCCCCCCCCCCCCAAAAAAAAAAAAAAAAAACAAACAAAAAAACCAGCAAATGCATGGCCAATACCGCGCTACCCCACTCCCCCGCCCCACCAACGACCCAAAATAGCCACTGCATCCCCAAAATAGTAAAATTTAAAATTCTAACTCCCTAAAAATAATCCTAGCCTATGTGGCAGGCGAAATTCAGAGCACCCTGCCCCCCCCCCGCCCCCCCCCCCCCCCCCCCCCCGCCACACACACACACACACCCCTGGGCCTTGACGCGTGGACAACCTGCACAAAATCCTCGCAGTACTTAACCAAAGAGGCTTGTAAACATGCGGTTCATCTAAATGTTTAGGATTTGTCTTATATTCTTACGCCGGACTAGAGTTATTTTTGCGATATAAAAATATTTTACCCATTTAAACGTTTCAGTATCAAAATATACAGCTAATGTGAATAGAGTTCAACATGTTTATAGAATAAACGCTTCTTCATTACAAGAATTAGGAACTATTTTTGTGTCGCACCTACTTCTTTCTAGGTGTTGCTAGGCACGCTTTACTTGTTGTGTCTGATATATTTTCGACGTTTATATCGCTTTACTTGAATGATTTCTGAAAGTCCATCGTTTTAGCAGTGACCGATACAGATTTAAAGGTTTGTTCAAAGTCTTAGACAATGTTACTGCCCTTTAGTTTGCAGTTACTGCCTCGGTTTGCAGTAGTTTCAGAGTGGTAGGTCCCGAATTCGTACAGGTTCGAAATTCGGACACTTGCAACAGATACACAATTCTCAGGGGTGATCTGAAAAAGAAGGTCATAGGAAAAAAGTCACATATGAAAAAATATAGAAATCCACTTAAAAAAGGCGTTGTCAATAAATTTGAGGTATTATCAATTTTACTGATGTATGCACAGGCACTTGTTTCATGGAAAAAAAAAAAAGTCCACCCTCCCTCTTCTCAAGAGGGAGAAGAGGAGGGTGGACTTTTTTTCCCCATGAAACAAGTGTCTGTGGATGTATGTACCTGAGCTACAGGTGTGAAAAACAGGTATGTACATTACCTGATCTACAAGTGTGATCTACAGGTATGTACCTGTACCTGATTTGTGTGAAACATAGCACACCAAGAATAACAGTTAATATTAAACCAATTGTATGACATTTCTTCCATGACTTAAGTTTTTTCCTACCAAAAATTGTGACTTTTTTTTCTGTGACTTTTTTTCCTGTGACTTTTTTTCCTGTGACTTTCTTTCCTATATTCTAATCAGGCAGGTTACCCGAAAATGTGAAAAGGACTCTTTTTGCAGAAAGGAATTAATCGATTTCGGGAAAAGGACTACCCTAAAATAAGAAAAGGACTTCTCAAACATGAAAAGGACTCCTTCTTGTGAAAAGGACTGTTACTTAAATGAAAGGAACCGTCCAGGTTACCATACCTGGAGACATGATCCATGTAGACTGTCTCCAGGTATGGCTACATAAAAAACCTTTATAACTTCTAATTTTTTAGTTGTATATATTAAAGCATTTAAAGGCTCCATATTCCTCAAAAATAGACATTTTATTATCCAAGAAAGGTCTAATAAATTGTTATATGCTATTAATATGATCATAAAATGTGGCATCTGACAACCTGTCAAATTTCAGTTAGTCTCTTGTTTTATAAGTGGATCAAAAATGAATTAATTTTTTATCATATCTCTGAATTAATGTTGGCAACATTCTCTGAATTAATGTTGGCTGTCAGATGCCACATGTTATGATTGTGTTTATATTTTTATAAACCTTTTTTGGATAAAAAAAATCTATTTTTAAGAAATATGGAGCCTTTAAAAGTATATTTTTTGTTTTATTATTATTTTTTTTTTTTGATAAGATGCTTTTTTTCAGTCCAAAAGTATTGATATTTTTTGTATTTCTCCACAAAAACATAAGTTGTGGGTACTCATTAGAAGCACCTCACTGAGACAAGGCACTTTCTAATGAGTACCCACAACATAGATTTTCATGGAGAAATAAGACAAAATATTTACCTGATACCCACACTTATCCCTGCCAGTGAGTATGTTTCGACCTAGAAGATGTAACACCTTGAACAGGATCAAACTTGGGATGGGGTTTAATCCATGTACTGATTAATCTGGTACTAAATCCCAGGTTACATCCCTGTTTGAACTATTTGTTCCTTTCTTTTATTTCTGCTATATCTGCAGCTGGTTGTATTCAGCCATTGCTCCAAGGAAGCCAGTTTTGTAGTGTTGGACCACTAAGGAGCAATTTTGCTGAAGTATTAGGATCTTGAACCTACACAGGAGCCACTCAGATCTGAAGGATGGTGCACTGTAAAAAATGTATTAACATCGTCCCTTTATGTACAAGTGGTTTTGAACCTTGCTTATTTGTTTTCTGGTAGCTTTTGTGATAAGAATACTAAGAATTAAATGTTAATACTAGTGTTGAGAATTGGTCGGAGTTTGATAGTCAGATTTTACATTGCAAATGCTACTCACATTTTTGCAGCAAAAATATCAATGTATTTTAAAATACTTTAGCTACAACAGTTAACAAGTTTGTCATCAACAAGCTTGTTAAGCTAACAATGCCTTGAACAACTGGGCCCGGATCAGTCAGTGAAGGTAGTTATATTCTACAGTATCCAAAGAATCATTAAGCTGACAGCAGATGCCCTGATCAGCTTGTGCAGATGCAGAGGCTGATCTTGCCCTTTGCTGTCTGCTTAGATGTACATGTAGGCCCCAAGGATACTTTTTCCCATGGCTCAGCTTAAACAAGGTTTTCCCTTGCATTTTGGCAGTTTTTACCCCTAAAACCTTGTTTGGGACCCTCAAAAGTTAGGGGCAAGAGTCCTGAGTGATGCATAAATAATCAAATCCAAAATTAATGTTATTTATCTATGACTTTGTATTTTAATCTATTTGTGGTGTAAAGGCTAAGAATTACCAATATTTGAGCAATAATTAACTGTAAAACAAAAGCAAATTTTAGCAGACAGCATTCTAAAATTGATTTGATTTTTTAGGGAAAATAAGGCTTGACATGTCATGTCAGTTGTCTGCTAGGCAGACAATTTACATGAAATGTCAAACCTTATTTTCTCTAAAAAAAGTATTTCAAAGTGTTGTCTGCTGCAGTTGTGATTAGTGCTTTAAGAGTTAACCTCTTTAAAACAATAAACCCCTATATCTTATTAACTCCACATAGTCCCTGGAATCCTCACTTTAAAACCCTTAGGGAAAACCCTGTCATATATACCTTACTACCTATTTGAAATTTCCCTTTTTTCAGATCAAGGTTGGCAAGAGGCCTGTCAGTATGAGTATTGACCGGGCCGGTGGTTAAAACCGGTCATTACTGGTCGATTGGTGGTCGATTAAATAATGGGGTATATGCCTCTGTCTGTTTGCTAAACTGGTCTTAAAAGCTTTCCCCCTACATCATGTACATGAGGTTAGACTATATTTTCATCAATGAACAAGACAAAATAGAGTAATTATTTGAGGTCCTTTTTTTTACTTGATCTTAAGTCAAAAGACATTATTGCTGGTCAACTGAAGAGGTTGATTGGATTGATTCACTGAACTATAGACAGCTCTGTTCTTTTCAACCAAACAATCTTTATTATTATCCTTTATAGGTTAGATTAATTGTTCATATTTTGATTTACAGGAATATGAATAAGCTGAATTTATCATGGATTTTAAAGGATTTATGAAAGGTCTTTTTTTGTTTGACAGAAAAAAAAAATGTTGTACCAGATAGTACATGTACCACACATGTCTCTCTCTCTGCCCCGCCCACCCCCCCCCCCCCCCCCCCCAACTTTGAAAATATCAATTATTTAACATAATCTTTGATCATAAAATTTTAAAAGTTACATCAAAAAGCAGCTAACATATAATTTTGATGTTATTGCAGAAAAGTGTCACATGCTGACAAATGTGTGAAATACGTCTGTCATTAATCTTTAGGCCTGTGAACTTGTGAAGTAGTACATCTGTAAAAGGCTGTAATTAATTAACCAAACAATGTTTGAAGATTCACTTATGTCTTTGAAGTATATTTAAGTATATTTAAGTATCTAATTGTCAAAGTGACCAATCACATGTCCCTGATAGGGATATTATACACTGACACCAGGCTTTATTCCTAATGTGTGAAATTTTGATTTATCTGCAATCTAGATAGTATCTTATCATCAAGCTATTACTGAAGGTGTCAAAAATGAAACCTAAAGACCCAGGGACAAAACAGTTTTTGCACTCAAATCAACTATCATATTTAATGAATTCCACCAAATTATCAACCAAAAGGCCATACCCATAATCAATCAACCAAATGACCACCTTAATCTCCAACTGACCACTAAAAATATTCAATCCACCACTCAATATTTCAGTCGAGCAGTATTGACCACTCTGGTAGTATTGACCGGGGCTGTTTTAATCGATTAAAACCGCCCCTGGTTTTGACTGCCCAATCTTGTTTCAGATGGCCAAGCAGGTCACACAAGAAACCTTTGATGATGTGGTTCGTGAGAATATGCAGGAATTTGAGATGTCAGCCGAAGAAGCTGTTAATGATGCTGTGAAACAGTTTGAGTCTCAGGTTTGAAATAAGTTTTTCACAATGCAAGATGAAATTAAGGTTTTTATACCCCACCACAAGATAGTTGCGGGGTATTATGGTTTCAGGTTGGATGTCCTTGTGTCTGTCTGTCCATCAGTAGTACCTCCGTCCATCTGTCCGTATTTCATTTCCGGATGAGAACGAGTAAACCAGGGGTCATCCTAGAGGGCGATTTGGGAGAAAAAGTCTGCCTAAGCTGGCTGACTTCTCCTTATCTTGAGCTGAGGGAGAAATGAAAATGTATAGGGAAATCCTAAATTTGGACCAAAACTTCTCCCTAAAATCCTGAAATTGTCACAAAACTTCTCCCTCTCTGAAAGCTCCAGGATGACCCCTGGTAAACATCAATGGATTTAACCAAACTTAGTACTCATTGAAATTGTGGAGTGCTAATGGGCAAATTTTGTCAGAGTTTGACAGAGTTATCTGCCTGAGACAAGCCCATATTTTCCTTTCCGGATAATAACTTGAGTAAATATCAAGGGATTTTAATCACACAAGGTACATGCATTGATATTAAGAAGATCTGGTGTGGGATTGCTAATGGGCACATTTCGCCAATTTTTGACAGTCATCTGCCCACGACATAATAATGGCGAGGTATTATCGTTTTATGTTTTTATTGTTTTGTCAGTTTTGCTTGCAGACATCTACAATAAACACGATTTTGCATTTAAACTAATGTAAAGAAACAGAAACACACACACACACACACACACACACACACACACACACACACACACACACACACACACACACACACACACACACACACACACACACACACACACACACACACACACCAGTTGGGCAAGGCCTGCTATCCTTGTAGCAGGTAAGGATAGGGTGATGTTTTTATTTCTTCTGTATCTTCACTTTCATTCCTGTTCCTCTTCCTTCCCTGTCCCTCTCTTTCATCCCTTCTGCTACCTCTGCTGTCTCTTTTCTCCCTTTCTCTGGGAGACGACACAAAATGACCCACAAGGGTTGACGTGTCGTTAAACCCCAACACAATCAATCACACACACACACACTAGTCTAACACAAACACACATACTGGCCTCGGTGGCTCAGTCGGATACGTGTCTTACTAGTGATCAGGAGGTTGGGGTTCGATCCTTCCCTGGTCCTGCAATATTCTTTCGTGGAGATAGATCATGAAATATTTTCTACGGTCATTCTCTCCCTTCCGCTGATTCAAGAAGGGCAGTTGTCAGTTTCTGGCAAAAGAATGTGCACAAGTACTGGTTAACAGAGGGCAGCGCCTACCCAGAAAAATGTGCAGTTAGACCGTTAGATAAACTGACCACACTGGGTTATCAGGGTAGTAAAACCTCAACACAAGCAAACACACACATTGGTGGTATTGTTCTAGATTGTTAAGGTGATACTGTGGGATAATTGTTTTTCTTGTTTTGCACAAAAAAATACAGCTTATAGCATAGCTCCAGATAAGGCACTTTTTTTTTTCAGCTGAAAAGTACTGATATTTTTCTTATTTCACCATGAAAACTTGTGGTACTCATTAGAAGTGCCTCAGCAAGGCAGTTCTAATGAGTACCTACAACAAATGAACATATGTTTTCATGGAGAAATAAGAAAAAATAGTACATGGATACCCGCTCGTCTCTGGAGCTCTATTACTGGTACTCATTGCAATCACCTCTCAGAGACAATTCCATTAAGTACCAACATGAAAAGTAAAAGTACATAAGTCACAAGTATTAAATTTGGAATCTTCCCATTATCTGTCATATTTACTACAAATTTTGGGATAGACAAGTGGGAACAAACAGTGTAGTAGACCAAGAGTAGACATTCTACAGTGTTCTGCAGTGTCTGATCAGAGTCTACATTGTTTGAAACTCATCCAGCAGTTTTCAGACGCATTAATCGGCAGTATATCACGAAAACTTACCAATATAATTTTGACCCCATGAAACCCCAATTTTATATAATAAAACTGGGGGTTACAGGGGTATACATTATTATTTTTTTTTTTATTTCTGCTCAAAAACATAGATTGTAGGTACTCATTAGAACCACCTCAGTGAGGTGGTTCTAATGAGTACCCACAATCTATGTTTTGAACAGAAGTATGAAAAATAACAGAATTTTTATCTGAAAACTTTCAGTTTTTGGTGGTGAAATTTTCAGTATATTTGAATATGTGTGTTTTCGTAATGAAAACAGATTTACTCAAATTTTAGACCAGTATCATAAGGAATTATGATATCCTTTTATTTTGGAAAAATAGTGCAGATCTCTGACACAAAGATTTCTTTTTTTAGGGTGTGAACTTAGCGATGATAATCAAGGATCCAAGCCTGTATGGGTCAGAAGGAGGCAGTGAGGTACACCCGGTGATAAAAGCTATAGAATCTTTGTCCTTGTCTCTAGACCAAGACAATCCACCAGCATCGGAAGTAAAACAACATTTACAGACCCTAGAATCAGAATGTGATATTGACCTCTCCCGTAGATGTCTAGCAGGCAAAAGCAATGCATACCAGGTTTTAATGAAATCTATAAAGGCCAATAAAACTAAGAAAGACTTGTTACAAAAATCTTTGCTAGCAATGTGTTCTCTTTGTAATGGTCAGCCAGATTTATTAGATGAAGAAGGGGTGACAACTCTAATGGATCTTATGAAAGACAATCTGAATGATGTTATTATTATGGAAGTACTTGTCAAAGTGATACGACTAAACTGTATTAAACACGAACTCAATAGAAGAGCATTTGTGAAGGCAAATCTTATAAAAGAATTAGTTAAAATTTTGGTTGAACATAGGAAGTCTCCCGCTATTGTGAAAGAAGTGTCATTTGGTCTGAGAGTACTGACATTCGATGACGACATCCGTGTGCCATTTGGATCTGCCCATGAAAATGCAAAGAAAATTGTACATGAAGGAAATGCTTTAAAAACACTGCTTGAAATAAGTAAAGGTAAGGTATCATATCATGGCTCCAGGTAAGGCACATTATTTTTTATGTGAAAAGTACCTATAGGGTCGATCGGCAGAGGAACTCTTTAGTTGAAAGAAACCATAAACAACTATCTGCAGTGCCACCTAGCGCCATATATATGAGGTGTAAGTCTCGGTTGTTTTCATTGACAGTTTACCATAATCTCAGTCTTCGCGAAATCTTTCCAACAGATGCAGGACAGCTGTCAGACAAACTGAAATTTTTGGCAGGACAAAATAAAATTCTGCAGGACAGGAGGCTTGTCTGTTATCGAATTACTATCTCGTTTTGCCAGAAGTCACAAGACATTTGTCAGACAAACTGAAATTTTCTGCAGGACAGAATGAAAATTTTCCAGTTTTGTCAGACAGTCCTGCAGTTTTCGCAAAGACTGTAATCTTCCAACTTTCAATTAAAAGAACTTGATAAGCTGAATGTTCTCTAAAAACTCCAATAAATCACTTCTAGAAAAGATAGTGTTCAGTACCAGAATGTGGTTGATAATGAAATTTCTTGGCTCGTTTGTGGGATTTTTTCATCAAAATATGATTAAATCATAAGGATAAAATCTGAAGCATGCACCTCCAAGATGATTTAAATCAAGATGGCGGCTGTGACATCAGCTCTTCATCCTTATAGTTTTCTTATTTCTCCATGAAATTCTATGTTGTGGGTACTCATTAGAAGTGCCAGTGTAACTGGCAACATATTGAGTACCGACAACATATATTTTTGTGGTAAGGTAAGAGAAATATCATGGATACCCACACTTATCTGGAGCTATGGTTAGCACACTTTTTTCAACCAAAAAGTGTTCATATTTTTCTTATTACTGCTCAAAAACATGTCATGGGTACTCATTAGAAGCACCTCAGTAAGACACTTCTAATGAGTACCCACAACTTTTTTCTTAAAAAGTATGAGCTCTTATTTAGAGCATAGATGATGATCAGGGCTCTCATTGTTTACTTCCAAAGTTATTGGATATCATAGAAGGGGTTTCATTAAGAGGCAGGGGACGTGAATTTTCCACTTCTACTGAGGCAATTTCCCCTGCTACATTTGACAAATATGCACAGGTTTTACCATAATAACCCTAAATATTGGGACAGATAAACCTTTGCCAACAGTGCAGACCCAGGTCAGATGCTGCAGAATGCAGTGTCTGATCAAGGTCTACACTGTTTGCTGTACATAAATATATATATACAGCAATAATTTAGACACATTAAGAGGTAGTAGAATGGACCTTCAAAATTTAGGACAAGTATGGTAAGGAGTTAAGGTGTCCAAATACTTTAAGTAAATACAGTATACACAGAACCACCCACCTACTTTGCCTTGAAGCACTGTGTGTCAGAAAAGTTAGAGAAACCTCTGTCGTAGAATACGAGCCTGTACAGATGAAAATAAATCTTACGATATAAGCGACCAATGTGGATTTGCTAGCTGTAGTGGCTCAGTCTGATTCACATCCAACTGGTGATCTGGGCCCAGTTGTTCAAAGCGTCGTTAGCTTAACAAGCTCGTTAAGGGTCATTTCGTTAACTGTTTTAGTGGAATCAATATACAATATTCTGATATTTTTTGCTGAAAAAATGTGAGTAGCTTTTGCACTGCAAAAGCTACTCACATTTTTTTCAGCAAAAAATTTCAGCATATTTGTGTATCACTCGATGTAAATTTTAACGAATCGTTAACTAACGACGTCGTTAGCTTTGAACAACTGGGCCCAGGAGATTGTGGTCTCACTAACTGCTGAGTCTGGCAACATTCTTTTGCAGAGATTGATCATGGAATATTACTGCGGTCATTCTCTCCCACTGAGTCAAAAAGGGCAGTTGTTAGTTTCTGGCAAAAGAATGTTCACAATTACTGGTTAACTGCTTAGAGGACTAAGTCAGTCCAGGAAAAGTGTGGTTAGGTAAACTGGCCATGCTTGACATGACCCCAGTGGGTTGATTGGGTCGTAAAACTTCAACAGTAAAAAAACTAGAGTAGACTTATATCAGCATGAACATCTGTGCTGTTAGCTAACATCATTCATACCAACCCCTCATTATACTGTCACTGCGATCTAAGGCAAAAGCCCTGCTACAGCTTAACAAGAGTGTTTTAACCTTTGTCATGCTGAAGCCAACTGATCTGGATCTACACTGTTTGCAAAGGCAGAGTATATCTGGGTTCTGCAGGACAAGGGTTAAAAAATATACATGTATAGACTTAATAGAAAAATGACCATAAATGATCATTTTTCAGTATACATATTTAATCTGTACAATTTTGTTTTGATACACAATAATGGGTCCAATTTTAAACCATGTTATGTCTGTAAAGGTGCTGTATTGAACCCCATTAAAAAGAGGTTTCTGTGTTTCATAAATTGATATATAGTATTAATACGATAATAAAATGTGACATTTGACTACCTGTAAAATTTTAGATAGCTCTCGTTTTTGAACTGGATCAATAATGAAATGATTTTTTTTATCGTATCTCTGAATTAATGTTGGCAACATTAATTCAGAGATAGGATAAAAAATCATTTCATTTGAAGAACAAGAGACTAACTGAAAGTTTACAGGCTGTCAAGTGCCACATATGTGTTTATGGGGGAAAAAAAAAGAAAAACAAATATCCTAGAATTACAGTCATACCTCTCTTAAAGGTTACCTGTATTAAGCAATCTCCTCTATTTTATTAGTCTTAAAGACCGTATTTTCAGATTTCTTAAAAGTCAAATAAGAGTACATTTACCTGTATTAAGCAAGCACCTGTCTTAAGCAGCCATGTTTTGGCCTTCTGTTAGATGCTTATTTAACCTTTAACACTCTCTAGTCTAATTCAGCAGATGACAAATTTGTGACATTTTTTCTTATTTTTCCTACAAAACATGATCTGACATTTCATGCTCTATTTGAGACAATTTGCATGAAATGTCAAATCCTGTTTTCTGGCAAAAATAAGAAAAATATTTCAAAATATCATCTGCTGAAATTTTTACTCAGAGTGCTAAGCGCTGAGACATCTTTGACTGTATATTCAAATACACCATGAGAAAAGTTGCAAAGAGTGCGGATGCAGATCAGCCAGTGAACTGGTCAGTCTGACAAAGGTCTTGAAAAAGGGCAGGGAATTTCCTGACCAGACTGCAGGACTGCGTATCTTAGCCTTTGCTGTCCAAATATACCCTGAAGGCACATTTTTACAAAGCATGGCTCAGTTATATGCATCAAAGACATTTTCTTGTGTATCGGCCAAGTTACATTGTCTGTACCTGTAATCCTGTTTCTTTTCAGCCCCAGTGAGAAATTGACACAGTTTGCAGATTTACAAGTTACCTTCTAAATACTGATGGCACACTTCATAGCTCATAGCTCCAGATATTTCCTCAAGAAAACATATGTTGTGGGTACTCATTAGAAGTACCTCACTATAACACACATTTTCATGGAGAAATAAGAAAAATATCAATAAGTTTTGGTTGAAAAAAAAGGGCCTTATCTGGAGCTATATGGCTATATAGCTCCAGATAAGGTGTTGTTTTTTTTTCTTTTTCAAACAAAATGTATTGATATTTCTCTTTTGTTGTGCATACTCACAATGAGCCAAGACTTTTCAAATGAATACCCTCAACATATGTTTTCGAGGGAACCTAAGAAAGTTATTTGTCTAGATCTTTTATCTGGAGTTATGGAACTCTGCAGAATTATGAATGATTATTACTACTTGTAGATTTTCAAATGGAAAACTCTTGTTATTAGTTTGGCAGATGTTGTGCATGACAAGACACCTGTCAACTTTTTCTTGTACTGGTGGCAATTTGAATACCATTTAAGTTTATTAATGCTAAATAAGATTATTGAATTGATAAAAAAGTTATGCCATTCACAAGCATGACTTGTGTCATGCCCAAGCAACTCTGTCTGTCTTATTTATCCATTAAAAGTAAAGATTACATATTTATCACCCCTTATTTGATAATGAAGTGTATTGGACAACCTGTTTTTTGTATACATTTATATTTCAAAATGTCGTCTGTTTCTCCATGAAAACAAATCTTGTCAATATTAATTAGAAGCTTTTAACTCTTTGCATGCTGGGTAATTTTGCATGCTTTTTTTTTTTATCATCGGTGGATTTTTTTTTATTTAATTTAACTTTTTCAAGAAAATTCTTTCAGGAATACCATCATAATGTCAAGAAATCTGGATCCAGATCAGGTCCGATCAGCATGACATACTCTCATTTACTATCTGTTCTGCCCCTTTTCTCCTCTTTGGGATGAAGCAGAATCACCCAATAGGGTTGACATGCTGATCGGTCCAGATTAGGACTGACATTATGTCAGGTCTGATCTGGGTCCAAAATGTTTGCAAAGGTTATCAGCAGACAGCAAAAATCGCCACTAGCGGAGAAAGAGTTAATGAATGTCCATTATGTATGTTTTCAGGAAGAAACAGGAAAAACTCAATACTTCTTGGATAAACTCATATTTTCTTGCAAAGAAATTACTTTATGCACCCCTCACAATCTACTTTATAGCGATGATGAAGGTACATGCTTTCATCAGTAACTAGTTTTTCGGAATCTTAGTGATTTATCTAGCTTTTTATGTGATTCAGAATATTTGCTTTGTGCACAAAATTTACTGTTATGTGGCCTATATGTCTTTCAAAAAAACAAGTTTCTGAAACAAACTACATGTAGTTGTTCAGAAACTTCGACAGTCAATGTTGATATTCGTTTACATTTGATTCAGTGCACCACAAAGCCTACAAAAAAGACCTATGTGACCAGCAAAGTCTCAGATCAGCCTGTACATCAACCCAGTATAGCAAGGGTTCTCATTCATCCCTCTTTGGATAGCCTAGAGGCTGTAAAAAGTGCATGCCATCAGGGAAGATGTTGATTAGACTGCACAGATGCACAGGCTGATTGGGATCTTTGCTGGTCGCACAGGTCTTCTTGTAGGTTTTGGTATGTGCTGGCTCAAGTTGGGCATGTTTGTTCTAAGTACATGTACATGTAACCACAACCTCTTCATAACACTATTGTTGGGGACCATAGCATAAACCGTGTCAGTTAAACAACCGTGTTATATCCAAACAAAAATGTATAGATTATATTGAAAAATGACCATTTATGGTCATTTTTCAATATAATCTATACATTTTTGGGATCCATCTTTGAACCGTGTTATATCCAAAACCGTGTTATAACGAACTGTGTTATAAAGAGGTTGTAGTGTATCTACAATAACTAGAATGTTTATGGAGTTCGAATTTTTGGTAAAAGACATACATGTACAGTATTTAAATAGACATGTTTGATGCACAAAGTGACATTTTGATGTATTTTGCATTCTTCATGATTATGCCATAAATCCGAACAAATGATGCTGTCGGCTATGTGATGTTGATGTTGATGATGTAGGCTGTTGCCCCTGTTATCTAAGGTATGATCTTCTTACAGCTTACACAGAGGACATAGAGGTTCAAGGGGAGTTGTTCTCTACCCTCAGTAAACTGGTAGTGCGAAATGAGTTCTGTAAAGAAGTGATGGATCTCGGAGGATTACAGCTGATTCTCAAGTCATTCCAGACAAACATTGCTCACAAGGTAACTATATTTTATTTACCTTATCCATGGACAGCAGTAATAACTAGGTGGCCAAGCAGTTAGCTCTCCTCACAATCCTGATAAGGCCCTGGGTTTTGAATTCCATTCATGACTTTACAGTGCTTCATTGCAAAGGGCCTTTCATTATCTGTCACCCCTTAATCTTTTCATGTTGATAGAGATGTTAATACCCAATCATCATCTGAAAGAAAAGAATTTGCTTCCAGAGAAGGGAAATAAATATTTTCCTGCTGTAATTATTTATCTTAAAGGTGTACACATTCACCTTAAGTTTACAATCTTTATAACCAGATACAGTGCTCAACTGGTAGAGCATCCACTTTGTACCTGGGAGGTTGTGGATTCAAATCCTGACTAATACCAGAGACTTTAAAAATGATACCAGCTGTCATGTGCCTGGGGCATGATACTTCAGTAAGGCAGCACTTTAAAAGTGAGCATTGAGCTCCGGGCCACATCCACGCACCTTTGCAATATGAGTAAAAGATTGTTGAAAGATACATAAAAAACAAATAAAACAAAACATACAGTTTATGATGGCCCCATTAACTATTGCCACTCGGCACTGTGTGTGGCAGCATGTGCAAACCATATACTTGTATATTGGTAAAATGCTTGAATTTCAATGCTCTCATTTACTAGCTGTTCTGTCCCTTTTCTCGTTCTCTGTGAGATGACATAAAATCACCCACAAGGGGCAACATGCTTTTATCTACTATCTGTTCTATCCCTTTTCTCCTTCTCTGTGAGATGATACAAAATCACCCACAAGGGTTCATATGAGATGACACAAAATCACCCACAGGGGTTGACATGCTCTCATCTATCTGTTCTGTCCCTTTTCTCCTTCTCTGTGAGATGACACAAAATCACCCATTAGGATTGACATGCTCTCATCTTTCTGTTGTGTCCCTTTTCTCCTTCTCTGTCAGATGACACAAAATCACCCACAGGGGTTGACATGCTCTCATCTATCTGTTCTGTCCCTTTTCTCCTACTCTGTGAGATGACACAAAATCACCCACTAGGATTGACATGCTCTCATCTTTCTGTTCTGTCCCTTTTCTCCTTCTCTGTGAGATGACACAAAATCACCCACAGGGGTTGACATGCTCTCATCTGTCTATTCTATCCCTTTTCTCCTTCTCTGTGAGATGACACAAAATCACCCACTAGGATTAACATGCTCTCATCTATCTGTTCTGTCCCTTTTCTCCTTCTCTGTGAGATGACACAAAATCACCCACAGGGGTTGACATGCTCTCATCTGTCTATTCTATCCCTTTTCTCCTTCTCTGTGAGATGACACAAAATCACCCACAGGGGTTGACATGCTCTCATCTGTCTATTCTATCCCTTTTCTCCTTCTCTGTAAGATGACACAGAATCACCCACTAGGATTGACATGCTCTCATCTACTATCTGTTCTATCCCTTTTCTCCTTCTCTGTGAGATGACACAAAATCACCCACTAGGGTTGAGATGCTCTCATGTACTATCTGTTCCATCCCTTTTCTCCTTCTCTGTGAGATGACACAAAATCACCCACTAGCTCCTTCTCTGTGAGATGACGCAGTCACCCTCTAGGGTTGAGATGCTCTCATCTACTATCTGTTCTATCCCTTTTCTCCTTCTCTGTGAGATGACACAAAATCATTCACTAGGGTTGACATGCTCTCATGTACTATCTGTTCCATAGATGACACAAAATCACCCACTAACTCCTTCTCTGGCTTAAATAATGTTGGAAGGTGTGTAAAACACCAAACCATCATCATCATCTGTGATGTATGTTCAAGATCGCCATTCATCTTGCTCATTCTGCAATATATCTTCCTTAAGGGGACTGCATACTCCCTTTTTTGCCATTTTTGAGTAGGGACATAGCTACAAATCAGAGTGGGTATCCACATAATAATTTCGCTATTTCTGAACAAAAACATGTTGTGGGTGCTCATTAGAAGTGCCTCACTGAGGCGCTTCTAATGAGTACCCACAAGTATTGTTTTTATTGAGAAATATAAAACTGTTAATGCTTTTTAGTTGAAAAAGAACCCTTATCTGGAGCTATGTAGGGAGATAACTTTTGAGACTTCCTATTTACTTTCCTGCACACCAAGCCTCTTCTGAAAAGGGATCTACTCAAAAAAGGAATGAAAATTTCTCCCAAGGAGAGCAAATTCTTTCCTTTTAGAGGGTAGACTATTTTTCAAAAGGAAGGCAAAACCATTTTGACAGAGTTGCCTCCTCTGAAATTGTATCTGTTTCCCTTGAACCATTTACCGGTATGCCTAGCATCCTATAAAAGGGATATTGGCAAACAGTGTAGACCCTGAATGCAGCATCTGATCAGGATCTACACTCACTGTTTGCATTAAGTACAGGAATTTCTATAAAATATGGTAATAATAAAAAAGAAACCAGACACCCCTTCTACTGGAAATGGACCTGTTCAAAGAGTTGAGGTAGAAGAGTCCACTTGGCATAAATGAGTTAACCCTTGTCCTGCTGAACCTGGATATGCCATGCCTTGGCAAACAGTGTAGATCCAGAGCAGTTTGCTACTGAAGAACTGATCTGGATCTGCACTGTTTGTCACTGAATGTGTGGTTTTATCCATAACCTGGATCAAGCTATCTGATTGGCTGAAAATTAGAAGAGGGTATGGCATCTTAGTTTATTCAGCATGACAAGGGTTAATTAAACTTTTTGTTTTGATTACAGGGAATTGTGAAACAAGCACTCGGTGTATTGATAGCGCTCGCTGGTAATGATGAAATTAAAATTGCATTGGTTGCAGAAGGTGGAATAGAACTTGTCTTATCAGCAATGACACAACATCAGGTAGGCATTGTCTATGTGGTTTATATGTAACTGATAGCTATAGATGAGTTTTCTTCATCACAGTTCTTCCTGCCCATGAGGGCTTGTGGTATAGATGGACTGCTTGGTGCTTCAACAGTAGAACTGCTACACTCTGGTACCAAAAATTAATTATACCCCCGACATACAAAGTATGTGGGGGTATATAGTTTTCGCTTTTCCGTTTGTCCGTTCGTACGTACGTTCGTTCGTTCGTCTTTCCATCACAAGGTCAAAGTTTGTGCGTTACAGTTTATAAGACCTCATATTTTGAAGACCCTTGGATGGATTTCATTCATATTTGGCATGATGGTAGATATAGGTCTTAAGTTTTTATCAGCACCATCCCCACCCCGGGGGTGACCTGGGGTCAAGGTCACGGACATAGGATTTTCGTAAAAAAGTCAAAGTTTTTGTGGTTTAAGTTTATATAGCTATATCATCAAGACCCTTGAAGAATTTCATTTATATTTGACATGTTGGTAGACATTGGCCTAGCCTCTTACTCGGCATGATCCCCACCCTAGGTGTGACTGAGGTCAAGGTCACGAACTTAGAATTTTCATATAAAAGTAAAAAAATTTTGCATTTAAGTTTATATAGCCATATCATCAAGAGCTTTTATTTAAATTTTATTATCCCCTAACTGAAAGGTTGAGCGGATATAGCTATCAGCAAGAAATCTGTTCATCTGTCTGTCCGTCCGTTGAAGCATTATTTGTTCATACTTTATTTTTGTCTTAGGGTCAAAGTTTTTGCGTTAAAGTTTATAAGACCTCATATTTTGAAGACCCTTTGATGGATTTCATTCATATTTGGCATGATGGTAGATATAGGTCTTAAGTTTTTATCAGCACCATCCCCACCCCGGGGGTGACCTTGGGGTCAAGGTCACGGACTTAAAATTTTCATAAAAAAGTCAAAGTTTTTTTGTGTTTAAGTTTATATAGCTATACCATCAAGACCCTTTGAGGAATTTCATTTATATTTGACATGTTGGTAGATATAGGTCTAGAGTTTTACTCAGAATCATCCCCATCCCGGGGTATAACCTTGAGATCAAGGTCACAGACTTAGAAATTTCATATAAAAGTAAAAATATTTGCATCTAAGTTTATATAGCTATACCATCAAGACCTTTTGTTGAATTTCGTTATCCTACTACCGAGAGGTTTAGGGGATATAGCTATCAGCATGGAATCCATCTGTCCATTCATCCATATGTCTATCCATAAATGCATTATTGTGCACCCCATAACTCCGAACTACCCTTTGAGCTATTTTCAGGAAACTGTCAGGTTGTAGAGGGCATTTGGTAGGGTGTCAGGTACAAGAAAGACAACTAACTGACTTGGTCCATGAGTTATCTCCCCTTGTCTCCAGAATTGTAAAAATTTTGTGCGAACCATAACTTTAAAACATGTTACAATATTTTCATGATATTTCACCACTATGTATAGGACATTGAATAGGCATATCACATTCAAGAATGACACTCTGACTCCATTCTGCAGTTTTCTCCCTTGGTTATTTAAATCTTGTGCGGGCAATAACTCTAAAAATTCTTTAAGATATTTTTGTGTTATTTTACCGATATGTAGAGGGCATTGAGTAGGCAGGTGACCTTAAAATTTTCATTAAAATTTATATACCGTAGCTATATTATGAAGACCCTTTTGTTGGTTTCATTAATATTAAGCATGATGGTATATATAGGTCTAAAGTTTTTCTCAGCACCATCCCCAAGCTGGGGCATGGCTTTTAAGTCAAGGTCACAGACTTTTCATAAAAATGGCATTTTTGCTTATATTATAAAGACTGATTGATTTCACTAGTATATGGTGATAGTTATAGGGCTAAAGTTTTATTTAGCTCAATCCCTTCACCTGTGCCTGATCTTTGAGGTCAAGGGCTTCATATTATGTGTGATTGAATTTTTTCAATGTTATAACATATAGCATACAACTGCCATCTCCAGAGTCAAAGCTACATACTTTGTGCTCTTTAAAAACTGGCGGTAGCACTGGTCGGGGGTATACGTGCCCCACTGGGCACTTTGTCTAGTTAGTCAACTTTTTCTAAAATCCCATGGTCTTAATTTTTGACCCATTTTACTCTGGAGACCCCAAAAAGGGTAAATGACAAACAGTGCAGACCCAGATTAGATACTGCAGGGTCTCCATTGTTTGCAAATACAGTAAACTCTCATTATTACAAACTCCAAGGGACCCAACTATTTAGTTTGAGATAACAGTAGTTGTTATAAAAGGAGTGGAAATGTAAGGAACACATAACAAACTAAACGAACATTGCCCTTTATTTAGTTTGACTGAAGCTGTAGTTTGAGAGAATGAAAGTCAGCTGTTGTTCAGCCATTTTTCTCTAAATTGCATATCTAGGTATATCTAAATTGCATAAACCTAACATGCCTAAAATTGAAATTGGACTCTTCCAATATATGGTGCCAGGGAGTTTATTCAGTCTATAATGAATTAACCCTTGTCCTGCTAAGCCCGGATATACCCTGTTTTGCAAACAGTGTAGATCCAGATCAGTTGGCTTCTGAAGAAGCCAACTGATCTGGATCTGCACTGTTTGCCATCAAGTATGCAAATTTATAACAAAAATCTGGATCAAGTAATCTGATTGGCTGAAAATTAGAAGTGGGCGTGGTATCTTAATTTATTCAGCAGGACAAGGGTTAAGTACTGATTTTCGGCAGCAACGTGTAGTAAATTTAGGCAAGTTTTGAGTGTCGTTCATCTCATATTGGGTAAAAATCCAACATCTCATAATAACCCTAAATATTGGGACAGACAGGCCTGAGCAAATGGTGTAAACCCAGATCAGATGCCGCAGAATGCGGCATCTGATCAGGGTCTACACTGTTTGCCACTAGTCCCAAACTTTTTCAGACACATCAACAGGTAGTGAAAATGACTTGTTTAAATTTTAGGACAAATATGATGAGGTATTAAGATGTCCCAATACTCAGGGTAAATACTGTATACAAAATGTCCTGACACAATAGAAATACAGTGCACCCTTGAGAAGGGAAAAGTTGGCTGTCATTTCAGAGTTTAAACAACATTTACAGAAATCATTACAAAAACATGCCTATTCAACTATACTGAAAATTTTACCACCAAAAAATGAAAATTTTCAGATTAAAAATTCTGATATTCTTCTTATTTCTGCTCAAAACATAGATTGCTGGTACTCATTAGAACTGCCTCAGTGAGATGGTTCTAATGAGTACCCACAATCTATGCTTTTGAGCAGAAATAAGAAAATTAATGTATATCCCTGTAAACCCCAGTTTTACTGCATAAAAGTGGGGTTTAAGGGGATCAAAACTACATAGGCGTGTTTTCGTGATATCATGAAAATGGCTGTTATAGAAAGGTGTAATTGTTGGAAGATTGACCATTAGTTGCAATTCCACTGTATTGCTGATGGATATTAACGCTTAGGCCAAATAAAAAATTATGTGTGTTTGGGGTACATGTTAGAAAAAAATAGGTAGGGTAGGCAGGGATTTTTTTTTTTTTTTTTAACATTTTTTTTTATGAAAAATAATACCATAATTACCAACTATATTTGGACTTTGCACATAATGCACATAAAATTTTACCAAGTCTGTTTGATTTTCCTTAAATGTTTCTAAAAGTACTGATAGAATGGCAAACAGTGTAGACCCTGATCAGACTGCTCCTTTAGGAGCAGTTTGATCTTGGTCTACACTGTTTGCTCAGCCCTTCTTATCGGAATGTTTAGCACATTTTTTTTTGTTTTTGGATAAAACATGAAAAAAATTGCTAGGTTTCATCAGGAAAATTAGGTAGGGTAGGGTTACCCTAAACACACATTTCTTTTTTATTTGGCCTTAGCATGCAGGGTAAGAAGTTCAGCAGATGACATTTTGAAATAGCTTACAATTTTTTTCCAAGAAAATAAGTTTTGTCGTTTCATGCAAATTGTCTGCTACTGTCAGAGGTCTTTTGTGGGGAATATAAATGATAACTCCTTGGAGTAAGGAAATATTTCCTTTATATTGCTGTCATGACGTGGCAGACTAAGACACACATGTAAATGAACTAGTGACACAAAACTTATTGGCATGCTTTGAATTTGAAAACATCATGAGAGCATAAAACTGAATCTGAAGAGAAAAAAAATCATTTAATTTATGATACATAATATATGTTAATATTTCAGTTTAAAATACAGGAAATATTTCCCTTGAGACTTGCGAATCTTATGAACAAACTTGTGCTATTCCCCTCATTTGTTAGCTCACATGAGCACAAGTGCTCATGGTGAGCTATTTTGGTCAGTCAATGTCCGTCGTGTGTTGTGCATCGTGCGTCGTCTGTCGTGCATCGTCCGTCGTGCGGCGTCAACAATTGCTTTAAAAGCCTACTCCTTCTACACCCCTGGGCCAATTGACTCGATACTTGGTAGGAAGCATCAGGGTGACCTGTAGATCAAAAATAGCTAAAATCGTGCCGATCGGAAATCCAAGATGGCCGCCATGGCCGCCATCTTGAAAATCTATTTTTTCGCTTCTTCTCCTGAACTGAAAGGCCAATTGCTCCAAACTTGCTAGGAAGCATCGGGGTGACTTGTAGATCAAAAATAGCGAAAATTGTGCCGATTGGAAATCCAAGATGGCCGCCATGGACTAAGCCTGCCCAGTAAACGTGTCATGACCCCATTGGGTTGACTGGGCCGTAAAACCTCAACACAAACAAACAAACAAGGACTAAGCCTGCCCAGTAAACGTGTGGTTAGGTAAACTGACCACACTCGATATGACACCATTGGGTTGACTGGGCCGTAAAACCTCAACACAAAAAACAAAAAACATATTTCCAGTATTTTACCTGGCTCCAGATTAGAAAGGTATCAGAGAAATCATTTTCTTATTTCTACACAGAAACACATGTTGTGGTGTTCATTAGAACATTCTACATATGTTTTCATGGAGAAATTAGAAAAATGACTACACAATTTGGTTACAAAAAGTGTCTTATTTGGAGCTATTTTTTAAACGAGGTGAACAACCCTTATATTGTCAACCCTTAATGTTGTGTTTTTTCCTGTTTTAGGCTGTTTCTCAGATTGCCTCACTTGGCTGTCAGTTACTGGCAACCCTGGCCCTTCGGCAGCCAGTGAACTGTGGGAAGATTATCGACTGTAATGGACATCATGTGATACTTCAAGCCATGAAAATACATCCTAGTGTAGACTCTGTTCAGGTTGGTAATGCCCTATTTACCCAAGGTATTGAGACACCTTAACTCCTTACCTTACTTGTAACAAATCTGAACAACTCCATTTTGCTATCTACCATATTTATCCTGCTATCCTTTCGACATCACTTGGAAAGACGTTTTTTGCTTGGTGTTTTATTATAAATGAAAATATTTTGTTCTGATTGATCATATCTTATCAGAAACCATTTGTCTTTTCTGTTTCTGTGTTTTGTTCTCAAATATTTACCATAAAAATAAATTTACGGCCATTAATTGGTCTGAACTATGCACTTTCTATAGTAAGTGATTTTTTTAAATTTTTGTTTAAGTAAAAAATTTTTTTCTTTGCTGAATTTTATTTATTGATGTTTCACAACAATATTGTGAATATTTCAGAAAAATTGAATAAGTGGAAGTTGTTGAAAATCTGTCTCCAAGTTACCTACCCTATAGGTTTCTGCATAATTTTCATTCATTTTTACTAAAGGAAAAAGTGAAAATATTTGATTTTTGAAAAAAAACAATGACTAGAATAAAAGTTTTTGTGCATAAGTAGTTACGACAAATGGTTTTGCATTAAATAATGACAAAAATTTGCAAATTTACTTCTGTGTAAAGTGCCAAGCAAAAACCGATTTTCTGAAAGATGTCGAAAGCACAGTAAGTGTTGGGATACCTCAACTCCTTAGACTACTTGTCCTAAAATTTGAAAAGGTCTGTTCTGCTACCTGTTGATGTGTCTAGAATATTGCAGTATGCATGGAAAACAGTGTAGATCCCGATCAGATGCCGCATTCTGCGGCATTTGATCTGGGTCTACACTGTTTGCAAAGGCCTATCTGTTTCAGTACTTAAGGTTATTACCATGTTATTGTGTCCAAATATTGCTAGATGAGTTGTAAACAGTGTAGACCCTGATTAGACATCATGTTCTGCTGCATCTGATCTGGGTCATCACTGTTTGCTCAGGCTTGTCAGTCCAAATAAATAGACTTACAGTAATTTGATAAAATCGAACTTTCTTAGAAATCATCCTGGGTCCGCCCCTGATACTTGTTTTGAAATTGATACCACTCCATTTTACTGCCAATTGATGTGTCTAAAATATTGGATGAGTGGCAAACAGTGTAAACCCTGATCAGACTAAGTATTCTAACAGCATCTTACATTGTTTTCTCAGGCCTGCCTTTCCTTATACTTTGGGAAATAAAGGTAGTCTTTCATCCAGGGTCTTTTGTGTAGTTGCTGACAATTTGCTCTTTATAGCTGGCCTCAGTGGCTCAGTTATATGCAGGTTCGATTGTGATCAGGATCATGGGTTCGAGCCCATCCGGGTCCGACAATATTCTTTCATAGAGATTGATGGTGAAATATTTTCTATGGTCAGTCTTGTCCTTCTGCTGATTCAAGAAGGACATTTGTCAGTTTCTGGCAAAAGAAGGTGCACAAGTACTAGTCATAACGAAAACATGCCTATTTATTATACTGAAAATTTTACTACCAAAAAATGAAAATTTTCAGATAAAAAAACTCTGATATTTTATATTTCTGCTCAAAACATAGATTGTGAGTACTCATTAGAACTGCGTTGATGAGGCAGTTCTAATGAGTACTCATAATCTATACTTTTGAGCAGAAATAAGGAAAATAATGTATACCCCTGTAAACCCCAGTTTTTACTAAGTAAAAGTGGGGTTTAAAGGGGTCACAATTATATAGGCATGTTTTCGTGATGTTAACCACTTAGAGGATTAAACCTGCCCAGGAATAATGTGTTTAGATAAACTGACTGGCTCGACATGATCTTAATGGGTTGACTGGGCCGTTAGAATCAGAAATTCAGAATTTGCTCCCTACTGTGCAAATACATCCAGATTCTTTTTTAATTTTTAACCGGCAGAGTCTGCATTAGATATTAGATATCATGCATTTTAAAATTTTTTCCATAGTTTTCCCAGAAAAAGAGCTTGGCATTATAATTCATTTGGGGGGTGGGGGGAAAGAGAAACATGTCACCAGTTATAGAGCTGTAGATTGTAGATGAGAAGCATATCCAGAGAAAGTTTTCTATTTTTTTATGAAAAATATGTTGTGGGTACATTTTAGAAGTGCCTTGGAGAGGTATGTTAAATGAGTATCCGTAGGTCTAGATAGGAGTGAGTATCAGGAAATAGTTTTCTTATTACTCGACGAAAACATATGTTGTGGGTACTCATTAGAAGCACCTTGCTGAGACGCTTCTAATGAGTACCCACAACATATGTTTTCGTTGAGTAATGAGAAAAATATAGATACTTTTTGCTTATCAAGAGCTATGTATATCTGTAACATATTTTTTACAAAGTCTATATCAGTGTGTTTTTATCGAAAGAACTTGTCCAGAGAATTATTTGCTGAATATGTTGTGGGTACTCATTAGAAGGGCCTTGGTGAGGTGCTCCTAACGAGTATCCACAACATGTGTTTTCTTGGAGAAATAAGAAAAATATTAATACTTTTTGGTTGAAAAAAGTGCCTTATCTGGAGCTATGAAACTAGATTTTGGCCATATTGTGTGCAGGCTGTCCCTAGTTTCTTTTGATTGGATATGAAACAACTTTGATTTTCTGAGATTTGACCTTATATAACTACCATACTGTCGTGTGAATAACTTAGTAAGTCACTTTGACCTTCTTGTATTTAGATATACATTAGAACCTGTATGAATAGTCACCTCAACAACGGCCACCTGCTTATAACAGCCACTTTTCTGATTTTCTAGAGTGCGGTTTTACTACCATAGCTCCTGGTAAGACACTTTTTCTAACCAAAAAGTCGACCCTCGTTATCTCGACCTCGCTTATCTCGAATTACCACTTATATCGAAGTGAAATTCTGGTCCCTGTTTTTACATGGCAATCTAAGTATTGTGGAAAAGAGGAGAAATTGCTCCTAAGGAGCAATTTCTCCTCTTTTCCACAATATTTTCAATATATCTCTAACCTCAGGCGTCAAATTACATATTCATTTGTTAAATGTGGTTGTTCGATTAATTTTTTTTCCTCACTTCCGCAACACTGATATGTCGAGGTACGGATATCTGGAAGTGTTTCAGAGAGCCCTTGGAATTCGAGATAATGAGAGTCAACTGTACATATATTTTTTCTTATTATTCCAAGAAAACATATGTTGTTTGTACTCATTAGCAGTGCTTCAGTGAGATGCTTCTAATGAGTACCCACAACATATGTTTTCATGCAGAAAAAAAAAACAAAAAAACAAAAACATATTTACCTGATACTCCTCTAGAAATATGATTTTAGCTGGCTGGGGAGTGGGTGGGTGGGGTAAGGTCAGCATTTCCCACAAGATTGCATGTGTGCCCAGCAAAAACTCTGATCCTCCTCTAGAGATATGATTTTAGCTGACAGGGGAGTGGGTGGGTGCCCAATAAAGACTCTGATCAGCTTGCACAGAGGCATTAGTGCAAGCTGATCTGAGTCTTCCATGTCTGCCTGAAAATACTTTGGCTCTTTGACTATCCAAAGACTAAGATTACACTGCCCAGATGCAAACAGCAAAGGCCAAGGCAGGTTAGCATGCAAATGTGTCCTGTATAGTCAGGTCATTTGATGCTTACCGGTATATTCTTTAGTATTAAGGGGAATTTATATACTTCCAGGGAGGCAACTCTATGAAAATTGTTTTGCTTTCCTTCTGAAAAGGGGTCTACCCTAAAAGGAAAGAATTTGCTCCCTGTGGGAGCAAATTCTTTCCTTTTAGAGTAGACCCCATTCAGAAGGGGCTTGGTGTGTATAAAAGCAAAGAGGAAGTAAAATAAAATTGTCTCCCTTTTAAAAATGGTGAAAATCTGACAAATGTATTCAGTCCCCTTGAATGATTCCGTAGGTGGACAGTGAAGGATCTGATCGGACTACACACTTGTGCATGCTTCTCAGGGCATTTGCTGTTTGCATATACCACAAAAGCACCTTATCACATTGCATATTCATGGCTAATTCCTTGATGCATGTATCCTACAGAAACATGGTTGCCGAGCAGTTCGAAACATTGTAGCAAGGATGAGAGACTACTGTGATTTATTTCTTCAGCTTGGAGCTGAAGGAATCATAAATGATGCTTTGAAGTTAAAGGAGAGCGAAGATGAAGCTAAAGGTGCCCTCCGTGACCTGGGCTGTAATGTAGAATTGAAAGAAAGATGGACTGGGCAGAAAGGGGCCTTGCAGCAATTTTCACACATTGTTGAGGTATGACAAGAAGAAATCTTACTTTTACCAAGGATGCATCTCATACTTGGCAAGTAGAAATGATACTTAACAGATTATGCATCCCATGCTGGACAAGTAGAAATTATACTTTACGGTGTGTGCATTCCATAGTTGACAAGTACTTGAAGTAGAGATGATAATTAACATCTACAGTGAAACCTCTGTAAGAAAGCCACCTTTGAGATTGACTTTAGTGGTTGGTGTGGAAAGGTGGCTATCTTATAAAGGTACATGTCATGTAATTTTGCTAGCAAAATTACATGGCATGTACCTTTATAAGACAGCTACCTTTTTCACATCAACCTAACCGGCACAGTGGCTCAGTGGTAGAGCGTCCGCTTTGTGACCGGGAGGTTGCGGGTTCGATCCCCGGCCGGGTCATACCAAAGACTTTAAAAATGGTACTAGCTGCTCTTTCGCTTGGCGCTCAGCATTAAGAAAGTAGAGCTAGAACTGGTCAGCTCAGTGTCAGTATAATGTGACTGGGTGGAATATCATGTCAAAGTGTCTGGGGCGTGATATTTCAGTGAGGCAGCACTCTAAAAGTGAGCATTGAGCTCCCTGCCACATCCAGACACCGTCGCGATATGACTGAAAAAGGTTGAAAGCGACGTTAAGCCCAAATCAAACAAAACAAATTCACATCAACCACTGTTTAAAGTCATTCTCATAGGTGGCTGTCTTACACAGGTTTCACTGTAGTAAGCATCTTGTGCTAGGCAAAAAGAAACATACTTTACAGTATGCATTCCATACTTGACAAGTAGATTTTGCATCCAATACTTGACAAGTAGAAACCATACTTGGTTTAAACTTTATTTTGGTTGCTTCAAATACAACGTAATTTACAACAATACAGTATTTTCCAGGATATGACTGTAAGCCTTAGCTTGTCTGAAAGTCATCTCCTGGACACCATACTTTACAATGTATGCATTCCATACTTGACAAGTAGAAATCATACTTATGCAGAGTATGCACCCCATACTTGACAAGTGGAAGTTGTATATTAACAGCATATGCATTTTATTCTTGACAAGTAGAAAACATGCTTTCACAGAGTATGCATTCTATATAAAAGTAGAAGACATACTTTTCAAACAATGCATCCCATACTTGACAAACAGAAATCATACATTTACTTTATATATTATGCATATAAAAGAAGAAGCATGATTATAACACTTCAGATGATTTTTGGGAGGGAGTTTATAGGAGTCATCATGTGAGGCAAATGGTGCTTGGTCGGTCCATCTGTAAGTTTGTGATACTAACTACAGTAAAACCTCAATGGCTCGAACATCTTCGGGACCGTGGAAATTTATTTGAAACATTGGTGGTTTGAGCCACTGAGGGTTAATCATGGCTCCAGGTCAGGAAGCAAATAGTGATAATTTAGGAAAGTCTTTTTGATCTTCTATACAGTAATGGTATGTTGAGTGTACTCATTAGAATCACCTCAATGAGGTGCAATTTCATGATAAAATAAGAAAATTTCCCTAAATATTTGCTTTCTTGAGCTATCGGAAGAAGATTGTAGGGTCTCAAAAACAAGTTAGACTCATCCAAGGTAAAAAAACCATTGGTGTTCGAGTCCTGGAGGTTTTACTGTACTTCTACAGTTTTTGTTAGATTTTCATGAAATTTCAAATAGTGTGGAATGTAATATGATTGTTGCAGGGTCATCTGCCCTTGGCTTTTTAGTCTGTCTGTCCAACTTTTGACTAGAATTATTTCTGCATTTTTTTTTCTGTACATAGGTTTTTCTTGGAACCTTACAGAAATGATCTGCTTAATGAGATGGTAAATGTCCTAAAATTTTGTACACCAAAGGGTCTGACAAAATGCATATGCAAACAGTGAAGACCTAGATCTTACTAAGGAGCAGTCTGATCAAGGTCTACACTGTTTGCCGTTCCACTAAGTATTTTAAGAAACAACTGCACAAGCAAAAATTAGGCCAAAAAGGGATGGAATAAAGTGTTTGAAATTTAAGGACAATTACTGTAGAAGTGCATGACATGTAAACATTTTCATTGCAAGGTTATCTGCCTTTGGCACTCAAATCTGTCTGTCCAACTTTATGGCACTACAGTTTTGTTAGATTTTCATAACACTTTACAAAATTTATCAGCATGATGAGTAGTAATGTATGTCAAAAAAAAAAAAAAAAAATCTTTCGTTGCAGGTTTATCTACCCTTGACACTTAAATCCATCTGTCCTTAATTCTGTTATCAGTGGCAATGTAGGATATAAATCACATTTAGTGATAGCTCTGCTGTATGCATCCCAAGTCATACTTTGCATCCCATACTTGACGTTGAATTCATACTTCTACAGAGTGTGCAACTTATACTTGACAAGGAGAAACCATACTTTTACATAGTATGCATCCAAAACTTGCCATGTAGAAATTGTTATTTTTGATAAGTATGCATCCTGTACTTAATGTTGAAATCATATTTTGCAATGCATCCAATTATGAACAAGTAGAGAAATCATGTTTTTGCAACATGATTGACAAGTAAAAGTCATACTGTCACAGATAATGCATCCTTTACTTGACAAACAGAAGGTTCAACCCTCACCGAGGTCGGCAACATTCTTTCGTGGAGATTGATCATGAAATATTTTCTATGGTCATTCTCTCCCTTCCGCTGATTCAAGAAGGGCAGTTGTCAGTTTCTGGCGAAAGAATGTTGTTATGTAACAGGGTGTTCAATTGTTTAAACAACATGTTTACTATGTTTCCATAAATAGCTTTATTTACTATGTTTCCAAAAATAACTTTCTGGAATGTTCAACATGTTTACAATAACATGATGTTTACGTCCTTGATTCTGGACTGGGTTGATTTTGGAATGTCATGGAAGATTTAGAAGTTTCTTGATTGGAACTGGAAAATAAGAGATGCTTGTAGTAAATTCTTTTTCTAGAACCTTCTTTGATATTATATAAGGAGAACAGATTTTCATCTGGGCATCTTTGTATACTTTCACTGGAAATTATTCTATACTGGATTACTTTACTTTTTCATTCATTCAGGACTTAAATTCTGAATTCAGGAACATTAAATTGTGGGATCAGAAACTGATATTCAAAGGATTTGTTTTATAAATTCTCATGGATTATTTCAGAGGGACTTTGTGACATAAACTTGAAAGGTACTGTCTACTTACATTCTTTTGTTTTGAATCTTGTCTTATTTTTTTTTGTGGAATAAATATTGTTAATAATTTAAAACTTGTTGCTGGTTTCACTTTCATTTCTTTCTCGTTATGCCTGGCTCGTAACAGAAATTGGGGGCTCGTCCGGGATCGAACATTTTCTTGAGCTAAAACAAGTTTGAGCTTTTTAAAGAAAACAAATATTGATTTTTAAGGAAAAAATATTTGTTTGCTATAAAACAAGTACTGACTTTTAAAAAATCTCAGTAAATATAAAAATATTTGTTTCATAAAAAACAAGTATTGACTTTCAAAAAATATTATAATAATAATAAAAATAAAAAAAAGCAAGTATTGACTTTTGAAAAATATCAATAAATAAACTCTGATTGATAAATTTTCTTGATAAAACCAGCAAATAGCAATCATGTCATTTGACCTTCAAGCTTTTATCACTGCGCCTTCGCAGGAGCTGTTAGATTTGGCCAAAAAGTCTGATTTGTTGGATATTGCTGCTCACTATGAATTGACTACCGTCAACAAGTCCATGTTAAAACAGGAAATAAAAAATATTTTGGTCCAATTTTTGGTTGATAAGGAAATTCTTGATTCTTCTGCTTTGTCTCTTGTTCTCGTAACTCAGACTGGTTTGCATATGTGAGAGCTTGAAATTCAGAAGCAAATTGAGTTAGAAAAATTAAGATTAGAACAAGAAAGACAAATGCAGAAAGAAAGAATGGAAATGGAAGAGAGGGAGAAAGAAAAAGAAAGACAAATGCAGAAAGAAAGAATGGAAATGGAAGAGAGAGAGAAAGAAAAAGAAAGACAAATTCAGATAGAAAGGGAAAAATTAAAGTTTGATACAGAAGAAAAAGAAAGAGAGAGACAATTTAATTTAAGAATGAAAGAACTAGAAATGCAAAATATGACAGTAAAACGGCAACCTTTAGACTCTGGCTCTCATTTTGATGTTACCAAACACATTAGATTAGTTCCTCCATTTCAGGAAAAAGAGGTTGACAAATATTTTCTTCATTTTGAAAAAGTAGCAGAAAATTTAAAATGGCCAAAAGAGCATTGGACCTTGCTTTTGCAAAGTGTTATAATTGGGAAGGCTTGAGAAATTTATACTCAGCTGACTGTCGAGCAGAGCTCCAGTTATGATACTGTAAAGGAATTAATTCTTAAGGCTTATGAGTTGGTCCCTGAGGCTTACAGGCAAAAATTTAGGAACTGTAAGAAAGATAATGTGCAGACCCATGTAGAATTTGCTAGAACTAAAGAACAGCTATTTGATAGGTGGTGCTCTTCAAAGAAAATTGGCTCTAATCATGAAAAACTTAGGCAGCTCATGCTTGTAGAGGAGTTCAAAAGGTGCATAAATTCAGACATTAAGTCCTTTTTAGATGAGAAACAGGTTGAAACTTTGGAAGCTGCAGCTCGACTTGCAGATGATTATACTTTAACACATAAAGTTTCCTTTATTAACAAGTCAAATCCCTCTAGAAGACCATTTTTCCCACATTCAGGATCCAAACATTGTCCTAGTAATACACCTGGCAGTCATAGCCAAACAATTACTCCCAAACCCAAACCTTCTGGTGAAAATAAAGATCAAAATCCCTTATCTCAACCAATTTGCAATTATTGCAAAAGGACAGGTCATGTTATATCTGAATGTTTACATTTGAAAAGAAAGAAAGAAAAACAAGAGGGGCTTAAACCTACAGGCCTTACCTCTTTACGGTCAAAACCGCAGTCATGTGTTAAGGAGGAAGATCCTATCCAGACCGAAAGGCCTGAGACTGATTCTGTTATGGAGATTTATGAACCATTCTTATCAGATGGTTTTGTGTCACTAAATAGTGACTATGCCCAGTCTACCCCAATTAAAATCTTACGAGATACCGGAGCTTCTCAATCCCTTATTTTAGCAGATACTCTGCCTTTTTCTGAGAAGACTTCTTCTGGGACAAGTGTCCTTATTCAGGGTGTAGAGTGTGGATTTGTTAATGTTCCTCTTCATAACATTTATTTATCCTCAGACTTGGTAACTGGTTTAGTGGCTGTTGGTATTCGACCTTCTTTACCTTTTAAAGGTGTTCACTTACTATTAGGCAATGACTTAGCAGGAGATAAGGTTGTGGTAAACCCACTTTTGACTAACATACCTTGTATTGATCAGCCACCTGATCCCATTGAACAGGAAATCCCTGATCTTTACCCATCATGTGCCGTTACAAGGGCCATGGCAAAGAAAGCAAAACAGAATGATGAGGACATTGACTTAACTGATACCTTTTTGGGTCAGTCTTTTAAACATGAGATTACAAATTCTCTTTCATCCAGCCTGTCTGACAAACAGACGGAGTTACATAACAAGTTAGAGTCCAGTCATTACTCTGCAATATTAAATGACCAAGGTCAAGGTAATGACATGGTGTCAAGGTCCCAGCTTTGTAAGGAACAGCATAATGATCCTGAAATTTTGCCTTTACTTGAAAGGGCTTTAGATGAGAAAGAAATAGATCAAGTCCCAGTCTGTTTCTATGTCAAAAATGGAATTCTAATGAGAAAATGGCATCCTCCTGATGTCTCAGCAGAAGACGAGTGGACTGTTAATCACCAAATAGTGGTTCCAAGGGTTTATCGCCCTGAAATTTTGAACTTGGCCCATGACACTCCCATGTCAGGTCATTTAGGTATAAATAAGACCTATCACAAAATTCTTAACCATTTTTACTGGCCAGGGTTAAAATCTGACGTTTCTCAATTTTTCAAATCTTGCCATACTTGTCAGATGGTAGGAAAACCCAACCAGACAATACCAAAAGCTCATTTACAGCCCATACCTGCTTTTGATGAACCTTTTAGCAGAATAATTATTGACTGTGTTGGTCCCTTGCCCAAAACAAAGTCAGGTAATGAATATCTTCTCACTATAATGTGTGCTTCTACACGTTTCCCAGAAGCCATTCCACTTCGGAATATTAAAACAAAGAATATTGTTAAGGCTTTGGTTAAGTTTTTCACATTTGTAGGCCGCCCAAAGTCTGTTCAGTCAGATCAGGGCTCAAATTTCATGTCAGGAATTTTTCAGCAGGTCATGCATGAGTTGGGCATTACTCAATATAAGTCATCGCCTTACCATCCTGAAAGTCAAGGTGCCCTGGAAAGATTTCATCAGACACTGAAAAATATGATCAGATCATACTGCTTTGACACTGAAAAAGATTGGGATGAAGGCATTCATTTGTTGTTGTTTGCCGTTAGAGAATCTGTTCAGGAATCTCTTGGTTTCAGCCCATTTGAGCTGGTATTTGGCCACACTGTGCGTGGACCTTTGAAACTTTTGAAAGAGAAATTTCTCTCAAATGATGACAGTTCTCTGAACTTACTTCAGTATGTATCAGATTTTAAAGACAGACTGTCTAGAGCTTGTGAGGCTGCTCGGACAAATCTTAAGTCAGCACAAAGGAAAATGAAACGTTGGTATGATGAAAATGCAAAAGAAAGAACATTCATGCCTGGAGACAGGGTACTTGCTCTTTTGCCTATTCCTGGCAAACCATTGCAAGCCAGGTATTACGGCCCTTACACTGTAGATAAACAGATAAGTGATGTAAATTACATTGTTAACACTCCTGGGAGACGCAAACAAAAACAATTATGTCATGTTAACATGCTTAAACAATACATAGATAGGGATAGCTCTTCTGTTACACCAATTAGTGTTGTTAGTTCAGTCCCTCAGGAACAAAGTGAAATGAACTCTGAAGACATGAACTTCATCAAATCTGATCCTGCTTCATCAAAACTCCAGAATTCTGACATTCTAAAGGATCTCGACCAGAAACTTTCACACTTAGATCCAGTCCAAAGAAAAGAACTGAAACATTTAATTCATCAATATGAACACTTATTTCCGGATATTCCTACAAGGACTGACAAAATTTATCATGATGTGAATGTTGAGGACTCACAACCTGTCAAACAACATCCATATAGAATGAACCCAACAAAACAAAAATATCTTAAGGAGGAAATTCAGTATTTGCTCGACAATGATTTTATTGAACCAAGTCAAAGTGAATGGAGTTCACCTTGCATTCTTGTGCCAAAACCGGATGGATCATATCGGTTGTGCACCGATTACAGGAAGGTCAATAACTTGAGCAAAACAGACACTTTTCCCATACCAAGAATGGATGACAGTATTGACAAAATTGGAAATTCAAAATATATAACTAAATTTGATCTTCTGAAAGGATTTTGGCAAATTCCTCTTACAGAAAGAGCTAAAGAGATCTCAGCATTTGTTACTCCTGATGGATTATATCACTATAAAGTAATGCCTTTCGGAATGAAAAACTCTCCGGCAACATTTCAACGCTTAATCAACACCATAATAGCTGGAATTGAGCATTGCGATGCTTACATCGATGACGCCATCATATACAATGATGAATGGAATCACCATCTTGGAACTATCAAAGTATTCTTTGATAAACTAAGTGAAGCAAACTTGACAATAAACCTTGCTAAAAGTGAATTCTGTCATGCAACTTTAACATTTCTAGGACATGTTGTGGGTCATGGTCAGGTTAAACCTATAGAGGCTAAAGTTGAAGCTATTTCAAATTTTCCGGTGCCCACATGCAAAAGACAACTGATGAGGTTTCTTGGTATGGCCGGTTATTACAGAAAATTCTGTAATAATTTTTCTGTCATTGCTGAGCCACTGACTAATTTACTTAGTAAAAGAATGAGGTTTAAGTGGACCAGTGATTGTCAGAATGCCTTTGATAAACTGAAAGCCATACTGAGAAGTGAGCCGGTTCTCTTGGCACCAAATTTTAATAAAGAATTCAAGCTAGCAGTGGATGCAAATGATGTTGGTGCAGGTGGTGAATTGCTGCAAGAGGATGACAATGGTGTGGATCATCCAGTTTGTTACTTTTCCAAAAAGTTTAACAAACATCAAAAGAATTATTCTACAGTAGAGAAAGAATGTTTGTCTCTCATTCTTGCTCTTCAACATTTTGAAGTTTATCTGACTTCTTCATCCTCACCTATTGTTGTTTTCAGTGATCACAATCCACTGACTTTCATCCATAAGATGAAAAACAAGAATCAGAGGTTGCTCAGATGGAGCCTGTTGTTACAGGAATACAATCTTGACATCAGGCATATCAGGGGAAAAGATAATATTATTCCTGATGCCTTGTCCAGAGCATGATGTCTTGATCTGTGGTTTCCTGTAACTTGCTGTATATAAGATAATAATTGCCTTTATCATTATTTTATTTTATGATAATTTTAGGGCAAAAAAAAGCTTTATTACATAAATCTTTCTTTTCCCTGAAGAAGGGGAAGTGTTATGTAACAGGGTGTTCAATTGTTTAAACAACATGTTTACTATGTTTCCATAAATAGCTTTATTTACTATGTTTCCAAAAATAACTTTCTGGAATGTTCAACATGTTTACAATAACATGATGTTTACGTCCTTGATTCTGGACTGGGTTGTTTTTGGAATGTCATGGAAGATTTAGAAGTTTCTTGATTGGAACTGGAAAATAAGAGATGCTTGTAGTAAATTCTTTTTCTAGAACCTTCTTTGATATTATATAAGGAGAACAGATTTTCATCTGGGCATCTTTGTATACTTTCACTGGAAATTATTCTATACTGGATTACTTTACTATTTCATTCATTCTGGACTTAAATTCTGAATTCAGGAACATTAAATTGTGGGATCAGAAACTGATATTCAAAGGATTTGTTTTATAAATTCTCATGGATTATTTCAGAGGGACTTTGTGACATAAACTTGAAGGGTACTGTCTACTTACATTCTTTTGTTTTGAATCTTGTCTTATTTTTTTTTGTGGAATAAATATTGTTAATAATTTAAAACTTGTTGCTGGTTTCACTTTCATTTCTTTCTCGTTACGCCTGGCTCATAACAATGTGCTCAATACTGGTTAACCGCTTAGAGGATTAAGCCTGCCCAGTAAACGTGTGGTTAGGTAAACTGACCGTGCTCGACATGACCCCATTGGGTTGACTGGGCCGTAAAACCTCAACACAAACAAACACACTTTTACAGAACTTGCATCTCATACTTGACAAACAGAAATCGTAATTTTACAGAACGTTTATTTCATACTTGACAAGTAGAAATCATGCTTTAACAGATTATGCAGATTATTACCATAATTTAAATGTAAAAATCATACTTTTATATAGTATACACTCCATACTTGACAAGTAGAATCATACTTTAGCAGAGTATGGATCCCATATTTGCCAAGTTGATATTTACATACACAAAATATGCATTGCATACCTGACAAGTTAAAATCATACTTTTATATAAGACTGTGCATCCCATATTTGACAAGTTGCAATATTATGTGTTGTCTGCTTGAAATGTAAAAATCATACTTTTATATAGTATACATCCCATACTTCACATGTAGAATCATACTTTAACAGAGTATGCAGCCCATACAGCAAGTTGACATTATAAATATAATGTATGCATCCCATACTTGACAAGTAAAAACCATACTTTTACAGAACATGCAGTTACAGAGTAAGCATTCCTGACTTAATAAGTAGAAATTAGTAGATATTATGATTTTGCAGAGTATGCGTAGTAATTCATGCGGGCAGAGTATGCATAGTAATTCATGCGGGCAGAGTATGCATAGTAATTCATGCGGGCATTAATATTTTGTGTGAATTATCTGCAAGAGAGATAATTCATGTGAACAGGGTTGTGGAATTATCCAATTTTATAACATGTCCATGGACTAGTAAATGGTGTAAATCCACTTGTTCAAGCAAGGTTTACTTGAGAGAGATAATTCATGTGAACAG
The DNA here is from genome assembly GCA_964016985.1 of Anodontia alba. NCBI lineage: Eukaryota > Metazoa > Mollusca > Bivalvia > Lucinida > Lucinidae > Anodontia > Anodontia alba. The sequence goes on from OZ024829.1 coordinate 82,577,822, forward strand.
GGTTGTGGAATTATCCAATTTTATAACATGTCCATGGACTAGTAAATGGTGTAAATCCACTTGTTCAAGCAAGGTTTACTTGCTGGAAAATTGACGTTTTTGTTATTTTTTGAAAAAAAAAATAACAAACAAAAAAACAACAACAACAAACACCTGTCATGTGCAGAGAAAAAAACATAATCTCATAATCTGGATTACTCTTTTTAGCTAGAACAATGAAGTCCTTGTTCCAGGACAAGTAAATTGAAATTTCTTACTTGTCCTCAGGGAAATGAGACAAGCTGGACAAGTTGGCCATGGTACTTCCACAGCTCTGCATGTGAATTATCAAGCTTATTTTTCTCTGAAAAGTAGAAAGAAATACAGTCAAACTTCAATGGCTCGAACATCTTTGGGACCATTGAAATTTGTTCGAAATATGAGTAGTTCGAGCCACTGAAGTTTAATCATGGCACAAGATCAGGAAGCAAATAGTGATAATTTAGGGAAATCTTTTCTATTTTCTACACAATTATTGTATATTGAGTGTACTCATTAGAATCATCTTGATGAGGCAATTCTAATAAGCACACACAACACACAATTTCATGATAAAATGAGAAAAATTCCCTAAATATTTGTTTTCTTGAGCTGTCAAGAATTTCGTAGGGATTCAATAACAAGTTCGAATTAGCCATGGTAAACGAGCCATCGGTGGTGGAGCTATCGAGGTTTTACTGTAGACTGATGTCTGCTTCTGTTGAAACTGGCTCTTTGTGGGTTAGTTTAGTTCTTAGTGTTTCAGTGTTCATGGAATTTGTGATATCTTCTTCAAATTCCAGTTTTGCCTTGAAAAAGTGTGTAGACCTGAATAGGCCCCATTGATGCATAGGCTGGTCTGGGTCAACATATTTTATATGTTAAATCCTTGAAGTACCAATCACAAAGGAGATGACAGGGGCTTTTTCTTTAAAAAAAAAATGGGACTTACAGTTCCATGTGAATCATCTGCTAGCCTTAATTTTCTCTGAAAATGAAAAAAAAAAAAAAAAAAAAAATATTAGAGAATGTTGTCTGGAACAATTTTGAATGATGCTAGAGATGGAAAGATATGTTGGGTTGATTTGGTCAGTTTTGTAAGTTTATTTGAAAGTGTTCAGTTTTGTTGTTTCAAGAAAAGATTGATTGCTGTAATAACCCTAAATATTGGGACAGACAGGCCTGAGCAAACAGTGTAGACCAAGATCAGATGCTGCAGAATGCAGCATTTGTTCAGGATCTACACTGTTTGCCACTCATCCAGCACTATTTTAGACACATCAACAGGTAGTAAAATAGACTTTTTTCAAATTTTAGGACAAGTATGGTAAGGACTTAAGGTGTCCCAATACTTAGAGTAAATACTGTGGTTAATTTCTTGTATATTGAGAAAGGCTGAGAACTGTCTCAAAATTTTCACGTGTGAGCAACAGAATGCCCAGATCAGCATGAATGGTAAATGCCCTAAAATTTCAAACACATTTTCATGATTTTTTGGCTTAAATTTTGCTTTTTATGCAGTCGTTCTTAAAATACTTAAAAGTGGAATAGGAAACAGTGAAGACTCTGATCAGACCTCCTGAAGCAGTCTGATTTGGGTCTGCACTGTTTTCATATGCCGTTTGTAAGAGACTTTAGTGTATGAAATTTTAGAACATTTACCGTACATTTGTGCAGTCTGATATGACCTACTACAAATCATTGGACACTGTAGGATATATGAATGAACAGAGAACACCACAGTCATACAGCAGAGGAGCGGATTCCTGTGGGCCTTCGCTGTTTGCATATGACATAAGGGCCCTTTTTCTCAAACTGCACATCACATGAGCCACAATGTCAGAAAAAGTAACTTCGGACATGTTTGCCGTGATTTGTGATGACTGATTAGAATATTCAGTTGGCACAATTTGGATAGCCAAGGATGCAAAGTTTCTTCATGCGGGCATTGAAGACTCTTTATCAGACAGCGCAGATGCACAGGCTGATTTGAGTCTAGGTTGGGCACACATGTTGGAAAGTATGTTAACTCTTTCGGTGCCAAATTTCAGTCCTCTGCTTTTCTTTTTTAACAAACTATTGCTTGAAAAGATAAAGTTGAAAGACTGAGTGTCAAACAGCATAGATTCAGATGAGACGGCTCATATGAGCCGTCTCATCTGGATCTATGCTGTTTGCTAAAGCCTATTATTATCACCTGTGGCAGTGAAAGAGTTAACTCACACTGCAACTCATATACTTATTGCTGATTTTCTTTAAGAGGTTAACATTATACAATTATTGACTATTGAATCATTGAATATGATGTGATATTCACTGGAGAATACCAATATTGACCTCGACAAAACTGATGGCTGAATGGTAAACAGTGAAGACCCTGCTAACAATGCCCCTTTATGAGAAGATTTTTGAGACAGTTAAAAGCTCTGATATTGTTTTGGGATCAGGGCCCAGTTGTTCAAAACTAACAATGTCGATAGTCATAACCTATCTTTAAAACTTTGATCATTAAATATGGCATATAGGCTGATATTTTTGCTGAAAAGAAAATGTGAGTAGTTTTTGCAAATGCATTTGCAAAAGCTACTCAATTTTTTTTTCAGCAAGAATACCTGTGAATTAGATATTTTACTTACTAGAAGAGTTAACATTTTGACCACTAACAAGCTCATTAAGTTAACAATGCTTTGAACAATTGGTCTCAGATGTGTATTTGTGTTTAGACTGATGTTCACTTTATGAGTGTTATTTTAAAGTGTTAGTTGTTAGAAGTACTCCATTTTTTCTAGCTGTGGCTCATGCTACATGTATTTTTAAGTACAGATGGCATTTTGAGATATTTTTTCTAAAAAATAAGCCCTTTTCTATGCCTGATTGAAACACTTCTTATGAGTACCGATAACATATGCTTTATGGAGAAATGAGAAACATTATTCCAGAATTAGCATCAAATACTCCTTGATGAACCACAGTTAGAAAAAATATGATACATGTTAATTGTTTGGAAAGGAGTTTTGAATTGATGATTTTGTACAAGATAATGGGCTGTGCCAACTGAAAGAGATTAGTCTTCACATGTTAACAGTTTGCATGATTATAAGAATTACTTTTTAAAGCTTATACCATACGATTTTTCAGATATTGCTTGAGTTTTTAAGAGAATTATATATAGGTAGCACCAAGAAAAATGTATCTTTGGGGCATATGGGAACATTAAAATTCCAGATCAGCCAGCAAAGCTGCACAGCCTGATCAGGACTTTTGCTGTACATCAATATGAGCGGCGCATGACAAAACCTACAAAATGGCATGTGGTTGGGTGGTGCGAAGATGTCGTGTATCTTACGTCACCAGGGCATCCAACTGATATTGTCTTACAGTTGGGCAAGGCTTGCTATCTTTGTAGCAGGTAAGGGCAGAGGGGGGTGTTTTTATTTCTTCTGTTTCTTCACTTTCATTCCTGTTCCTCTATCTTCCTGTCCCTCTCTTTCATCTCCTCTACTATCTCTTCTATCTCTTTTCTCCCTTTCTCTGGGAGACAACACAAAATGACTCACAAGGGTTGATGTGTCATTAAACCCCAAAACAATCAAAAAAACAAAATGGCATGTGCGCCCAGCGAAGACTTAGATCAACCTGGGCATCCACCCAGTCTGATCAGAGTCTTTGCTGTCAGCATGAAGGAAGCTTGGGTCCTGTGCTACCCATTGAGCGCAGGGCAAAGACTCTGATCAGACTGGGCGGACATGCCATTTTGTAGGTTTTATCATGTGCTGGCTCATATATTAAAGAGGAAAAATAGTTCTGTTTTGTACCCTGAGGACCCACCCCCCTCATAGTCTTTCTTTATATTTGTGAAACTCGGGGGTATGATTTTTACAGAGCTGTTCTGTAATGAAATTGATAACCCGATAGGTAATGAAAGTTGTCACAGTCTTTCATCACACATACGGTAAATGTCCTACAATTTCGTACATCAAAGTTGCTGACACAATGGCATATGCAAACTGGGCATATCCAGATTAGACTGCTCCTGAAGGAGTAGTCTGATCAGGGTCTACACTATTTGCCATTCCACTAAGTATTCTAAGACACAATTGCATAAAAAATGCATAAAAAGCAAGCCGGCCTCGGTGGCTCAGTTGGATGCGCCGTCCGACTGGAGACCAGGAGGTCGCGGGTTCAACTCCCGCCGAGGTCGGCAACATTCTTTCGTGGAGATTGATCGTGAAATATTTTATACGGTCATTCTCTCCCTTCCGCTGATTCAAGAAGGGCAGTTGTCAGTTTCTGGCGAAAGAATGTGCACAATACTGGTTAACCGCTTAGAGGACTAAGCCTGCCCAGTAAACATGTGGTTAGGTAAACTGACCACGCTCCATTGGGTTTACTGGGCCGTAAAACCTCAACACAAACATAAAAAGCAAAATTTAGGCTAAGCTTGTATGGTATAAAGTGATCAAAATGTTTTGGACATTTACCATACATACGAGGGATGGTCGAAATGAATTGCTTATTTCTTTCTGGAGACTTCAAATTTCAAGTTAGCCCAAAAGTACTCATTTCATGCCCTCGAAGTACTCCCCGTGGCTAGAAATGCAAAGTTTCAGCCGATGTATCCGCTTCTTGAATGCGTCACGGTACGCTGATTTGGGCACAGTAATAAGGTACTGATGAATGGCAGATCCAAGTGCCTGTCGAGACTGGTATTTCCGCCCAGCAAGGAATGCTTTCAATTTCGGAAACAAAAAGAAATCACATGGGGCAAGGTCTGGGGAATACGGGGGGTGAGGCAAAACAGTTATTTCTTTCTTCAAAAACGCCGTAACTATTGTGGAGATATGAGCTGGGGCATTGTCATGTAGAAGACGGACATGTTTAAAACCAGTGGCAGGGCGTCGTTTCTGATAATACTTTTTCAGTTTCTTCAGTACTACGTCTTTGTAGTACTTTCCGGTGATGCTTTTGCCCTTTTTCACTGGCACTTTTATTGCGACTCCTTCACCAGAGAAGACGATTGCATACAAAACCGTCTTTGTACACAAAGAACGTTTGGCAATTATTGGGCGTTTGCTGTGTTTAGTGGCCCAGATCTTATTGCTAACCTTTCTGACGGGCTCAAAATAATGGACCCAGGTTTCATCACCTGTGACGACATTGGCAAACTGCTTTTTGTCATATTTTGGAAACATTTGAAGCAGCTTTTTGGCCACTTTAACCCGTTGCCTCTTTTGCTCGTCAGTCAACAGATGTGGCACCCATCTAGCAGAAATCTTTCTGACCTTCAAATGCTTCTTCAAAATAAGGTGAACCATTGATAGTGATATGCCTACCTTTCATGCAATATCACAAACTGTAAATCTGGCATCTCCTTCAATGATTTCCTTTATTTTGGAAACGATTTCTTTACAAGATGCAGATTTTGGCCTACCTGATTTCAGTGCATTTTTGATGGACTCTACACCAGACTCAGATTTCTTATTCCACCGCCGAACTGTGTCATAAGACACACAAGAAGGTCCAAAAGCAGTAGAAATTTCAGTCATCAGCTTCTTCAAAGAACAACCAAGTTTTGAGCGAGCTTTGATGTAAGCCTGTATTTCATCTTTTTTGTCGACGCTTCTACCAACCATTTTTACTGCAGTGGTCAATGACTATGTGTATTCAAATGGCAAATTTTATGTCTTACACTTAGTCTAACATGTACATTTATACACCATTGTGTAGATATTGAATAACCCTATACAGGTATGTATTGGTTTTTATCGTGCCCCACGTGGATATCGAGCTAGAGGACAATAAGCAATTCATTTTGAATATCCCTCGTATATAAAAGAGCGAGTTTATGGGATATTTATTTACAGAAAGCATTTGTTTCTGTCTGTGATATTTCATAGTAGTTATTATGCTCCCCGAAGAATTTCAGGGGAGCATATAGTCGCCGCTTCGTCCGTGCGTCCGTGAGTCCGTGTGTCCGTGCGTCCGTACGTCCGTGTGTCCGTGCGTCCGTGCGTCCGTCCTGCTCTTGTCCACGCAAATTCTCGGAAACTGCTTGTCGGATTTCAATGAAACTTCATGGGAATATTAAGTATCAAAGGTGGATGCGCATATCACCTGCGTGTTCTGGTTCGATGATTTTTCCAAGAGTTATTGCCCTTTGATGAGTTCTGCATGAATATATAGGGTACTGTTGGTGTCCACGCGAATTCTCGGAAACTACTAGTCGGATTTCATTGAAACTTCATGGGAATATTAAGTATGGAAGGTGGATGTGCATATCAGCTGCGTGTTCTGGTTCGATGATTTTTCCAAGAGTTATTGCCCTTTGATGAGTTCTGCATGAATATATAGGGTACTGTTCGTGTCCACGCAAATTCTTAGCAAATACTGGCAGAAATTCAACGAAATTTTAATGGAATCTTAAGCAGCAATAGGGGATGCGCATATTGTTCAATCTTTCTGGTTAGATGATTTGTCACAGAGTCATGCTACTTTGTTTAAAGCTGCAGTGTAAGGTCACTGGCTATTTTTAGAAAAGAATTTGTCAACACTCTAGTGCCTACATTTATTGATGGATTTTGATATAACTTCAAACAAATGTTGGGTATGATAATATCTTGAGCATGTTTGACATTCAGGGTCCTGGGCTCAAGGTCAAGGTCACTGTGGCTATTTTTAGAAAAACTTTGTTTTTGCTCTAGTGCCTAGATTTATTGATGGATTTTAATATAATTTCACAAAAATGTTGAGTATGATAACATCTCAAGCAATTTCAATTTCCAGTGTCCTGGGCTCAATGTCAAGGTCACTGCAGCTTTTAAATATCTTGAGCATGTTCGACATTCAGGGTCCTGGGCTCAAGGTCAAGGTCACTGTGGCTATTTTTAGAAAAACTTTATTTTTGCTCTAGTGCCTTGATTTATTGATGGATTTTAATATAATTTCACAAAAATGTTAAGTATGATAACATCTCAAGCATATTCAATTTCCAGTGTCCTGGGCTCAATGTCAAGGTCACTGCAGCTATTTTTAGAAAAAATCTTTGTCATCGCTCTAGCATCGTCATTTGCTGATGGATTTTAATATAACTTCACACAAATATTGGGTGTAATAATATCTCGAGCAAGTTTAACTTTCAGGATCCTGGGGTTAAGGTCAAGGTCACTGGTTATTTTTAGAAATATAAATTGTCATCCCTCTAGTGCCTACATGTATTGATGTATTTTAATATAATTTCATACAAATGTTGGGAAGATAATATCTCTAGCAAGTTTAAATATAACTTCACACAAATGTTGGAGCATGTTTGACTTTCAGGGTCCTGGGCTCAAGGTCAAGGTCACTGTGGCTGTTTTTAGAAAAAAATATTGTTTTTGCTCTAGTGCCTACATTTATTTTAATATAACTTCACACAAATGTTGGAGCATGTTTGACTTTCAGGGTCCTGGGCTCAAGGTCAAGGTCACTGTGGCTATTTTTAGAAAAAAATATTGTTTTCACTCTAGTGCCTACATTTATTTATGGATTTTACTATAATTTCACACAAATGTTGTGTATGATAATATCTCTAAGAAGACCCAACTTTCAGGGTCCTGGGCTCAAGGTCAAGGTCACTGTAGCTATTTTTAGAAAAAATTGTCATCGCTATAGCGTCATCATTTGCTGTACCGTCTACCTTTGCTGATGGATTTTAATATGATTTCAAACAACAGCTAGCAGCAGTCTTCAAGCATTTGCTGATGGATTGACTTTCAGGGTCCTTGGCTCAAGGTCAAGGTCACTACGGCAATTTTTAGAAATTTTTAGAAAAATTTCACACATACATTTTGTTTGAAAATGTGGAGATGACTAAATAACAGCTAGCAGCAGTCTTCAAACAAGTTTCCAACAAATAAAAAACAATGTGAGTATCACTTTTATTTTTTTAATTAAAATACTAGATTTGTGTACTTTAGTCTTTACCATATATTACTTTGTAGATGGCACCTGTATGAAGCTATGATTAACAGTTCTATGATAAATGCACAGTAAGACTTAAGAATGTAATTGTAAAGCATACAAAATTGTTCAATGTAAAAAATTTTTTGGCATAATTGCATGTTCGGGGAGCATCCATCGGTTTCACCGATATTCTTGTATTGAAATAGAGCTCATCTAAGTATACAAACAGCCTTATAATATATAAACCAATAGTGTTATTTTTCTTACTTTTCATAGAAAATAATAAGACATTTCATTCATATTGTCCCTGGAGTCAATTTGTATGCGATGTTAAGTCTTAATTTCTGTGAAATATTTGAAAATAGTTTTGAATGTTGTCAATTTTTAGGTCACCTGAGCAAAAGCTCAGGGTGAGCTGTTGTGATTACCCTGTCTGTCGTTGTCCGTTGTCCGTCGTCCGTCGTATGTCGTCAACAATTAGTTTATTATCACTCTAGAGGTCACAGTTTTGACCCATCTTTATGAAACTTGCCCAGAATGTTTGCCTCTATGAAATTTAGGTCAGGTTTGATACTGGGTCACTTGGGGTCAAAAACTAGGTCACCAGGTCAAACCAAAGGAAAAACGTTAACACTCTAGAGGTCACATTTTTTGAAGCAATCATCATGAATATTGCTCAAAATGTTTGTCTTGATGATTTCTAGGTCATGTTTGAAACTGGGTCACTTGGGTTTAAAAACTAGGTCACCAGGCCAAATCAAAGGAAGACCTTGTTAACACTCTAGCGGTCTCTTTTTTGAAGCAATCATCATGAATCTTGCTCAAAATGTTTTTGTTGATGAGTTCTAGGTCAAGTTCGAAACTGGGTCACTTGGGGTCAAAAACTAGGTCACCAGGCCAAATCAGCAGAAAACCTCATTAACACTCTAGCAATCGCATTTTTGAAGCTATCATCATGAATCTTGCTCAAAATGTTTGTCTTGATGATTTCTAGGTCAGATTAGAAACTTGGTCACATGGGGTGAAAAACTGGGTCACCTGGCCACATCTGTGTAAAACCTTGTTAACACTCTATCGGTCACATTTTTCTAGCAATCATCATGAATCTTGCTCAAAATGTTTGTCTTGATGGTTTCTAGGTCCAATTTGAAACTGGGTCACTTGGAGTCAAAAACTAGGTCACTAGGCCAAATCAAATGAAGACCTTGTTAACAGGTTAGCGGTCACATTTTTTAAGTAATCATCATGAATCTTGCCCAAAATGTTTGTCTTGATGATTTCTAAGTCAGGTTTGAAACTGGGTCGCATGGGATCAAAACATAGGTCACCAGGTCAAATCAAAGGAAAACCTTGTTAACACTCCAGAGGTCACATTTTTTAAATAATCATCATAAATATTGCTCAAAATGTTCATCTTGATGATTTCTAGGTCTAGTTTAAAACTGGGTCACTTGATATAAGAAACTAGGCCACCAGGCCAAATCAAAGGAAAACCTTGTTGATGCTCTAGAGGTCACATTTTTGAAGTGATCATCATGAATCTTGCTCAAAATGTTTGTCTTGATGATTTCTAGGTGACGTATGTTTCACTGTCCAGTGACTTTCTTAAGTTTTTCCGTTTAGGTCAGTTTCTCAGTAATTATTGGTCCTACACAGTGATGTTTGGTACTTTGCGAAGTGTTTGTGTTAGGTCAGTTTCTCAGTACCTATTGCTCCTACAGCCAGTAATACTTAGTACATGCATACATATTAGCATGGCCTCTTGAGTGCAGTCATCCATATTTGACCTTGACCTCTATTTCACAGTCCATTAGACATGTTACATTGTCTTACTTGTTAATTTAATCATTTTGAATTTTGATCAGAATGTTTGCCTTGATCAGTTCTAGGTCAGATTCTCAAGGTGCTATGATACTCAAGTGAGCGTTACAGGGCCATCATGGCCCGCTTGTTATTTATAGCCAGCAGGTTAAAGTTTGAGCTTTCATCTTTGGACCTTCTTTAATATGCTTGTACAAAGTCAGAAAATATGAGAAAATATATGTTATGGATGTGATCTGAATAGATTCTGATTAGATAGAACAGATACACTACTGTGTAACAGCAATCATTATTTCATTAATCACGGCAACATCAAAAACACATTATGTTCACTGGGTCACAAACCACATATCTCATGCCTTCAGAATGAAATGTCATTCATTTTGATACTTACTACCGTATTTACCTGAAGTATTTGGACACCATAATTGCTTATCTTACTTGTCCTAAAATACAAGAAATCCTTTTTTGATGTAGCTATAAACTCCTGGATGAACAGCAGATAACAAACAGTGTAGACCCAGATCATGTCACGTTCAGCTCAGACCTGTCAATCCGAATACTGAGGGTAAATGTGGTATTTTTTTTTATCTCGCCACAGGATAGTGGTGGGGTATAATGGTATCGCTTTGGTTGTCCTTGTGACTATCTGTCATTCATCTGTAGTATGTCCGTCTGTATTTTCGTTTCCGGACGATACCTTGAGTAAATATCAATGAATTTTCAACTAACTTGGAATGTGCATTGATAATGTGGAGATTTGTTTTGAGATTGCTAATGGGCAAATTTTGTCAGTTCTGCCCACAACACATCCTTATTTTAGTTTCAGGACAAGAACTTGAGTAACTCGCAGGGGATTTTCACCAAACATGATATGTGCATTGATATTGTGGAGATCTGCTTTTGGATTGCTAATTGGCAAATTTCAGCAATTTTTGACCGAGTAATCTGCCCGTGACATGATAATAGTGGGGTATTATCGATTCATGATTTTTTGTGGACATTATTTTGCAGTGTATTTCAAATACATTGTAGTTTTAGATTTTACAGCAGTTTACCGATGAATAAATATGTTTGTAGCAATCGTAACTTATTTAACCTTAAAGGGCTAATCACAACAGCAGTGGATGACTTTATTTTTATTATTATTTGTTTTTGTTTTTTTGTTTTGTTTTTTTTTTCAAAGAAAATAAGGCTTGAAATTTCATTTGATTTCATGAACTATCAAGCCTAATTGTCTCAGAAAAAATACCATCCTTCCCCAAAACAAAAACAAAAAAACAAAAAAAACAACAACAAAAAACAACAACAACAAAAAACTCAAAATGTTATTGCAGCTGGTTGTGATAAGCACTTTAAGGGTTAACTTATTTAAATGCATACTGCCAGCAGCCTTTTTTTGAGGCAATAAATGTTGCATAGCTTCTGTCATTGTCTTGTTTTCTTTGATCTCTAGTTGACCAGCACAGTGTTTCATTTAGTAGAGTGTCCACTTTGTAACCAGTAGGTTGTCGGTTTAATTTCCGACTAAGTCATCCCAAAGACTTTTTCGCTTGGCGCGCAGCATAATGGAAGTAGAGCAAGGAATCAGAACTTGTTAGCCTGGTGTCAGTACAATGTGACTGGGTGGAACATCATGTCATGTGTCTGGGGCATTTATTTGAATGAGGCAGCACTCTACAAGTGGGCATTGAGCTCCCTGCCACATCTAGACACCATCCTGATATAAATGAAAGATTGTTGAAAGTGAGGTAAAGCCCGAATAAAGCAAGTAAACAAAATCCGCTCTAGTTTAACTTTTGATCAAAATTGATTAAAATTGATAGGAGCCAGGCCATGTCAAAAGATGTGAACAGAGTTGACTCAGGTCAAAGTTCACATCACTGCGTTTTTATCAGGACTTCGCCAACCTCATTTTCTTCTGTCCCCTATATATTTAAGGCTTTGCCACTTTCTGTGCTGATTCAGCAGCTGACAGATCGATAATATTGTTCCGACAGCATAACTGTCAAACATGTAACTGCATGCTGGCTAAAATTTCAGAAGACAACATTTTGAACTATTATTCTTATTTACTCTCGAAAATAGCTTTGGCATTTCATGCAAATTGTCTCCTTTGAGGAGACAATTTGCATGAAACGTCAAAGTCTGTTGTCTTAAAAAAACAAAACAAAACAAAAAAACGACAAACAAACACACACACACACACACACACACACACACACACACACACACACACACACACAAAATAAAACCACAACAACAAAAAAAAAAAAAAAAACAAGAAAAATATTTCTAAATGTCTTCTGCTGAAATTTATACCCAGCATCCAAAGCATTAACCCTTAAAGCGCCTATCACAACTGCAGCAGACGACACTTTTAAATTTATTTTTTTTCTTAGAAAATAAGTCTTGACATTTCATATGATTCACATGAAATTTCAAGCAGACGATTCATATGAAATGTCAAGACTTATTTTCTAAGAAAAATATTTTTTTTAGAATGTCGTCTGCTACAAATTTTGCTTGGCGCTTTAAGGGTTAAGCTTTAGTACAGTGTAGGCGAAATCAGTACACGAAAATTTGTCACATATTGTGCCAGGCAAAAAGGGCAAAACAACCCCTGTCAAAACACCCCATGTTAAAATTTCCCAGACCAAAATGGCTTCAGATCAAATCAGGAGCACTAATTACATGTATCATAATTAGTCTCCCAAAAAAGACCTGAACAAACAGTGTATGACCGGATCAACTCAGGCAGTTTTCTTTTAATCTGTGTATAATCTTGTAAAACAAATATCAGGAGCTGTGTTAATTGTAAATACTGTAATTTGACAAAGTGGCATGATTAACCAATGTAGACCCATATCTGATCATTCTACAGTCGAACTTCAATGGCTTGAACATCTGTGGGACCATGAAAATCTGTTCTAGACTGAGTAGGTCGAGCTTCTGAGTGTTAATCATAGTACCATGTCAGATACGTTTTAGGAATGTCTTTTCGATCTTCTACAAAATAATGGTATGTTGAGTGTACTCCGTTGAATCGCCTCGATAAGATGATCGATTCTTGTAAATACACACAAAATAGATTTCCATGAGGTGATTCTAATAAGTACACACAACAAATATTTTCCATCACGAAAACACGCCTATACGTACATGTATAATTTTGAGCCCCTTAAACCCCACTTTTAATATAGTAAAACGGGTTTACAGGGGTAGACATTATTTATCTTATTTCTGCTCAAAAACATAGATTGTTGGTACTCGTTAGAACCGCCTCGGAATCTATGTTTTGAGCAGAAATATGAAAAATATTAGAATTTTTATCTGAAAACTTTCAGTTTTTGGTAGTGAAATTTTCGGTATATTTGAATAGGCGTGTTTCGTAATGAAATATGGCAAACCCACATTGATATTTTTGCTGAAAAAATGTGAGTAGCTTTTAGCAAAAGCTACTCACATTTTTGCAGCAGAAATATCAATGTATTTTAAAAGACCTTAGCTACAACAGCTAACGAGGTTGCCATTCACGAGCTCGTTAAGCTAACGATGCTTTGAACAACTGGGCCCAGATCTAGCTGTGTATTTAACTGTAAATCCAGATCATGGAAACATGTAACAATCTGATTAGATTCTGCGTTTTTTTCCACCAGCACATTTCTGGCAATCTATCTGTAAATATTTGAACAACAAGAAGAACAACAGAACAAAATAAAACACACAAACAACAAATGAAAAAAAAAAGCAAAAAAAAAAAAACAAACAAAAAAAAACAAAAAAAAAACAACAACAACAAAAACACACAACAACAACAAAATAGCATTCTGTGGCGTCCGATCTGGGTCTATATTGTTTGCTTAGTCATTTCTGTTCGAATATTTAGATCAATTCGAACCCTCTCAGAAAGTTTGAACCCACTATTAAAAATCCTGGATCCACCCATTTCAGGTGTCTACATTATCTCTTTTGTTACCGTTACAAAGTGGTTTCCAGTTATCTTATTTATATGCACTGAAACGTTTAAAAATAATTTTTCATTTCAAAATTATCTACTTATTGTGGTCGATATACCGCTTGTATCCTAAGTATTCATATTGACAGATATGAACAAACAGTGTAGACCCAGAGTGACTGGTCTACACTGCTTATCGCTCGTCCAGTAGGTTTCAGACACCTCAACAGCCAGTAAAAGAATTGTTCAAAGTTTAGGAGAAATATTGTAAGGAATTTAGATGTCGGAATATTTAAGGAAAGTATGGTAAAGACAACACTACATGCTCGCCAGTGGTGGTCCACAGAGAATTTTAATGCTTTTGATGGGAACAAGTGATAATGCAGACAAAAAGTAGTCCGAAATAACATATTGTATGTATTCAGCATTAAATATATTACACCATGTTTTCAACCATAAGAAGGAAAATTCAAATTGGCCGCGCCGTGCGTAAACGTGTTTTCGGGTATATGCGAACAGCGAAGGCCCAGATCACCCTGCGCATCCGCACAGTCTGATCAGGGCCTTCGCTGTCCGCTTACAGAATCATTTCAGTGGAAAGCAAATGCACGGTTGCTTATCTCCAAACGCGCAAATCCGTATTGTGAAAAGAAAATCGTAAGGAGATCTCCCGGAGGTGGTTGCGGAGAGTCAGTTTAGGTAGCGTTGAAGGTGGTTGTCATTTGAATTAAGGCTGAAATTTTGGCACGATCGCCGATATCTAAAAAGGTGCGATGTAATTCATCCTCTTATTTAATCTCCCATATAATCAGACCGGCATTGTAGTCCTTTAAGCGATTACTGAACAAAAAATCTTTTTCTCCCGATGCAAGGGTGGTCAGATTTTGCCGTTTTTGTGACAGACAGGCATGTAAAACTCCAGATTTTTGAGAGATTACAAATCTCTGGTTAAATACATCATACATCACCATTTCAGTGAATGTTTAACATGTAACTGTGCAGTTCAGAGGAAAATATATCGCATTTTTTGCCATTGCACAGAACTAGGCATTTTATTGACGTCTAAGGATAGGTGGTGATTAAGAAGACCATGGTTTTACAACAAGAAAAAAAGAAAAGAAAAAAAGGGTAACGACTGATGGCACTAGGATTGGAAAAAAAGCTTCAGGAACACATTTGCCCTAACTGGATCAGAAATTGTACGTAAAACGCGACCAGTAGCATGAAATACGATGTTGAAAAACCATAGTCTTCTCAATCACCACCTATCCCTTTACTCGCCATTGCTCTCTCGACGCATTGCCCGTCAATAAAATGCCTAGTTAATCCCCCGCCGCGAAGCGGATGTTCGCGGATGGGGGATTATAGAAATGGCCTTTGTCTGTCCGTCTGTCCGTCCGTCTGTCCGAGCCAACATTTAGGGTTATGGGGTTTAATTGTGTAACCACATTATGCTTTATTCCGTTAAGATACATTATGAACCTTTGGGTTAGGGAGCTTATACATGTAGCTCTTAAAACCCTATGGAAGTTTACAATGGGACATAGCCCCTAAACCTGAATTGTTGGAACGTCCGTCCGTCTGTCCTTCCGTAACTCTTTCTTGTCCGCTCCATATCTCCTGAACCCTTTGGAAGATTTTCATTAAACTTTGGTCAAATGTTTGCCTCATTGAGTCGATGTGCAGAACCCATAAGTCAACCATGCCAACTCAAGGTCAAGGTCACAGGTCAAGGTCATGGGTTTGAGCCTTGAATTTCGTGTCCGCTCCATATCTTCCATACCCCTGGAAGGATTTTCTTTAAACTTTGGTCATATGTTTGCCTCAGTGAGACAATATGCAGAACTCATAACTCAACCATGCCGACACAAGGTCAAGGGTTAAAGGAGATATCGAGTGGATACGAAGGTCACAAGGTTTGAGCCTTGAATTTCGCTCTATATATCCTATAGCAGTGGAAGGATTTTCTTTAAACTTTGGTCAAATGTTCACCTTAGTGAGACGATGTGCAGAATCAATATCTCAATCATGCCGACTCAAGGTCAAGGTCACAGTTCAAGGTCATGGGTTTAAGCCTTGAAATTCGTGTCCGCTCTGTATCTCCTTTACCCCTGGGAGGATTTTCTCTAACTTTGGTCAAATGTTCACCCGTGGGACGATGTGCAGAACCCATAACTCAGCCATGGAGACTCAAGGGCTAGGTCACAGTTCAAGGTCGCGGGTTTGAGCCCTGAATTTCGTGTCCACTCGATATCTCCTTTAACCCTGGAAGGATTTTCTTTTAATTTTGGTCAGATGTTTGCCTCAGTGAAATGATGTGCAGAACCCATAGCTCAGCCATGCAGACTCACAAGGTCACAGTTTAAGGTCACGTGTTTGAGCCTTTAATTTTGTGTCCGCTCTATATCTCCTTTACCCCTGGGAGGATTTTCTCTAAACTATGGTCAAACGTTCGCTTCAGTGGGACAAAGTGCAGAACCCATAACTCAGCCCTGCGTACTTAAGGTCAAGGTCACAGTTGAAGGTCACGAGATTGAGCCTTGAATTTGGTATCAGCTCCATATGTCCTTTACCCCTGGAAGGATTTTCTTTAAAAGTTGGTCAAATGTTTGCCTCAGTGAGATGATGTGCAGAACCCATAACTCAGCTATTCTGTCTCAAGGTCAAAGTCACAATTGAAAGTCACCAGTTTGAGCCTTGAATTTTGAGGCCGCTGCTTTGCCATTCAGACTGCCTTGTTAAATTTGGGTCAAATGT
Source organism: Anodontia alba (assembly GCA_964016985.1). Taxonomy (NCBI): domain Eukaryota; kingdom Metazoa; phylum Mollusca; class Bivalvia; order Lucinida; family Lucinidae; genus Anodontia; species Anodontia alba. The sequence goes on from OZ024829.1 coordinate 82,594,317, forward strand.
TCGCCTTAATGAGATGATGTGTAGAACCTATAACTCAACGAGACTCGAGGTCAAAGTCACAAATGAAGGTCATCCATCTCTTTCTTGCTCGCTCCATATCTCCTGAACCCTTTGAAAGATTTTTCATGAAACTTTGGTCAAATGTTTGCCTTAGGCGGTGCAGAAACCATAATTCAAGCATGCCGACTCAAGGTCAAGGTCACAGTTAAAACTCACGAGTTTGAGCCTTGAATTTCATGTTCACTCCATATCTCCTAAACCCTTTGAAAGATATTTATGAAATTTGGGTCAAATGTTCGCCTTAGTGAGATGATGTGCAGAACCCATAACTCAACAATGCAGATTCAAGGTCAAGGTCACAATTGAAGGCCACCAGTTTAAGTCTTGAATTTTGAGGCCGCTCCATTGTCACCCTGTGGCGGGGGATATAGCTGTCCTTCAGCCTGCCTTGTTTCTGTACAATGGCAAAAGATTGCGATATAATTTCTTTTGAACTACAAAGTAACATGTTAAACATAACTGCCACGGTGATGTACTTAACCAGAAATTTGTAATCTCTCCAAGAACTGGAGTTTCACATGCCTGTCTGTCACCAAAACGGCAAAATCTGACCACCCTTGCTTCGGGAGGAAAAGGAATTTTGTTCCATACTCGCTGAAAGGACTACAAATCCGGTCTGATTATATGGGAGACTAAATAAGAGGTTGAGTATCATCGACCGATTTTTTATATCGGCGATCGTGCAAAAATGTCAGACTTGTTTCATCTGACACCCACCTTAAACGCTACCTAAACTGACTCTCCGCAACCACCAAATGACCCGTTTACAAAAGAGAGTAAATTGTACAATCGAGTGAAACAAATTTAAACATGGAACAAAGTCATAAAATCAAGCAAAAACAATAACATTTAGCAATTTTCCTTAGTGCAAAGCAAAATTTGAACAATCAAACTTTGGACAAGCTAAGCGGGCACATGAAATTCATACGTCGTATTAGCGTCGATGCAACGTTATGATATTACATTAACGTTAACGCGAAGTTGCATAAACGTCATGACGTATCGATATTAATTAACGCCACGTTGTATATGCGTCATGTGCCCGCTGGGAGATCACCGGTGTGTCCCCAGCTAGAGTATACAGCATATATGGCATCCTCACTCAAAAACTGAATCTTATGAAACAGAGAGTGCAACATTCTTTCGTTGAGATTGATCATGAAATATTTTCTACGGTCATTCTCTCCCTTCCGCTGATTCAAGAAGGGCAGTTGTCAGTTTCTAGCGAAAGAATGTGCACAATACTGGTTAACCGCTTAGAGGACTAAGCCTGCCCAGTAAACGTGTGGTTAGGTGAACTGACCGCGCTCGACATGACCCCATTGGGTTGACTGGACCGTAAAACCTCAACACAAACAAGAAACAGAGAGTATGCGGAGAACGACTTGCAGATATTTGTGAAATGCTAGCCATTTTGGAGAATCGCTAGAACGATTTGCTGAGCGTGTCACAAACGTATCTTTAACCATTAAAGCGTTCAGCAAAACTGTAGCAGACGGCATTCATTAAAAAACAACAACAACAACAACAACAAAAAACTCCAGAGAAAATAAGACTTGGTATTTCATGTGAATCCTCTGCAGACGATTCATATGAAATGTCAAGCCTTATTTTTTTCTGAAAATGTAATTACAACAACAACAACAATAATAATAATAATAATAATAATAATAGAGAATAAGAATATAGTAAATAATAATAATCATCACGAAAACATGCCTATATAATTTTGACCCCCTGAAACCCCACTTTTATATAGTAAAACTGGGGTTCACAGTGGTATACATTATTTTTCTAATTTCTGCTCAAAATATAGATTGTGGGCACACGTTAGAACCGCCTCATCGAGGCGGTTCTAACGAGTACCCACAATCTATGTTTTGAGCAAAAATATGAAAAATATCAGAATTTTTTATCTGAAAATTTTCATTTTTTTTGGTGGTAAAATTTTGAGTATATTTAAATAGGCATGTATTCGTAATGAAAAAAAAAAAAAAAAAAAAAAAATTAAAAAAGTATAACCATTTAGGGCAATAAGCAAACACACAAAAATGAAAATCCCTGAAGTGTCCTTATTTGCTGGGCCAGACAAGCCAGTTTCGGCCAATAAGGCTTCATCACGGGCCTCATGAATTTTCAAAAAATCCAAGAATGGAATTAGCGACCATAAAGGACGTCTGCTCTGATAAGCGCTTAAACCCTTTCAGCCTGGCAGATCAAACCAGATACATGTGCAAACAGTGTAGATCCTGATGAGGTGGCTCATAATGAACCGTCTCATCAGGATCTACATTGTTTGCCATTATGTTTTGATTTTTGACTGACATCCCTATTTGATATAATGGACATGTCCAAATTCAATGATGGAAAGGTCCATTTCATAAACTCAGGGAGGAAAATGTTAAGGATCAAAATATTAGCTGTCTGGATTGAAAAGCAAATAATTCAGCCTGATCTCAGGACTCCTGATTTATATAATACCATCTAAAATGTAGGTTTGAGATGTCAGCCAATTTCGTGCTTGTATAAATATTTAATAATCAGTGTCCTGCAAACTATAATCCAATTTAACTTTAATAAATATTAGTACAACAGATTGCAGTCATTTCTCCAGATAAGAGTGGTTTTGAGTTTTTCGTTATAATACACATTATATTTTCATTTCACTTGAGGTCAAGGGACCATTTGGATACCTTTGAAAATGTATACGCTAGAGGGCGTAAGCAGTGTTGCAAACTTCATTACTGCTTATGAAGAGTCTCAATAAACCTAGACTCATATTTTCTTCTTTTTTTAAATGTGTTCTTTGTTTCCAAAGGCAGCCTTTTAGATTTTTATTTCTTAAACAGTGACACTCCTTAGTTTGTTTACTGCACTTTTCCATCTTTGATTTGGCAGATCCGTCATTGCACAAAACAAGAATAAAATGGCAAACAGTGTAGATCCAGATGAGATAGCTCATAATGAGTCATCTTTTCTGGATCTACACTGTTTGCAAAAGTACTTGTTTTGGTCTGCAAGGCTGAAAGGGTTATTACGTCAGCCATTGTGTGAGGTAAGAGAGAATTTGAGGAAGATAAGGATAGAAGCGAATGACAGTACAGAAACAATCGAATATATTAACATGACCCCTTCCTCAACTTGCAGCAAGTACAGCAGACCCTTACTACCACCCTGATCCCTTCGTTGACCGAATTTGGGTAGGGATCCCTTTCTTATGTTGTCGCATGGACACGATAGTGACGGGGTATTATGGTTTCACGCTGGACTTCCGTGTGTCTGTCCGTCCATCCGTCAGTCGTACGTCCGTCATTCGGTCCGTATTTCGTTTCCGGGTGATAACTTTAGTAAACATCAATGGATTTTCACCAAATTTGGTACGAGGGATGTTCGAAATGAATTGCTTATTTCTATCTGGAGACTTCAAATTTCAAGTTTGCCCAAAAGTACTCATTTCATGCCCTCGAAGTACTCCCCGTGGCTAGAAATGCAAAGTTTCAGCCGATGTATCCACTTCTTGAAGGCGTCACGGTACGCTGATTTGGGCACAGTAATAAGGTACTGATGAATTGCAGATCCAAGTGCCTGTCGGGACTGGTATTCCCGCCCAGCAAGGAATGCTTTCAATTTCGGAAATAAAAAGAAATCACATGGGGCAAGGTCTGGGGAATACTGGGGGTGAGGCAAAACAGTTACCTTTTCTTTCTTCGAAAACGCCGTAACTATTACGGAGCTATGAGCTGGGGCATTGTCATGTAGAAGACGGACATGTTTAAAACCAGTGGCAGGTATAATATTTGATAATACTTTTTCAGTTTCTTCAGTACTACGTCTTTGTAGTACTTTCCGGTGATGCTTTTGCCCTTTTTCACTGGCACTTTTATTGCGACTCCTTCACCAGAGAAGAAGATTGCATACAAAACCTTCTTTGTACTCAAAGAACGTTTGGCAATTATTGGGCGTTTGCTGTGTTTAGTGGCCCAGATCTTATTGCTAACCTTTCTGACGGGCTCAAAATAATGGACCCAGGTTTCATCACATGTGACGACATTGGCAAATTGCTTTTTGTCATATTTTGGAAACATTTAAAGCAGCTTTTTGGCCATTTTAACCCGTTGCCTCTTTTACTCGTCAGTCAACAGATGTGGCACCCATCTAGCAGAAATCTTTCTGACTTTCAAATGCTTCTTCAAAATAAGGTGAACCGTTGATAGTGATATGCCTACCTTTCGTGCAATATCATGAACTGTAAATCTCGTATCTCCTTCAATGATTTCCTTTATTTTGGAAACGATTTCTTTACGAGATGCAGATTTTGGCCTACCTGATTTCGGTGCATTTTTGATGGACTCTACACCAGACTCAGATTTCTTTTTCCACCGCCGAACTGTGTCATAAGACACACAAGAAGGTCCAAAAGCAGTAGAAATTTCAGTCATCAGCTTCTTCAAAGAACAATTAAGTTTTGAGCGAGCTTTGATGTAAGCCCGTATTTCATCTTTTTTGTCGACGCTTCTACCAACCATTTTTACTGCAGTGGTCAATGACCAGTTGTCTGCCCGAGACACGCCCATATTTTCGTTTCCGGATGATAACTTGAGTAAACGTGAATGGATTTTCACCAAACTTGGTATGTGCATTGATATTATGGAGATCTGGCTTTGGATTGCTAATTGTCAAATTTCGTCAAATTTTGATGGAGTTATCTACCCGACACTCGCCCATATTTTCGTTTCCGGACGATAACTCAATTGTCAAGGGATTTTAACCAAACTTGGTACACGCATTTATATGAAGGAGATCTGGTTTGGGATGGCAAATGTGCAAATTTCGTCACTGTTTTCTGCCCACGACACGATAATGGCGGGCTCAAACTAAACAGCAAGAAATAGAATTTTCGGCAAATTGCCCTTCTGTTTGCGTTTCCTTTGTTCAAATGTGTGTGTGTGTGTGTGTGTGTGTGTGTGTGTGTGTGTGTGTGTGTGTGTGTGTGTGTGTGTGTGTGTGTGTGTGTGCGCACGTGAGCGTGTGTTTTGGAAACGAATTGTTTTATTACATTTTAATGACGCTTTCCATTTCATAACCCATGACGTTGTTATACTGGCGTGTCAACGTCGCGGAACATCACAACGCTGCAGCGACGTTGAAATAACGTTGTTGTGACGTTGTCTCTTTGCTGGGAGCTCTGGTATCTAAGGGAAAGTAATACATTTTCAAGGGAGATAAATTTGTCAGACTGTTTTGCTTCCTTCTGAAAAGGGCCTACGCTGAAAGGTAAGAATTTGCTCCCATTTGGAGCAAATTCTTTTCTTTTTAGAGTAGATTTTTTTTTTTTTTCAGAAGGGAACTGGTGTGCAGGAATGCGAACAGGAAGTCACAAAAGTTGTCTCCCTTGTCAAAAAAAAAAAAAAAAAGTGCGGTCTAATCTATCAAGTGAAAACAACCCCCTTAAAACGATCCACTATGTTGTTGCTATCAATTACTTTTAAATGATAATTGGCAAAATATGTCAAACAAAAACACCCATAACAACATGTTTGGTATCAGTAGATTGACTTGAACAAATATTGACAAATCTATATAGAATGTTTTAACCGTGTTGGGTTACTGGATATGGGTTCAAATAGCGAATTTTATTCTTAACGCAGTTAAATTTACTAGTTTTATGAATTTAACATGCAGACATGCCGAGAAATCTGAGCGAGAAATACACCTGAATTCGTGTTTGTTTCAAGGTTTATTCTAAATTCGGGCATAAATTTGTATGGCATGTGAATCGATTTTTACATAATACATGGATACAATTGATAAGGTATGTAGATCTATTTATATATTTATATCTTCACCTTTAGTATTCGTATCACGAAATTTGCAAATGTCGAATCTTTAAATTTAATATATGTACTATTTACTTATCCCTCCACACACACTCGCACACATAAAATACATTTCACATGATTTCATCTTGATTTTCGAAATGATTTACGTGACATGTAAGTTCTATTTTCCGGAATAAATAAGATAAACAGAGAAGTTTTAAAATGTTAAATTTGGCGTTTCAAAGGTTGAAAACAGGTCAGTAAATACATAAAACTGTCTTGTAAATCATCTGTCATGGGATGTGTGCAGAATTTCTGTAACATTAAGTTTACCTAAAGGGGTAAATTTATTCCTAAATACGTGTATGTCCTGGCCCATGCATTCGGTGTCTGACAATTTTACTGTTATGGTCCTTAAACTGCAGCAGGCGACATTTTGAAATACTTTAATTATTTTTCAGAGAACATAAGGCTTGGCCTTTTATGTAAATTGTCTTCTGAGCAAACCATAGGAGACCGTGAAGTTGCATGAAATGTCAGACCTTATTTTTCCTGAAATAATAATAAAAAAAAGTAATAAAAAGTATACAAAATCAAAGTGCACCCTAATTTGTATCACTCTATGGGCAAACCAAACAGACGCCAGATCGATGATGTAATTCTTATTTATCTCAGAAAATAGACTTTGCGTTTTCATGCAAATTGTCTCCTGAGGCTTTTCTCAAAAAAAAAAAATAATAAATAAATAAAAATAAACAAATAAAAAAATATAAACTAAAATAAAATAAATAAATAAGATAGACAGTGCCAGTTTGTCGTCCACTGGTTTTGCCCAGAGTGTAGTAAAATTAAAAGAGACAAATTGCATGAATGTGAAGGTTTTTCTAAAAACACCAACAAAAACAAAAAAAAAAAAAAAAAAAAAACAATGACGGGTTGTCGTCTGCTTGTTTTGTCCATAGTTATAAAAATTTAAAGAGATTTTTTTGCTCTTTTTGGGAGAAAGAAGAAGAAGAACAAAAAGAAAACAAAACAAAAAAACAACAACAACAAAAAACAAAACAAAAAAAAAAAAAAAAAACACAGCTTGAAATGGCGTATGTTGCCATTTTTACCCAGCATGCAAAACGTTAATATATCAAAAGCAAACCGATGCAAACTGGACATCTTTCTTCAAATTACCCTTCTCAACACTCTGGGCTAATTCAGCAGACGACAAATTGATGATACTTTTCTTATTTTTCCAAGAAATCAGTTGACATATCATGCAAATTGTCTTCATTGGAGACAGTTTGCATGAAATGTCAAATCCTGTTTCTGGGATAAATAAGACAACTGTCAAAATATCGTCTGCTGAAAGTATAACACAGAATGCTAAGCATTAAAAAGTGATATCGATACACTTATATCATTTGTTTTATGTTGATTAGGCCACTACAACCTGACAAATGCCTCTGTAGATCAATTCATAAATGGGCCGCGCCAAGCGAAAAAAGTACCTTCGAGCATGCTCAAAATGCGCACAGTCATCCTGCGCATGCGTAAAGTATCATCTTTGCCTTTGCTCTCCATTGATACATTCTGTTGTATCCAATGATTCTGTTTGCGGACAGCGAAGGCCCGGATCAGACTGCGCGGATGCGCAGGCTGATCTGGGCCTTCACTGTCCGCATATGCCCGAAGACACGTTTTCGCACTGGGCGGCCCAAATTCTGTCGAGGATGCAAACACCAGACGCCCAAATAAGCGCGCACAATTACACTTCCTTCCCATGGTCTTTACAAATGAGAACCTTTTAAAATGTGTGTTGTAGTGCGAAACGCTGTCCGCAAACGTACACATTGGTTTAGGCCTTCGCTGTTTGGAATATTCAGTAATTTCCCCACAACTTCCCAGGTGACAGTTAGTCAATTCATACGTATTGATTCGGACAGCGTAACTGTCAAACATGTCTTTAACGCACTGCATGCTTGGTAAAACTTTCAGCAGACGACGTTTTGAAATATTTTTCTTAGTTTTTCCCAGGAAACAGGCTTCGACATTTCATTCAAATTGTCCCCTAAGGAAGGAGACAACTTGCATGAAATGTCAGAGCTATTATTTTCTGGATAAAACAAGAAAGGTGTCGTAAGTTTGTCTTCTGCTTGTGCTAAGTGTCAAAACTAATGGTTTTCAGTAGGCAAGAGAATTCATATCGGACTTACTTCTTAAACATGTTCATTCTAATCATTCTGTTTGTGATTAAGAGGTCTTGATATACACTGTACTTGGTATTTTTCAAGTTCGCATTATTTACAAGGGAGACACTTTTGCTTTCCTGTAGGTCAGTTTCCATCTTAACCCTTGTCCTGCTGAACCCGGATATACTTTGCCATTGCAAATTTAACAGTGTAGATCTAGATCAGTTGGCTTCTAAGCCAACTGATGTGGATCTGCACTGTTTGCCATTCAGTATTTGAATATGTATCAACAATCTGAATCAAGTAATCTGATTGGATGAAAATTAGAAGTGGGCATGGCATTTTATTTTATTCAGCATGACAAGGGTTAAAAGGGGTCTACTCTAAAGGGAGAGAATTTACCCTCCTTCATAATCCGTAAGTCTTAGACTGTCTTAGTTGTGTATCAATCGTTGATTCATTGTCGAAGTTCCGACATGATGACCGTGGGTCGCATACCACTGTCTTTTCATACAATTGCTGACCAAAGTTATTTGATTTAATGTTGAGGCAATAAGCAGTCACAGCATGAAATAATCCCTTCGTAATCCGTAAAGCTTAGTTGAATGTCAGTCGTTGTTTGACTGGTCGGCACATCACGAAAACATGCCTACATAATGCTGACCCCCTTAAACCCCATTTTTATATAGTAAAACTGGGGTTTACAGGGGTAACATTATTTTTCTTATTTCTGCTCAAAAACATAGATACTGGGTACTCGTTAGAACCGCCTCGCCGAGGGGGTTCTAAAGAGTACCTACAATCTATGTTTTGAGCAGAATTATGAAAAATATCTCAATTTTTATCTGAAAATTTTTATTTTTTTGGTGGTAAAATTTTCAGCATATTTGAATAGGCTTGTTTTCGTAATGAGTCACATGAAACGTGGTATGAAACAGGCAGTACCTTGCCCGAACGCCTACTGTCCTTTCGTCATCACTCGGAAAGGCGTTTTTTGTTTGGCGTTTTATTTTAAATGAAAATAGTTTGCTGTGATTGACCGTATCTTATCAGAAACCGTTTGTCTTTCTTGTTTCTGTGTTTAGTTCTCTAATATCCACCCTAAAATTAAATTTACGACCAAAATTTGGTCTGACCTATGCAATTTCGAAAGTAAAGTGATTGTTTGGACTTTTTGTTTAAGAAAACATTTTTTACTTTTCTTTGCTGAATTTGAATTATTGATGTTTCACAACAATATTATGAAATTTTCAGAAAAATTGTTCAAACGGAACTTGTAGAAAATCTGCCTCCAAGTAACCTACCCTACAGGTTCCTGCATAACTTGCATTCATTTTTACTATAGGAAAAAGTGAAAATATTTGATTTTTTTTTTTTTTAAAAAACAATGACTAGAATAAAACTTTTTATGCATAGGTAGTTACGACAAATGGTTTTGCATTAAATCATGACCAAAGTTTGCAAATTTTCTTCTTTTGTGTAAAGCGCCAAGCAAAAAAAAAAAAAAAAAAAAACAACAAAAAAAAAACAAAAAAAAAAAACAAAAAAAAAACGACTTTCTGAAAGATGTCGAAAGCACAGTAGAACGAATCAATGATTGACATTCAAGTAATACCTGTGTCACATTAAAACCGATGGTCGGGCGACCAGATATTTTGATCTTGATCAGCCGTTAAAAACCTTTTGAGGGGCCGAGTGTGAGGCTGTCACATGGAAAATATACCTCACCGATATCCTGTGGCGACATCAAAGCTTTCATTTAGGCCTACATCGCCCGATCCTCGGCAGACTGTCTCTCTCTGATTCTTACAGTCTCTGTCGGGTGGAGTCTTACAGAAGTATACGTCGGCCTCGTTGTGACTCAGTTGGATGCGCGTCCGACTGGTTGGTTGCGGGTTCAACCGGAGGTTGCGGGTTCAACCCCGTCGAGTCGGCTATATTCTTACTTGGAGATTTCCGGTATCATGAAATATTTTCTACGGCCATTCTCTCCCTTCCGCTGATTCAAGAAGGGTAGTTGTCAGTTTCTGGCGCAAGAATGTGCACAATACTGGTTAGATTAAGCCTGCCTAGTAAAAGTGGTTAGGTAAACTGACCGCACTCGACATGACCCCATTGGGTTGACTGGGCCGTAAAACATCAACACAAACAAACACATTAAGAACAAATGAATAAAAGATAATGTCTATTGATTAAACATATTAGAAGAGAAATTGCTTCTGTATAAAAAAAGAAAGAAACGATAAAAGTAAACATTTTAGAAAAAAAAAAAAAAAAAAAATGAGCGACCTAGATTACGTTGAATGATCCGTTTTAGTTTCGCACTCTTTGAAGCATAAGATCAAGTTTAAAAAAATCAATTACTGAATAATAAATTACTCACTCCCTTTGAAACATAACCAAGGACATTGGTAAATATGTAAATATTCTAATTCTCTTACTACTGTGACATATTGTATAATCCTTGGCCCTTTATATATATATATATATATATATATATATATATATATATATATATATATATATATATATATATATATATATATATATATATATATATATATATATTGTTATTTTTCCAAGAAAATAAGACTTGACATTTAATGTTAGTCGTCCGCTAGATTCCAATAAAATGCTAAGTCTTATTTTCTTGGAATATATATATACAGATATATATATATAGTTATGAGAAGTGCAGCATACTAAAAGTGTCGTCCGCTGCAGTTGTGTGCGATCATTAGTTTAAGGTTTAAATCGGCTTTTTTTGCCGTCTGACGCCGAGGGATTTAAATTTATGAAGTACAGCATTATTTTGATACCCTAAAGTCAATTTTAACCACGCAGTGTCAGAAGTTCAATAATATTTATTACGGGACCAGAAATTCTTCCAGCATATATTGTATATTACCTTACACACCATAAACTGACATCTAAATGCCTTACCGACAACTGTCCAAAAATACTAACTTTTTTTCATTACCTGTTGATGTGTCTAAAATCTGCTGCATGAGTGGCAAACAGTATAGACCCTGATCAGACGCCGCGAATCGCGGCGTCTTATCTGGGTCTATACTTTTTAGCTCGCCTGAACAACGTTCACAGAGAGCTATTGTACTACCTCCGGCGTCGGAGGCGGCGTTGGCGTCGGCGTCCACAAATGTTAAAGTTTTCGTTAAAGTTTTTAAGACCTCATTATTTCCTAACCTTATCACCGATTTGCTGCATCTTTGGTATGATGATACATATTGGTCCAAAAGTTTGCGCAGTACCATCCCCACTACTCTAGGTCATGTCAAGGTCAAGGTCACAGACTTAGAACTTTCATGTTAAAATTTTATGTCAAAGTTTTTAGGATCTCATTACTTCTATACTAAACGATGGAATTTGTTCCTATTTGGTATTATGATATACACTGGTCAAATTTTTTTTATCAGCACCATCAGCACTCATGACCGTGACCTTGAGGTTGAGGTCACAGACTTAGAATTTAAATGTTAAAGTTTTTGTTAAAGTTTTTAAGACCTCATTATTTTTAAACCTTACCACCGATTTGATTCGTCTTTGGTATGGTTATAGATATTGGTCCAAAATTTTGCGCAGCACCATCCCCACTACTCTAGGTCATGTCAAAGTCAAGGTCACAGACTTAGAATTTTCATGTTAAAATTTTATGTCGAAGTTTTTAACATCTCATTACTTCTAAACTGTATGATGGATTTAGTTCCTATTTGGTATCATGATAGATACTGGTCAAATTTTTTTTAATCAGCACTTTCAGCACTCATGACCGATACCTTGAGGTCGACGTCACAGACTTAGAATTTAAATGTTTAAGTTTTCGTTAAAGTTTTTAAGACCTCATTACTTCTAAACCAAATGATGGATTTAATTTATATTTGGTAGCATGATATATATTGGTCCAAAGTTTTTATCAGCACCATCAGCACTCATGTCAGTGACTTTGGGGTCGAGGTCACACACTTAGAATTTTAAAAATGTTAAAGTTTTCGTTTACGTTTTTAAGACCTTATTATTTCCTAATCTTACCACCGAATTGATTCATCTTTGGTTTGATGAATATTTTGCACATTGCAATCCACCCCACCCCAGGTCATGTCAAAATCAAGGTCACAGACTTAGAATTTTCCAGAAACAAAATGTGCAATATCAGGCGAGCTATCCTGTCTGGCGACAGGTCTGGTTGCTCATGCCTGCCTCGCCATGTACTCAGGTTAAATAAGGCACGCAATATTACGCATGGCACATTTAAAAGCAGTAACTTGCTAAACGTATTGTTTCAGTAGTACAATGTAAATAAATGTTTCCATACTCTGGTTAAATACGGTATACAATATTACGCATGAAACATTTAAAGTAATAATTTGCTAAATGAATTGTTTCAGTTTGGACGAACGTTTCTATACGTTGGTTAAATACGGTATGCAAAATCACGCATGAAACATTTAAAAGCAGTAACTTGCTAAATGAATTGTTTCAGTTTAAATGACTGTTTCTCAGAGAAAATATGTTTCCGCTCTATAAAGACCTGAGGTTGGATCTGATTTTTGTAGTGTGGAATACTTATTGAAATCAATTTTCAGTAGCTATTGTTATTCCAATCCTTTGTGTCCCATTAATTCTTTACTCGTATAAATCAGGTATAAGCCTAGATTAGTCTATGGTATTGTTTAGTTCAACAATATTTCGACGGGTCTTGTTTGTTATTTTGTATCAATATCGAATCAATATCTACACATATTGGAAACTTCTACTAGCGGTTAAATTACTGAAAAGTATTTGTATAAAGTTTCAACAAGTTTGGAGTTGAATTTCAGTCTGGATTTTGTTTATTTTCTACAACATGGTATGGTGCATTTAATTTCAGAGGGTGTCATGTCATGTGACGGGATCCAGAGAGGGTTTGTAGGGATCAGTGGAACCCTACTTTTGTTCAAAGTTTCATTTTCACGGGAAATTTGGATAAATTTGGATAGCGTATTTTACTTCAGTCTTGCGCACTTTTACCTTACTACTTCTAGAATTTCCATCTTACTACCAGTGAATGTGTTGAAAATTGCTGGATAGGTGGCAGACAGTTTAGACCCTGATCAGACGCCGCGTTCTCCGGCGTCTGATCTGGGTCTACACTGTTTGCATGAGTCTGTCTGTCCGCATACGTAGAGATAGTAGTGAGGTAATTTGATCGAACTGACCGCCTTCCCACCTCTGTTTAGAAATAGCGAACCCCCATATTAACCCATTTAAGCCTAGCGTCCCATAAAAGGGACATTGGCAAAAGAGTGAAGACCCAGATCAGACGCCGCAGAACGCGGCGTCTGATCAGGGTCTACACTGTTTGCATTAAGTTCAGATATTTCTGTAAAACATGATAATAATAAAAACTAATTAGACATGCCTTATATAGGAAATGTACCTGTCCAAAGAAACAAGGTGGCGTAGTCCACTCGGCTTATGGGTTACATGTAACTAAACCTGGATCTACCTCTGAATATGTTTGATGTTTTATAATCACTTATTGTTTTCATTTTCTTTTTTTTCAGTAAAAATTGCATGCCAGGATTTTATATACCGTGTTTATCATGAATATTCAGATGGCCATGCAAACAATGTGGACCCAGATCAGACGCCATAGAAGTCTGATCAAGGCACTCATCCAGCCCATTACAAAAACACCCCTATTCAAATATATTGAAAATTTCACTACAAAGAAAACCTGAAAGTTTTCGGATACAAATTCTGATCTTTTTCTCACATTACTACTCAAAATATAGATTGTGGGTACTTGTTAGACCCGCCTCTGCGAGGCGGTTCTAACGAGTACCCACAATCTATGTTTTTGAGTAGAAATAAGAAAAATAATGTATAGCTTGTAAACCCCAGTTTTACTATATAAAAGTGGGGTTTAAGGGGGTCAGAATTTTATAGGCGTGTTTTCAATATGTGTTTAGACACATCTGCAGGTAGTTAAGGGAATCTGATACTTTTCAGGGGGGACGACTCTGTCAGGATTGTTTTGCCTCCCTTCTGAACAAGGATCTACTCTAAATATTTCCTTATAGAGGAGGAATCACTTACTTTTGAGAACGGGTCCACAAAAACTGTTTCCTTCAGGACGTATACAAAATCATAGCACTGATAGTGCTGACGGGAACGGTTGCATTTTAAGATGTGCTCTATGGAATTGATATCTTTGCGGTGTATTTTTTTTTCAAATAACGAAGTTTTATTATTGACAAGAATAAATATTTTTTCATGTTGGTTTTATTTGAATTTTACTGCCTTATAAATTAGGTAGTTCTGCATATTTTAGCCGCCTATTGTACGATGTGGTCATCTGTAACTTACAGGTGCCTACAATTCCATGTGGTCACTGATTGTCTGGAATCATGTACAGTTGCCTTTTGAACAATGTAATGTACAGGTGTTCTTTTAGATCATGTGGTCATCTGTAATATTCAGGTGCCTATTGAACCATGCAATGTACAGGTGCCTATTGGATCATATGGTAATTTGTCACATAAAGATGCTTATTGCACCATGTGGTCATCTGTAATATACCGGTGCCTACTGAACCATGTGGCCATCTGTAAGGTACAATTCCGAACTGAATCATGTTGTCATCTGTAATGTTCAGGTGCCTATTTGAACACGTGGTAACTGAAATATACAGGTGCTGTTTGGACCATGTTTTCATCTGGTGCGGGTGCCTATAGCACCATGTGGTCATCTGTAATGTACAGGTGCTTATTGCACCATGTGGTCGTCTGTAATGTACAGGTGCTTATTGCACCATGTGGTCGTCTGTAATGTACAGGTGCTTATTGCACCATGTGGTCATCTGTAATGTACAGGTGCTTATTGCATCATGTGGTCGTCTGTAATGTACAGGTGCTTATTGGACAAATGGGAACATCTGTACTGTACATATGCCTACTGAACCATGTGGTTATCTGTAATATACAGGTGCCTACTGAACCATATGGAGATTGTAATGTACATGTGCTTATTCGACAATGGGATCATCTCTGTTGTACATGTGCCTACTAAATCATGCGGCTATCTGCAATGACAGGTGCCTACTGAGCCATGTGGTGATCTGTAATATACATTCGCTAATGGAACAAAGTGATCATCTGTACTTTACATGTGCCTAATGAACCATGTGGTTATCTGTAATGTACAGGTGCCTACTGAACCATATGGAGATCTGTAATGTACAGGTGCTTATTGGACAATGGGATCATCTCTGCTGTACACGTGCCTACTAAATCATGTGGCTATCTGCAATGTACAGGTGCCTACTGAGCCATGTGGTGATCTGTAATGTACATTCGCTTATTGAACAAAGGGATCATCTGTACTGTACATGTGCCTACTGAACAATGTGGTTATATGTAATCTGTAATGTACAGGTGCTTATTGGACAATGGGATCATCTGTGCTGTACATGTGCCTACTAAATCATGCGGCTATCTGCAATGTACAGGTGCCTATTGAGCCATGTGGTGAACTGTAAAGACATTCTCTTATTGAACAATGAGATCATCTGTACTGTACATGTGCCTGATGAACCATGTGGTGATCTCTAATGTACATGTGCCTACTGAACCATGTGGTGATCTGTAATGTACAGGTGCTTATTGGACGATTGGATCATCTCTGCTGTACATGTGCATTCTGAATCATGTAGCTTTCTGCAATATACAGGCACCTACTGAGCCATATGGTGATCTGTAATGTACATTCTCTAATTTAATAATGGGATCATCTGTAATATACATGTGCCTAATGAACCATGTGGTCATCTGTAATGTACAGGTGTCTACTAAACCATGTGGGTATCTGTAATGTACAGGTGCCTACTGAACCGTGTGGCCATCTGTAATGTACTGGTGCTTATTGGACAATGTGGTCATGTGTAATGTACAGGCACCTACTGAACCATGTGGTCATCTCCTACTGGACCCTCAGTCGGCTCGGTCCGATCAAGATCAACACCTCTTTTAACTCATTAAGCCCCACCGGCTCAGCTCTCTATGCTTTCCTGTTATGAAATTAGATACACTTTTAATTATCAAGGTATATTAAAATTTTAAAATGTCTCATGGGAAAAAATGTCTTGTTGGCATGTGTGAGCATGACAGATTGAAATCAGCCCTCAGATGTTCAAGTTTCATCTGAACCTTTGCTTTTCACCATATTCGTCTACA
Organism: Anodontia alba; assembly: GCA_964016985.1. Taxonomy (NCBI): domain Eukaryota; kingdom Metazoa; phylum Mollusca; class Bivalvia; order Lucinida; family Lucinidae; genus Anodontia; species Anodontia alba. The sequence continues at coordinate 82,610,607 of OZ024829.1, forward strand.
GTGGGCAGTAAATATGCAGCAAAAGCTCTGATCGGATGTACAAGTTTATCTGGTCCGCTGTTCCCTTGTGCCCTGAAGACACAGTCTATTATGACGTGGCTTGATTTTGACTGACTGATTGGTGGACTTTTAACGCTGCCGGGCATCAGAGGCACACAGGGGCAGCACCAGAAATATCTAAATTAGTTTTACCAACTTGATTTTTGTCTGAGCTTTTTCATCTTTAAAGTGCTAATCACAACCACAGCAGACGAAAATTTGACTTTTCTGTTTTATATTTTTCAGAGAAAATTAGGCTTGACATTTCATATGAATCGTCTTATTGATTCACATGAAATGCAATGCCTCACTTTCTCTTTTGATGGTAATAATAATAATAATAATAATAATAATAATAAATTAGAATGTCGTCTGCTACAATTTTACTTAGCGCTTTAAAGTTTAAACAGCAAGTGCACAGAATTAAGTGGATTTAACCTCAAGGATCTTGTGTTCTGTCTTTCTTTATTTAAGCCAAATCGTAAGAAAACCAAACGCATTCAGGTCATGCCATGTTAGAACAGCAAATGTCACACAAGCCTGTCATCCGTTCCTTCAGGCCACGTCACTTCCGGTTCGCACATGAACTATTCAAACCATACATTGAGCGTAATATGGGAAAAGGACCTTATTTCATAAGCAAACAGTGCATGCCCAGATTAGACTGCGCATCCGTGCAAGCTTATCTTCTGGTTCTTCAGAATTCGACGATAGATTCTACAATTATCGGCGATTCTACAACTAGACATAGAGGTTTTGATCAGACGGAGCGAATGCAGAGGTTTTGATCAGACGGAGCGAATGCGGACACTGAACTTATAATTTGTGGCGCCCATCCTGTTTCCCCCTGTTTATTATATAAAGTTATAATCACAAAAAGCTTGGTGTGCGCTTAGCACTTAATGTGTAGACCATGCTTGTTTGTGAAAGCTAATACTTGGTTTAACGTTGAGCAGTCCACGGAAAATGGCATTGTATTAGTCCATGACCTTTCATAAAGTGCTTCCGGAGAGACACTAACTCTAAACTTGTCTACGTCCGTGGGCGTGGACAATAACATGTTAAGGTGCCGAATTCTGAATAAATAAAACATTATTTTTTATGGCTATGCATAAAATATCAGAAATAATTTATGAACCGTTTTGGCTATTAAACCATTCACTTAAAAGAGACGGCGCCTAAAATTGCAAAAGCACATTAGAGGGCTCCGTAGCTGAAATATTAATCTTTATATGCTGATTATAAATAAATGCAGACACCATTTAAAATATTGTCTTATTTCTGACAGGAAATAAAACTTGGCGTTTCATTCAAATTGACAATTTGAATGAAATGTCATCTTATTTTCAGTGAAAAATAAGAAAAAAAAAATCTCTACTTTTCATATGATAATTTAGCATACAGAGTGCTAGAGAGAAGACGAAACACGTAATGTACTTGGTCTTTGCTGTTCAATCAGGTGTTTGCACATGGCAAAAGTGCTAAGCTCCTGTGTTGCTCTCATAGAGGGTCGGCACGTATGGGTTCCTAATGTCTAAAATGGCCAAAAAGTCAATCAAGCTTGTCTTAAAGACAGCCTCTATTAAGCATTTGCCTCTCTTGAAAGGCCACTGTTTCAGATCCCAATGAAGACAAAGAAGTAGAAATTTACCTGTTTTAAGCAAGCACCTTCCTTTATCATATTTTGGCGCTCCTATGGGCGCTTGCTTAACAAAGGCTAGACTGTTGGCCTGGCACTGTCTTTATTGATTTCTAATGTCTAAAATGGCCAAAACAGTGAAAGTAGGCTTGACAGAAACTTAAAATAAAGTGCCTGTCAAGCCTACTTTCACTTTTTGGCCATTTTAGACATTAGAAACCCCTTCGTGCCGGCCCAATATGGTTGGTCTCAATAGTACTCTGAAAAGGGACGATCACACGGGTATTATGTCTTCATACGTGGTGAAATATCGGTGTTCCTGTAACTCGTCTTATTTATAAATACCGTGTTTGCCTTGAACATTGAAACAGTATCTTACTATACTTGCTGCCTCTTGGCGTGTCGATATTGCTGGATGAATGTCAAACAGTGTAGACCCTGATCAGACGCCGCAGAACGCGGCGTCTGATCAGGGTCTACACTATTTGCTCGAGCCTGTTTGGCCCAGTACTTTGGGTAAATACGGTTGTTTTAATTAAAGAACATGTCTCAATCAAGGACATGACATGAAAGGTTTAGTCTGTTTGTTTAAGTTTTATCTTTTTACACAATGTAACTTTTAAGGGTAAACATTTAATGCAAGGTTGCTAGGTAAAGAAAAAGAGCCACATTTTACTGCGTAGGACCTTACTTTAACCCAATAACACACATGTAGTTCTGTCGGTAGACTGGCTTCAGTCTCCAGTGACTAAATATTTTTTTCTTATAATCTGTTTAATAATCCGCGAAAATAAAACCAAAATAATATCATGACTATAAAGGCTGGTCACTTTAGTGGCCAGCCTTTATAGTCATGATATTTTTTGGTTTATTTTAATGGATTATCAAACAGGATTATGAGAAACATATTTAGTCACTGGAGACTGGAGCCAGTCTATTCTGTCGGTAGTTCTTGTCCATAGGTAGTAGAGACCGACATTCTGGATTCATTTTCCCTTGTTTCCACTTTGGTCTCCTTAGGAGATCATTTGCATAAAAATTTCAACGTCAAATTTCTGGGCAAAATGAGAAAAAAAAAAAAAAAAAAAAAAAAAAAAAAAAAAAATATATATATATATATATATATATATATATATATATATATATATATATATATATATATATAAATGTCGTCCGTTTTTTTACCCAGCATGCTAAGCGTTATCTAATATCTTGAAACACATATAATAAGAAACCAAGCAAACCTGTATCTGTTATGCAATGTATTTATTTTCAAACTATATTTTTTTTTCCGTATTTGTATTTCCAGATGGAGAAACTTTGGCACACATACGCAGAGTAAGACGCTAATCATGTCTCAAAGCTCACATTAAATTTGTCTACGAGTTCCAACCAACGAAGATACGAAATAGAATAACAAAATGTCCGCCGATAGAAGCAAACGGAGTTTAGAATTCCGCATGTCCAAGAAAGTGGCGGAACTAACACAGGTGGTTCATATGTTGTTTACGAGAAATCATGAAAAAGAAGTGGAGGTTGACGCTCTGAAAGATGCGTATGAACATGAAATAAGTTTGGTGCAAGAAGATGCAAGGTCGAAAATTGGTAAATTGGAAAACACTGTGTCAGAATTGGAAAGGAAATTAGAGAGGGAAAGAAATAAAGAAAGGGATATAGTTCAAACAGCTGTAGTTCAGGAGACATTTGATAAAGAAGACGAATGGAGGCGAAAACTAGTAGCAGCTGAAAAAGCTTTAAATGAAGAGAAATTAGAAACTCAGCACATGAGGGATTTACTTATAAATGCTCAAAAAGATATAGAAAAATTAAGACAAAAAGTACAAGAACAACTAGATTCCAAAACAGATGAAATCCAACGCCGAGAGACTGAATTAAGTAAGTTAAGGAAAGAAATTATTGACTTGGAAAGGACATTACGAGATAAAGATAAGCAGTCAAGTGACAGAATCAAACAATTAGAAAGTAATAACGAAACATTAGAAAAGGAATTAGTAGAAATGCAGGAATTACTCGAAGAAACACATAGACTTAAGGAGAGTTTATCATCGAAAGTGAAACAATTAGAATCAGAATTGAAATCATTAAAGAGAGACTTTCAAAAGAAAGTGTCTGATGTCGTTCAACAAAATCATGTTGTCAAAATACCTAGAAGTGCTCCAATTACCACAACTGTGACGGTGAGTCATTTGTTTTCCTTCCGTTATTTTTCTGTCAAAAAGTCTTATGTATGTATGTTTATAGTACGGACTCCAGTACTAAATTTTGCTGACCCTAGCATCGGAAAGATATACGATTTATTTTGATATAGGAAGAAAGCCTGGACATGTCTGTATATAAAACAACTGTATATAGCAGATATGCATACATTGCGTTTCGCGAGAACTCGCACGTTTCTGTGGCGGCCCAGTTGATACGTAACAATTTCCAAATACACAAAACCTTGTGTAATCAGGTTAAAATCATAAAAAAGAAAGAAATAATGCTTAAAACAGAAAGCAGAATGTTTATTTTCTCATGCGCATTTGCAAACATGACGTCATTAGTGACGTCATTTGTTTTCCGCATTTAAGTGAGAGTACCCTGTTTTCCTGTCTGACACGAATTTTTAAAATTTCGCATGCAAAGTGCGTTTCGAATAAACCTTTTACCTTTCCTATAGCCTAGTAGGTATACAGAAATGGATTAACACCAAAACATGTTCGAGTTTTTTCACCTAATATGGCCATTACAATAAACTTGTAGGAAAACGTTTGATTGTACATTTTATGATACCATTTTAAACGACACATCTTAAATTTTACCAGACATCTTTCGGGCGTTCGTGCTGATGTTTTTGTAATGAAAAATGTTCGTATAGAACACTGTATTTTACTTACGTAAGTCTTAAACATGCATGTTGAGGGGAATCACCGCGCTTTTCTTCATGTCCATAATTTCAAAACTTTTGTTGACGAACTCTAACCCAGTATCATGCAAAATGCATGCGTTTCTCCAAATGCAATTAGTTTCGCATTGCTATCCAGCGATTTTGCACGAACCAATATCCAAACTTTATATGTATAAAAACTCAGCCGTATATCTTTCCGATGCTAGGGTTATGTTTTGTTTCTTTTTACAATCTATTGGAATTGAGAAACCCAACTATTATTTCTGAAATATAAAATCCATATAAAACTACATATAAAGTATAAAGTTAAAGCGAATGAGAAAATTGTTAATGAACAGGTACCTATGTCAATCGAAATACATGTACATGTATATGATTTATATTGTAACAGATACCTTTGTCAATCGAAATGCAAGTACATGTATATGTATAATATTGTAACAGGTACCTATGTCAGTCGAAATACATGTACATGTATATGTATAATATTGTAACAGATACCTATGTCTATCGAAATACATATATATATGTATATGTATTATATTGTAACAGGTACCAATGTCAATCGGAATACATGTACATGTATATGTATTATATTTTAACAGGTACCTATGTCAAATCATATGTATGTATTATATTTTGTACAGGTACCTATGTCAGTCGGAATACATGTACATGTATATGTATAATATTGTAACAGATACCTATGTCTATCGAAATACATGTATATATATATATGTTATATTGTAACAAGGAACCTATGTCAATCGAAATACATGTATATGTATTATATTGTAACAGGTACCAATGTCAATCGCAATATATGCACATGTATATGTATTAGATTGTAACAGGTACCTATGTCAGTCGAAATACATGTACATGTATATGAAGTATGGTGTCACAGGTACCTATGTCAATCGAAATACAAGTATATGTATATGTATTATACTGTAACAGGTACCTATGTCAGTCGCAATATATGTACATGTATATGTATTAGATTGTAACAGGTACCTATGTCAATCGAAATACTATACATGTATATGTATTATTTTGTAACAGGTACCTATGGTAATCGAAATACATATATTATATTGTAACAGGTACCTATGCTAATCGAAATACATATACATGTATATGTATTATATTGTAACAGTTACCTATGTCAGTCACAATACTTGTACAGTTATATGTTCTATATTGTAATGGGTACCTATGTTTATCGAAATACATGTATATGTATTATATTGTAACAAGCACCTATGTCAGTTGAAATACATGCACATGTATATACTCTATATTGTAATGGATGTTTAATTCTTAAACGTGGAACAGATTCAAAGTAAATGTGAAAATGGATTAAACTTTAACCCTTTCTGCACTGCAGACCAAAATAGTGACCTTTGCAAACAGTGCAGATCCTTATGAGATGGTAACAAGTAAATCTCATCAGTGTTTACACTGTCATTCTATTCTTGTTTTTTTACTTACACATCTATTTCGAACAACTGACATGCCCAAACTCAACGATAGAAGGGTTCATGTCAGAAACTTGGAGATGAGAGGGTTGAAGAGCCGTGCAAAATTGTACTCGTCGACATTCAAATTTAGAAATATAAGACTTGGTGTTTCATGTCAGTCAGAACACGATTTACATGAAATACCAACCCTTATTTTATCTGAAAAAGTAATAGTAATAATAATAATGATGATAATAATAATAATAATAACAATAATAATAATAATTTTAGAGCTCCTCCTCCCCTTACCGATCTCATAGTTTTTCACATACCGTGTTTCAGTAAGTACATTGTTATCACTGGCGTTTTAATCTTTCTTGGTCTATCAATCCAATATTCTTCTGAAAGATAATACACAGATTTAGACCGACTTCTAGTAGACACATAATGTTAAACAACGTCGATTGAACGTTGATTCAACGTCAAGACGTTGAATTAACGTTGAATCAACGTTGTTTTAACGTTGTGTGTCCGTTGGGCTACTTCTTCTACTTCTACTTCAGCACTGTCCAGACGTAAAGGTCATGGGCAAGTGACCGACTACGATAGTTTAACGAAGAGGCATTTGTCTCTCTTGGAATTAACTGTACTCAATCACTTAGCTGTCCCTTATGATTCCGAAGCTGCGTTTTCTGTTACACGTGGCTGAATTACTACATGTAATACAGTATAACTTCAATGGCTCGAACACGGATTGCTCGTTTACCGTGGATGATTCGAACTCGTTTTTCAGTCCCTACAAAATTCTTCCAATTTCTCAAGAAAACAAATATTTAGGGATTTTTTCTTATTTTATCATGGGATTGTCTGTTGTGTGTACTCAATAGAATCGCCTCATCGAGGTGATTATAATGAGTACACTCAACATACAATCGTTGTGTAGAAATCGAGAAGATTTCCCTAAATTATCGCTATTTGCTTCCTGAACTGGTGCCATGATTAACCCCCAGGGGCTCGAACTACCCATGTCTCGAACAAATTTCCATGGTCCCAAAGATGTTCGAACCATTGAGGTTCGACTGTATATTGTTGGGGAACGACAGTTTAACCAGTTTTTGAACAATATTTAACCAGTCTCTTTTCATTAGCGGTTGTGTTCTTTTTGGGATGTTACAGGTATTAGATAACAAACCAATACAGCTACAAATGTATGCCAATGGAGTATGCAAGGAGTTTAAGTAAATGATTTTCCAATGCATTGAATTACTTAAGATATTAGACTTACGCACTTCGAAGAGCGACATAATTATTTTGGTTTAAACAGTATTTCATTTGTATCAATTGATACAGAGAAATACAAAGCAGAACAGCGGACATATGCTTCCCAAAGGGTGAGCATATAGTCGTCGTTTTGTCCATCCATTTGTCCATCCTTCCATCCGTATGTTATACTGAAATCCGGATTTTAACTAAACAATGGAAGATGGTAAACGCATGAAACTTGGAATATTGATAGAAAATATTAACCCACTTTAGTCTGAATGTATTGGAACAGTCAAAATTCAATTTTAGGTATGACAGCCTACGTGCTTTAGATATTGCAAGAGAAAAATGACGTAACTATTTGCAAACAGTGGAGACCCTGATCAGACGCCGCATTCTCCAGATTAAAAGGGGTTTCGAGGCGTAGTGTGCAATAAACAAGAAGCATTGAGTATACTTGCGGAATTATGCTCTCTTTTGACCCATTTTCTCACCCAAAGCATTATCGTGTACCCTCCTTATATTTAAACGTCCAAAGCATTATTTTCTACGCCCATTGAAATCTTAGATTTTGCCATTACTCCGGAACTACTTATGAAAGGTCATGGACTGGTCCAATGCTACTTACGACCATAGGATTATTGTCTTCGTCATATTAGCCTACGCCCTGAGCGTAGACAATCGTAGAGCTTGTCATTACAGTCGTAGAGTTTGTCAATCTTAGAGTTTGTCATCACTTTATGAAAGGTCATGGACTAGCCCAATGCTATTTTTCATGAGCTGGACCCAGTTGTTCAAAGCATCGTTAGCTTAATTAGCTCGTTAGTGGTCAAAATCTTAACTGTTCTTGTAAGTACAATATCACATTCACAGGTATTTTTTGAAAACATGTTAGTAGCGTTTGCAAATGTAAAAGCTACTCACATTTTTTCAGCAAAAATATTAGCATATATGCCATATTTAATGATCAAAGTTTTAACACTACGTTTACTAATGACATTGTTAGTTTTGAACAACTGGGCCCTGCTCTGCTCAACGTTATTATAATCAAGTATTAGCTTTCACAAAAAGCTTGGTCTACGCTTAGCGTAGACCAAGGTTTTTGCGAAAGCTTATACTTGTCTAAAACTATTTGATATGATCAAATACTGGCTGATCTGCTTCGTTAAACAGTTCTCGTTTTTTTTTTTTTGCAGGCCTACAACGATGAAGTAGAAAGATTACGGGCTGAAGTACGGAGATACCGTCTGGAGTTGTTCAACCGTGACTATAACTTTAACAGAATGTTTACGGAACAGCAGCCATTAATTGTGGACCCTAAAGCAGGTCGGATTGGAGTAAACTCAGGCAACATTATACACCAGTCTCTTCCGGTCTCGCACACCCAGGTGACGCCCATAGCAATTCAGGGAAAAGAACGAACCTTCTCCTATGATATGGAACAGGGTTACGAAGAAACGGTTAGTAATCACACCATGTGTGACCAGCGCGTTTGACTGACAACATTTGTTTTTGCACTTGTCTTTTTATGTCATTCCTTCTATTCATGTAAATCCTCCCATACCCGTAAGTTAGTGGAGGGGCGTGGGAGTATTTTTTCTGAAAAAAAAAATGAAAATAATAAATAGCCTATTTCAAATTGTCGAAAATTGGACTTCCCAGTAAGCATTCTTTATGAATCTATAGCGGGCCGTTAGGGTAGCTGACGGGACGATAACGGCCCGCTATAGATTTATAAAGAATGCTAGCTGGGTTGTTTACCCAGCATGCAAAACGTAAAGTTCGTCCATGCACTAGTATAAACATTCCTACTGTATTGTAATTCATCTCTAACAAGGCTGAGTGAAGGACTGTGAGAGATGTTCATTTCAATATCTGCCATATTTTTAAGAAACGCAACACATTTTTGGTATAGTTTTCCGAAATAACACAAAATGTGCACTATGTAACTATCAAAAAATTAATCTTTCTTTTCCTTCTCTAATAATTATGGCAAGGTATCATTTCTATACAGATCTAGCATCTTAATGCATAGTATCCTCATTCCACCCCACCCAACCCCATAGTCCAGCAAATAGTATAGCCCCAAATCCGACACCAAGTAACGCTGCCTCTTTTCACCATGAACACTGTATGGCGTTAGTACATTATGTAATTCATAACAACACTGGGAGCAGTTTGGCAATTTCTGCATAACACCCCTCAAAATTGATAATGACCCCTTCCGGCTCGCATGATCGAAGAGTCCATTGTGGACAATAATGTGAAAACAGACATAATGTCCTTTAAAAACAACGTTGGTGTAATTTTCGAATTTCTTAATTCCAAATATTATAGGCATGTGCCCGTATGGATTTAACTTAACCCTCCAAGCGCTAATTCAGAGAAAATAAGGCTTAGCATTTCATGCGCCTAACAGACGATTGAAGTGCAATGTCGAGCCTTACTTTTCTCTGAAAAAGATGAAAATTTTTTTTTAGACTGTCATCCGCTTCAAATTTTCTTAGCGCTTTAAGGGTCAGTGGGTCATTTGATATTAATTCATATGAGCCAGTGCACGACAAAACTTACAATAAGACTTGTGCGAACAGCAAGGACAGATCAGCTTGCGCATTTGCGCAGTCTGATGAGAATCTTCGCTGATCACATGTACCTTCTACTGCCTCCAGGCTGTCCAGAGATGGGATACATAAGAATCCTTGCCACAATGGGGGATGCACAGACTGGTCTGAGTCTTTGCTGGTCACATGTGCCTTCTACTGACTCCAGCGTATCTAAAGAGGGATACACAAAAACCCTTGCCACACTGAGTGGATGCGCAGGCTAATCTGAGTCCTCGCTGATCGCACAAGTCTTATTGTAGGTTTTATCATGCGCTGTTTCATATCATTGTTACGTATATGTACATTACATTTCAGAGACGGCCCAATTCGAGAGTGTCGTCGGCGTCGGTTGTATCATCTGGGAAATTGCCATCTTTATCCTCGGAACAGAGAGCCCGTCTGAACAAACTCATGAAACCCAGGCCACTTCCTAAAGAAATGTTATTCACTAAATAATGAAACATACGTTCAAAATACTAATACAGCTGTGAAATGCAACTAAACTTGAATGGCTCAACCATCTTTGGGATCACTGAAGTTTGTCATTGACACGGTTAGTTTGAGTCACTGAGGGTCAATCAGAGCACCAGATCAGGAGGCAAATGGGGGTAATTTAGGGATGTCTTTTCCATCTTCTTTTAACTAATGATATATTGAGTATACTCATGAGGATCGTCTGGATGAGGCGATTGTAATGAGTACACACAATGTACAGTCGAACTTCGATGGCTCGAACCCCTTTGGGATCATGAAAATTTGTTTGAGACAGCGGTAGTTCGAGCCACAGAGGGTTACTATTCGTGCCATACACGGAGACATAATGGAGATAATCGTGGGATATCTTTTCGGTGTTCTATATTATAAACGTATGATGTGTGATGAGGCGATTCTAATGAGTGCTCACAGCATACGTTTGCAAGATAAAATAAGAAAATCTCCCTAAACGATCCGTATATCGTATTTGGAGGAAATCCCTGCGGACTCAAGAACGTGTTCGACTCATCCATGGTAAACGAGCCATCGGGGTTCGAGCCATTGAAGTTCTACTGTACAATTCCATGGTAAAATAAGTAAGTTTCCCTAAAATATCCCTGAATATTTGATTTCATGAATTATTGGAAGGATTTCCTAGGGACTCAAAAACGAGTTCCAGTGAACCACTGTTAACGAGCCATCGGTGTTCGAATTATTGAAGATTTACTGTCTATTGAATTCATATGTGAAAAACAACCTTTCCCATATCCACGATACACGAAACGCCAGCTAGAGCTTTTATTGATTCATGATTAATCAACTCTCTTTATACCGACACTCGATACAACGAGAAAATTCGTTATAATGATAATTTGATTGGCACGAAACCTTCGTCCAAGAAGTGATCTTTAATCGGACATTATGCAAAAACAATGTATTGAATATTTTAAGAAACATGACCAGGCTGCTGCGCTGTTCACTGGGGAAATGTTGGCTTTTCTCAAGGCGAAACTTTGATAGCAAAATTCAGCATTTATGTTGTAATATTATCAATCACAAGTGCACCAAAAAAACTCATTTCTACAGCTTCTGGGCAAATTCAACACTCATTTCTACAGCTTCTGGGCAAATTCAATGTTATTCTTATGTTTCTTAAAATAGGACTTGATATTTTATGCAAACCGTGTGCCCCTCCCACCGGGACCAGTATAGAGCAAAGACCAGCGAACCAGGTGGACTGTCTGGTGCCATACCGGTAGAGGTACACTAACTTAAGGCAGGACTTGGGTTCGTCATTCGACCAGGTTAGGCAAAAGTCCCACAAATTCGGACACAGCTTTGCAACACGACAACAATCGTTGACTGGGACATTTGATCGCAACACATATAAATACGTGCTTATTTTGTCTCCATATAAAATGAGCCAGCGCACGACAAAACCTACAATAAGACTTGTGCAACCAGCGAAGACTCAGATCAGCCTGCGCAGTCTGATCAGTCTTCGCTGATCGCATGTGCCTTCTACAACTTCCAGGCTATCCAAGAGGGATAAATGATAATCTTTTACATACTAGGCGGATGTACAGGCTGATCTTTGCTGGTTACACAGGTCTTATTGCAGGTTTTGTCGTGCGCTGGCTAAAATGTCAAACCATATTTTCTTAAAACAAGAACAAGATAAAAATCCAGAACAACTGTCGCATCCGCATAGCTTGATAAAGTGTTTTGCTGTTCGTTTTACATTTTAAATTATTCAGTGATCCTGCGAACAGAAAGTGAAGACCCTGATTAGCGGATGAGCAGGTTGATCTGTGCATTCGCTGTCTAGATATACCGCGGTCCGATTTTTCTGTTTTGCCCCGGAGACCCCTTTGCTCATAGGGGTTGGTGAACAATGCACTAAAATGCGCAATTCATGCATGTACATGTACAGTCAAACCTCTTTATATCGACACTCGATACAATAACAGAATTCGTTATAGTGATATTTTGGTGCGAAGCCTTCGCTCACAGGGTGAAAGTTAATCAGAAATTGTGCAAGAATATTGTTGTATCTAAAACATATGCTTTTGCTATTTGCTAGACTCGCATCACTCTAACTATCATGAAGTGACAGTTAATCAGAAACAAGAATTAGCTTTTTCAAAAAGCTAGCGTGTCGTTTAGCTTCAACAATTGCATGTGCACCTATGACGATTATCTCGCACGTGATGGGAGTCCTGGGCTAGTATTTGCTAATTCGACAATGGAATGCCAGTAAAGATACTCTTTGGACAGGTTCAATTCATAGTAAGGAAAGTGTCCGAATTGATATTTTTTCTTAAATATTTTCATTGCGGGTCGTCCTGACGGCCCTCATATATAGGAGTTGAGCTGATCACCTCAAACTATATACTCGCAATTATGCATTTGGAAGTATGAGCATGCATCGCGGTGTTAAAGAAACAACTGTTTTCGCATTCTCCTGAATTATTGCGGATCGTCTTGTTGAGCTAATCACACGTTATACCGAACCGGAAAAGGCTGTTGACATAGTAGTCGTGCATCGGATAACGAATAGAATAGAATATAAGCCTCTCTTAAGCCTAACAGATTTCTATATATAATACAGTGTAGACCTAGATCAGACGCCGCGTTTTGCGGCGTCTGATCAGGGTCTATACTGTTTGCTACTGTCCTTTTTATGGGACGCTACGCATAAATGGTTTATACCCAAAAAAGGTTATCATTGGATAATCAAACATTCTGTTCTATTCTATTCGTTATCAGGTGCACGACTACTATGTCAACAGCCGTTTCCGGTTCGGTATAATTCCCGATTTTGATGTGTGATTAGCTCAACTCCTATATATGCAGGCCGTCAGGACAACCCGCAATTATGCAAAAACATTGTATTCGATACTTCAAGAAATATATGCGTTGGATATTTGTTAGAATTGCCTCTCATTGAGGCAGTTCTAACAAATTTTCAAAACATATGTTCTGAGGAAATAAGAATGAAACAATGCCTTTCTTACATATCATTCTGCTCATTAAGGATTCTTTACAACAACAATTTCATTTAAATGGCGTCATCTTTCGGAACCAATACTGTCGTTGTAACGAGGGTTCACTGCAAATTTGACCCTCATTTTGTGACCCCTTAGCTTCTTACTATACTTGTCTATTTTACTACCTTTGATTGTCGAAAAATGTTTGATAAGCGGCAAACAGTGTAGACCCTGATCAGACGCCGCATGATGCGGCGTCTGATCTGAGTCTACACTGTTTGCTGAGGCTTTTTAAGCCCCAATACTTAGGGTAAATACGGTACTTTTATCTAATCTTTTATTTATGTTACCATTTTGGGGTACCACACACACACACACGCACACGCACACGCACACACACACACACACACACAATTGCATTTTAACGTTCAAGCTGCCATTTATATGTTTGATGCGAGGGATTAATTTTTTTTACATTTATGCATTAAATTTTCTAATTTCCACCTTTGTCTCTTGTTGTACAAATCTTAAGGAAAAAAAAAATACCGATGTTGCCCAAGTTCATCTGTACATTCCAACAGCAACGTCAAAACACGTACCTTCAACATGAGCGCTCAGCGAAGACTCGGATCAGCCTGCGCATTCGCACAGTCTAATCAGAATCTTCACTGGGCGCAGTTTAGACAGGCAAGGACGCAAAACCTCCCCATGCGGATATCGAAGACTCTAACCAGACTGTGCGAATGGACAGGCCGAGCTGAGTCTTCGTTGGGCGCATATTATGACCTTATATGGGCCTCGCCATGCGAAAACTTGTCTTCCGGCACATGAGGACAGCGAAGGCCACGACAAGACTGGGCTTCTGCACAGTCTGATCGGGGCCTTCGCTGTCCGCTAACACAATCATTTGACGCTGGAGAATGTATCAATTGTGAGCAAATGCCCGGATGTGACCTTGCGCGTGCACGGGATGAATCTGAATCTGTGCATTTTGCGCATGCTGGAAGACACCTTTTTGTTTGGCACGGCCCATATGCTCGTATCAACACATATATGACATATCAAAAGAGAATTCGTAAAGCCGATGGAAATCGAGATTTGATCAAATTACTGTACTTACTCTACATATTCGGATAGACAATCATGAGTAAACAGAGTAGACCCAGATCAGACGCCGCAGAACGCGGCGTCTGATTAGAGTCTACACTGTTTGCCACCCATCCAGCAATTTTACACACATTCTTAAGAAGAGATGTAAAAGGTAAAAAGTAAGGGATGAGAATAATTAGGGTAAATACGGTATTCCAATTTATCAAATTTATCAAACCTGAAATTTTGAGTCAATGCGGGGCTTGACTGAACCCCGCGAACACCCCTCTGAATCCGCCACATGCATAAAGTGTTACGGATTCACTTTCAAGGGAGGCAACTCTGTCAAATTTGTTTTGTTTCACTTCTTTAAAAGGAAAGAATTAACTCCCTTGTCTTCTGAAAAGAAATCATTTGCCCCGAAGTTGGAATTCATTTCTTTTAGAGTGGACCTATTGATGAGTTCTTCCAAACAGGAGTCTACTCTACAAATGTTCTATTTTCTGAAGAAAGATCTACTCTGAAGGAACAGGATTTGCTCCCAGGAGGAGCAACTGTCTTTCTAGAATAAAACCATTTAAGGAGGGTCTTGGTGTGGAGGAAAGCAATTAGAAGAGTGCACCCCCACCCCCAACCCCGCCAACCCCCGGGAAGTCTGTCAGGTGTATAAAGTCCCCTTAAAGGCTCCATATTCCTCAAAAATAGACATTTTTAGCCAAGAAAGGTTTAATAAATCAATATATGGTATTATTAAATTCATAAAATATGGCACCTGACAGCCCTATAAAATTTCAGTTAGTCTCTCGTTTTTGAACTGGATCAAAAATGAAATTATTTTTATCATACCTCTGAATTAATGTTGCCAACCTTATTGTGGGCACATATGGTTTTATATCTTCTCATCAGCCTTGAACCCTTGAAGCGCAAGTCACATCAGCATCCAAAAAACAAATAAGTTTTTGTTTACTTTTTTCCAAGAAAATAAGGCTTGGCGTTTCTCTTGAATTTGCTAGGGCACATGTAATGCCGAACCTTATTTTCTCAGAAAAATGAAAGTATTTTTAAATGGTGTTTGCTGCTACAGTATAAAGTAAAGCTTCAATGGTTCGAACATCTTTGTGTCCATGGAAATTTCTTCTAGACATGGGTAGTTCCAGCCACTGAGGGTTAAGTATAGCGACAGGTCAGGACGCAAACGGGGATAGTTTAGGAATGTCTCTTTGATCTTCAATAAAATACAGTCGACTCTCGTTATCTCGAATTCCAAGGGACTCACTGAAATACTTCGAGATATCCACACTTCGACATATCAGAGTTGAGAGAGAGGAAAACAATAAATTGAACAACCGCATGTAACAAATGAATATGTAATCTGACTCCTGAAATTAGAAATATATATATATATATATATATATAATGTGGACAAGAGGAGAAATCGCTCCTTAGGAGCAATTTCTCCTCTTTTCCACATTATTTTGTTACCTGTTGTCATAGTTTCATGTTAAAACAGGGACCAGATTTTCACTTCGAGATAAGTTATTCGAAATAAGCGAGTTCGAGATAACGAGGTTCGACTGTATATGCAATAGTATATTGAGTGTTCTAATTAGAATCACCTCGATGAGGCGAATCTAAAGGGTACACACAAAATATATTGTCATGATAAAATAAGAAAATGTCCCTGAAATATCCCTAAATATTTGTTTTCTTTCAAAAGCGAGTTTGAATCAACCACGGTAAACGAGCCATTGGTGTTCGAGTTATCGAATTTTTACAATACGTATTTAAAAGATGCTTTTGGGTTATTAAACCTTCATCTTGGGCATTGACAACACATGGAAGGGCCGGAGTTTCTGTACGTTCTGCAGTATCTGAAGGTTCCCTAAGGGGACAGCGAAGACCCTGATCAGACTGTGCAGGCAGACATCTTGGCCTTCTTTTTTCGCATATTATTCCTTTTCGATTGGCGCAACAACGACGTCATTTAGACGTCCTAGCGTCGCAGCATCGTGGAAGCGACGTTGTTGCGATGTTTTGTGATTTAAGGAGGATTGATACATTTTGAGAGGGGGGGGGGGGGGAGGGGGGCAGGGTAACTTTCAAAATTCTTTTTGCTTCCTTCTTAAAAGAGGCCTAATCTAAACGAGAGAATTTGCTCCCCATCGGAGTAAATTCTTTCCTTTTAGAGAAGACCTCTTTTTAGAAAGTACTTGTTGGGCAGAAGAGCAAACAGGAAGTCATAAAAATTGTCACCCTTGTAAAAAAGGGAAAAATCTGTTAAGTATGTCAAGTCCTCGTACAACGTAGTTCAGACCTCGCCGCGACGTCATAACATTGCGGCAACTTTGAACCGGCGTTGTTGAGATGTAGTGCGTTTTTGGGTGATTTATCACATAATAGCCTAAATTCCCTTTCACCGTGAAATATCTCACGATGTAGATGATCTACATGCATGGAAATATGATAAATCAGTTATACCATGGTTCTGCGCATGTATGTGCGATAATGCACTCGCTCACGCTCGTGCATTATCGCATCGTACACGCACAGGAACCATGGTATAACTAATGCTTATAGACTGTAAAAGTAAGAGAAAAGACCTGATGACGACATAAAGACAAAATTGGATTCAAAACTGTATTGGATTTATTTCTCCGATAAAACAAAACTAAATTAAAAGCAAAATGTCAGAATGAAAGAACCATAACTATGCTTTGTGTTGCATATACAGGGTACGGGTTCCGTTCTCAAAACTCGTCCGAGCTTCAGGGTATCTGAAACAAACAAGCAGAACTTAAAAAAAAACAAAAAAAAAAAAAACATACTCCCTGTGGACATAAATATGGCGTTTTACACACATTCTGCTCCGCCATTCATGCTTAGCATGCTGGGTAAAAATTTCAGCAGACGACATTTTGACATATTTTTGTTATTTTGCTCAGAAAATAGGATTTGACATTCATGCAAACAGTTTCCATGAAATGTCAAATCCTATTTCCTAGGAAAACTGAAAAAAGAAATCCTCAAATCGTTGTCTGCTGAATTTCCTCAGAGACTTTTACCGGTCTTTTGTAGTATGAGACTTATTGATATCCAGAATAGACTGAGCGTCTGTCTTGTATACATTTTAAACTTTAGCACTTTGTAGGCTAAATCAACAGATGACAATTAATGACATTTTCTTCTCTTTTTTTTTCAGAGAAAATAATACTTGACATTTCATGCCAATATTGCCTGCTAATCTGAATAGAAGGCCAAGACTTACTTTCTGTGAAATATGAGACATATGAAAGTAAAAGTTGCCTGCTTTTATTTATAGTCAGCAGCTTAAAAATGAGCTTTAAACTTTGGAACCTCTCTTATGTGACGGCGCAAATTTTGGCTCTGCCCCCATTTCAGTGCGCGAATAAACAAAACCGTTTCCTGAATTATTTCTTGGGGTTTAAATACAGCCTTGAAACGCAATGCATAATAAATTCAGAATTTACAAAATCCCACAATTTACTTTTATATAAAATAAAAAAGGAGGAACAATGGGTGGGGCAGGTGTAAAAAACTATGAGGAATTTCACGTGATTGGTTACAGTCAATTAAAATTAAGTAATCTGATTGGCTGAACATCAAAAGTGGGCGTGGCATCTTAATTTATTCAGCATGGAAAGGGTTGAGCAAGATGCACATATTGATTTGACTGGGTCACCTGAGCATAGGCATCCGATGTGACAATGTATCGTATGCGATAAACTTTGGTTGTGAGAGTGTTAACGCAGACGACATTATGTTTTTTTTTCTTATTTTTTCCAGAAAATAGATTTGACAGTTGATGCAAATTGTCTCCTTAGGACCACAAAATTTGGCTTAAATCGCTTCAGAGCTTTTAGAGATGTAGTTTTAACGTATAACTATTGCTATTACAACCATTTAAAACTACACAAAATATATTTTAACAGTGAACCACCCAAGGAATATTATGCCAAGTTTAGTACAAATCGCTTCCTCGATTATGGAGACGCTATAAATTAACCCTTTAAGCGCCAAGCAAAATTTGTAGCAGACGACATTTATTTTTATTTTTTTGATTTTTCAAAGAAAACGAGTCTTGATATTTCATGTGAATTATCTGCCAAGCAGATGATTCACATGAAATAGCAAGACTTTTTTTTTTTTTTTTTAAAATTAAAAAAAAATAAATAAATAAAAAAATTCAAAATGTCGTCTGCTGCAGTTGTGATTGGCGCTTTAAGGGTTAACCATTGAAGCGCTAAGCAAAACTGTAGTAGACGACAATCTATGTTTTATATTATTTTTCAGAGAGAAGAAAGCTAGACACTTCAGATGAATCGTCTGCCTCTGCCTAGCTGCCGATTTACACGATTTGCACGATTTTCCCAGTCCTATTTCCTCTGAAAACCCTAAAAAAAAAAAAAAAATAGTACAATTAAAAAACTATGTCGTCTGTTGCAATTGTGATTGTTGTTTACGCCCATGGACGTAGACAACATACGGTTTGGTTGGGACACGGAAGTGAATCAATTGTTGATACACAGTGCACCACTGACCTTACGCGTGTTGTTTATAAGTAAAACCGAAACTAGATATAGCACTGAATAGAATAGAATAATATTTATTGAAACGCCGGCAGGTGTTCTCCATTCCCGTGCACTTTTTCCGCACACTGCACTTATGTAAATATTCTAAAAGGTTACTATTGCAGCACTATATCAAAGGTTATGGGATATACATTTATCTTGACAATTTCAATTTTGAAGTGAGTATCATTGGTACTGCTAAGCACAATTTATATAGCATTCCCAGGACAGCGTGACAAAAATCTGATATTCCTAAAACTACTTATTTAGTTTTGATGATGTTAGCCTAAAAAGCGATTTGAAAGTAGTTGTTATGGACGAACGCATGGGTGATAGACCATAAGCGGTGCATAGCCAATCCTGAGCTACCCGCAAAACAAATCATTACGAAAACACGCCTATTCAAATATACTGAAAATTTTACCACCAAAACAATGAAAATTTTCAGATAAAAAATTCTAATATTTTTCATATTACTGCTCAAAACATAGATTGTGTGTACTCGTTAGAACCGCCTCGGTGAGGCGGTTCTAACGAGTACCCACAATCTATGTTTCTGAGCAGAAATAATAATAATAATGTATACCCCTGTAAACCCCAGTTTTCCTATATAAAAGTGGGGTTTAAAGGGGGTCAACATTATATAGGCATGTTTTCGTGATGTAAAATGACCTAAACGGTGTCTACAAAATCTTTTCAGAATTTTGCTGATCAAAGTTCTGCTTTAATGTATCGAGCCGTATTGCACATGTGAATAGTAACGGTTCATCTTTTTGCATTAAATACGGGAATTTCTATAAAACAATGTAATAATTTAAACTAACCAGACATCCCATCTGCTGGAGTTGGACCTATCAAAAGAGCTTTGGGAGAATTGTCTGTTCGGCTTAAATGGACCAACTCTTAATCCTGCTGTTCTTTCTTCCGATCTGAGTCTACGGAAGGGACACCCTTACTTGAGCACCAGTTATTTCCCTCGTTATTTTCCACCGATTTTATTCATATGCGTAAATGTGATGTACCAATGGACAAGCTTACTGTCAGCAGAACAGTCATGATCACATGAATACATGTATCACGTGATAGCGAGTCACGATACAAACTGGCGTTTGTTTCGCATAGTTAACAGAGACTAACGCTAAATGTGGCTATAACAGGGAGGATTTGACAACTTGCGATGATACGTCGTCCATTTGTGCACAAGCATTTATTGTTTAACTGGAGACCGAGTGGTTGGCACAGGAACCTATCTGACTGGACAAAGGTGAGACAAAAAAAAAAAAAAAACAAAAAAAAAAAAAAAAAAAAAAAAAAAAAAAAAAGAAAACCCAACAGAAAACAAGATACGGAACAGTTGACTGATTTACTGTGTAGTCTTTATCAGACAGATTTATTCTACCTAGAAGCTATGTAACTGTCTAACGACAAAGCAAAAAATGGTAAAATTTGACTGTGATTTTATGGAATTAGTTGACTGATACGCCTAGAATGCGGACAAACAACGGTTTGTATTTAAGTACATTTCCTCTCCTGTCGGACAACCTAGAACCAACTATTACGAAAACACGCCTATTCAAATATATTGAGAATTTTAGCATCTAAATATAAAAACTTTCAGATGAAAAATTCTTGTAGTTTTCATATTTCAGCTCAAAACATAGATTGTGGGTACTTGTTAGAACCGCCTCAACGAGGCGGTTCTAACGTGTACCCACAATCTATGTTTTAAGCAGAAATAACAAAATTAATATATACCCCTGAAAAGGCCAGTTTTACTGTGTAAAAGTGGGGTTTAAGGGGGTCAAAACTATACAGGCGTGTTTTCGCGATGTGGTGGACCTTCTTTCTCGCTGTCCTGAGATGTTCACAGATAGGCCTACCCCGACCCCCCACCCCCACCCGCTGAAAGCGTATATAGACGCGATCAGCAGTGAAACTGGCTCCCTACAACTTACCTAGCCTGTGACATTCATAACCATAATGCTACCCGAGCTGGAACTGGTATTGTTAAATCCGAATATGGCAAAGATAACGACAATCAACCCAATCAGCGCAAGAACTGAAATGCAAAGTAAAACCTAATCTTTACCACTATCTGGACTAATTCAGCAGATGACAAATTGGTGATATTTTTTCCCACGTTCCCCAGAAAACAGGCTTTGACATTTCATGCAAATAGTTGCCATTGGAGACAATTTGCATGAAATGTCAAAACTCGTTTTCAAAGGAAAACAATAAATACAAATTTTTCAAATTGTTGTCTGCTGAAAATTTTACCCAGCATGCTAAGCGTTAATAAGTCACTTTAATAAAACACGACAATGGAGCAACTTTTTTCACATTGACTGGGCGGCTGACAGCCTGCCTGCGCTTGCCGGGCATGATCAGTCTTCAAACCTGCCCGGCAAAGGTCAGAAAATCGCCAAACTAATATATTTTTGAATGGCATTTTTGACGTTGTACATGTAGCTTTTTGTGTGCCATTTTATTATTTTCGAATGACGTCACGTAAGCCTTACGATGATGACCTACAGCACAGACAATCGCGTTATTCAATTAGAAATTCACTTGGAAATAATAGATTAGTATAATAATGCAGGAATAAATATAGAAACATGTTTATATATATATATAATAATGCAGGAATAAATATAGAAACATGTTGTTTATATATATATATATATATATATATATATATATATATATATATATATATATATATATATATATATATATATATATATATATCTATAGTACCTAGGTTGTGTAAATTACGAATCTGAAGCCGACTATATAATAGACAGGCTCATATACTACATGTAAGATATAGGGTGAAAAATATGGTCCTCATGAGAAGCCAGACCAACTTGCGCATTCAGACCAAGACCGTCGTTGTCCACTTCAGGCTTATACAGCCTAAATTGATAATATAGAACTCTAAATTCCTCTCCCCGTGAAGCTACTTTCATTTTTGCAGCTCTTTCCTTTTCCTTCTGTTGACCTAATTTATCTGAACAATTCTTACTTAATTTTAAGAGATTGCATGGTACCATTAGTGTTAACATGATTGACAATCACACAAGTTTTAATCGAATTATTGTACATTTAAGGAAACGGATTTGAAGAAGTGTCTTTGGATTTTCTTCTGAATCCGTTTTGTAAAATATTCCTATATGTGATACTGGGCCCAGTTGTTCAAAGCTAACGACGTCGTTAGTTAACGATTCGTTAAAATTTAAATCGAGTGATACGCAAATATGCTGATTTTTTTTTTTTTTTTTTTTTTGCTGAATAAATGTGAGTAGCTTTTTGCAGTGCAAAAGCTACTCACATTTTTTTAGTAAAAAATATCAGAATATTGTATATTGAATCTGCTTAAACAGTGAACGAAATGACCCTTAACGAGCTCGTTAAGCTAACGATGCTTTGAACAACCGGGCCCTGGTGTTTTCTTGCATCATTTATCTAAATATATACATTTTGTAGTAGCCCATTTATGCCTGGCGTCCCATAAAAGGGAACCTGGCAAACAGTGTAGACCCAGATCAGACGCCACAGAACGCACTGTTTGCTCAGGGTCTACACTATTTGCATGAAGGAATTTCTATAATAAAAAAATAACACCCAAAACAGACTAGTCACCCTTTAAATTAGAAATGGACCTGTCCAAAGACAGTGGTAAAGAGTCGAATATGTATAAATGGATTAAATAAATGGAGTTTAAACCTCAATACTTACACCATCCGCCACTGCCGCCGCTCCCCCTAGCGGCACCATAGTAAGGATAAGAAGGATAACCCTGTGCGTCAACTGAAAATACATTTGAGTCGCCCTTTTCACGTGTGCGCCAGACAGGCCTGAGCAAACAGTGCAGACCTAGATCAGACGCCGCATTCTCCGGTTTATGATCAGGGTCTACGCTGTTTGCGACGCATCCAGCAATTTTAGACAAGTTTACAGACAATAAAATCGATGATTAAAAGTAAGGTGTGCAAATATTTAGGAAAAAAAGGTATTCAAAAGTTATAAAATTTGTCTAAAAATTCCCATGAAAGTGAAATTTTGAGTCAAAAGTGAAGATCCCTTGACTCCGCGCCCATCCCCGCGACTCCCCTCTAGATCCGACCCTGTGCGCTTACCGATGACTCATAACAGCTTGCGCACCTATGCAGTCTGATCAGTCTTCGTTGTTTGTAAACTTAGCATCCTTGGTTATCCAAAATACGCCCCGCGAAGATTCTGATCAGAGCCCTTATTTTTCTTTAATCGGTATCTTGATAAAAAAGCGCAATTTTCCTCTAATCAGTGCACCCCATATAGGCCCTAATTTATAAGCGAACTGCAAAGGTTCACATCAGCCCGTGCATCCGCACATACACTAACGAATCTAGTCCACGAAGACACTGATCAGTGTGGATGCGCAGAACGGTCAAGGTCGTCGCTGTACCCATGTATACGCTAATATTTGGACATTTGCTATTGGCATTCCTGCAGTTCATCTCAGATGTATAAAAACTGGCAGACATATCCGTCAGCCCTGTAGACCAAAACATTTTTTGCAAACAGTATAGATCCTGATGAGACGGCTCATAACGAGCCGTCTCATCAGGATCTATGCTATTTGCCAATCTGGTTTGATTTTTGCCTGAGATCCCTATTCGGAATAATGTTTTTGACCTGAATTCAAAAGTGGAAGAGTCCACTGCAGAAAATCAGGGATGAGAGAGTTAAGAATATAAAGGCAACCAGCTTAAGGTAAAAATGATAAATTTTCAAGGGAGATAACTATGGCTAAACTGTTTTTGTGCATTGAGAGTAAATTCTTTCCTTTTAGGGTAGACCCTTTTCAGTTTTCGTATGTCTGTATACTAAACTATTTGAAAGGTGCAACTGCGTTTCCATTCAAAGTAAGCAAATCCTTTCCTTTTAAAGTAGACTCCTTTTCAGAAGGGGAACGGTGTGCAGTTAAAACAAACAGGAATTCATAAAATTGTCTCCTCTACTAAGTATATCCCATCCTCTTGAGATTAAAATTATTCCTGCGTTTAAAAACAAATAATAGATAGTTAAATAAATTCCTGCGTTTGAAAACAAATAATAGATAGTTAAATAAATTAATAGATAAATGAATAAATAAATAATATTTTGGTACAGTACGTTCAGCGGGTGGTGTTTGTAGCTGTGGCGTCTTCTAAGAAATTTCACTTTTGTTTTGAAAACTTTTTGAGCTGAAGACTTGAAACTTGGTGAAGTTATAAGGGATAGAACTCTTCCCAGCTTTGGCATGTCCCGTAGCAAAGCATACAGATTTTTTTTTTTTTTTTTTTTTTTTACAAACACATATATTACCGTTTCTGGTTTTGATTACTGTGGTGTACTGTAAAGGTATATAATATGTACTTACAGCCACAGACTAGGAGGCCGAGGATACAGCCGACGGTCAGAAGGGCTACCTGTGAGTAATTCATCCTGTAAGGAAATAAACAAATTACAGTGAACCCTCGTTACAACGACAGCATTTGTTTCCAACGATGTTGTCATTAAAATGGATTTGCTGTTGTAAAGAATCCTTAATGGACAGAATGATATGTAAGACAGATCTTGTTTTATTCTTGTTTCCTCACAGAACATATGTTTTGGATATTTGTTAGAATCACCTCAGTGAGGCGATTCTAACAAATATCCAAAGCATATGTTGTTTGAAGTTTTAATGCAATATTCTTGCATAATTTCTCTTTAACTGTCACCTCTTAAGCGAAGGTTTCGTGACATTCAAATTGTCATTATAATGAATTTTGTCGTTCTAACGAGTGTCGGTGTAACGAGGGTGACTATATTTAATCTCAAGTCCATGAAAAATGTACTACGGACAGGTTTCGATCTTGTTTAAAATAATGTTATGTTGAGTGCACTCATTAGAACCGCCTCGACGCGGCGATCGCCTCGACGCGGCGATTCTAATGAGTACACATAATATATATTTCTATGATAAAATCAGAAAAAAATTCTTAAAGTTTCCCTAAATATTTGTATATTTTTGCACAGTTTATTTCACAATCGAATCTCTACGTTTCGGCTAAAGAAAGCCTTTTTCAAGAGAGTTAAGTTCTTTAAATGCTCCACCATCTTCTTATCAATACTATCAACCATTTTGAATCTGAAATTTGAACCAGGAAATAGTCTTCGGCTTTTCATGCAATCATTCAAAATGGTTGACAGTATTGAGAAGAACATGGTGTAGCACTGAAAGAACATTGTAAAACTATTGTGCGCTTATGAGAATCACCTAAATATCTGTTTTCTTGAGCTATCGGAAGAAATTCCTTGTGAAGAAAGTATTTCATCACGAAAACATACCTATATAATTTTGACACCCTTAAACTCCACTTTTGTAAAGTAAAACTGGGGTTTACATGGGTATACATTATCTTTCTTATTTCTGCTCAAAAACATAGATTGTGGGTACTCGTTAGAACCGCCTCGGTTCTAACGAGTACCCACAATCTATGTTTTGAGCAGAAATATGAAAAATATCAGAATTTGTATCTGAAAACTTTCAGTTTTTCGTGGTGAAATTTTCAATATATTTGAATAGGCGTGTTTTCGGAAAGTGAACTATCTAAATTCCTATTTGAACTACGACATATACATCGTTTCTGTCCGCTCGTGCAAATTAAATCCATGTTGGGTAAAATAACCGTGTTGTATCGAAACCAAAAATGTATAGATTGTATAGAAAATGACCTTTTATGGTCATTTTTCTACAATATTCTGGGGCCATCTGTGAACTGGTATCCCCACAACCGTGCTGTGATGAACTCTATACTGTTTGTTTATTAACGTTTTGTATGCTAGGCAGACATTTCAGCATACAGTATTTTTGTTCTTATTTTCGCCAGAAAATAGTCTTTGGCTTTTCATGCAAATCGACATAGCCCATTTATTTATTTGTTTTTGAAAAATAAGAAAAATGTCATCATTTTGTCGTCTGCTGTATTTGCGCAGAGAGTGCTAAAAATAATGTTGGTTGTCATATTATGTTAGTTATTTTGTAGCTGCATGCCACATTTTATATTGTTTCATATTATATTGCAGTACTTACATAAGAAATAGAACAGTTCACTTTATCCTTTTGCTCTGTTCAACAGAAAACAGCAGACCTTTCATTTGGGTTCTTTTTTTCTAAGTTCTAAAGTTATAATTCTTATACAGGGTTTACTATATAAGAATTGCAGGGAGCATGAGTACAGATTTTTTATATACATATATACTTATCAGACGCTCCATGTATACTTAAAATAAAGCATCAATTAAGTGTTTGAAAAAAGAAAATAGAAAAAAATAAGAATAAGAATAAAAATAAATAAAATAACTGCTATAATAATAATAATAATAATAAAAATAATAATAAACCAAAACAAAATAGATATCTTGATTAAAAGAATAATAATTACCTTTGGTTGGTTGGTGGTCAGTGGTCAGAAGTGGTATGCAACGAATTGACGGGATCTTTGAAGGACCTTTAAATAAACCCGTGTGACGCTACGTGAAAAGAGGATCTTTGGCCTCTGTGTGGGCAACGAAGGCCCAGATCAGCCTGTGCATCCGCGCAGTCCGATCATGACCTTCATGGCCTGTGTACAGAATCATTGGATATAGAGGACGATATTGACATGAAACAAAAGCCCTGCTCAGATCGTGCGGATGCGCAGGCTGATCTGGGCCTTCGATTTTGCATTAACATAAAGGTCCTTTTCTCTCGTAAACCCAGTGCCCAGGAAGTATTTTCTGGTGTAAGAAGAGGTCTCGGAGAAACGTTTCATGGTAAAACAGCAATATAACTGTCAGGAATTTAGTGCAGTACTAATACATAAATCAAACGAGGGTTTGAAATTGACAGTTCAATACACGTGCTGATTAAAGTTAACTTCACCCACTGGCGAAATTTAATTTCACTTCATAAATTTCCGGATTAGCTTGCTTTGACATATCCGATATCAAAATTTGGTAATTAGTGTTCTGTCGTCAATGACCGGAATACGTGGGTCGCGTCATGCGAAAAATGTCTTCGGGCACATGCGGACAGCGAAGGCCCAGATCAGACTGCGCATCCGCGCAGTCTCATCAGGGCCTTCGCTGGCCACATACAGAATCATCGGATATTTAAAGAATATTTCAACGATGAGCAAAAGCCCGGATGAGACTTTGCGCATGTAGGATGATGTGCATGTTCGAAGGCACCTTTTTGCTTGACGCGGTCCATGTACGAGGGCAAGTCAATAAGTAACCAGCCTATCCCATTTCCAATTGACCGAGACACCCAAGATTTTCATGCCTTGTTTCAATACATGTTTTAAGCCTGGGCAAAATTGCACCCTTATTGTGTCATTCACTCATAAAATATTGAATGTCAAACATAGCTAGCGATGCAAAAGTAAGCTTTTCGTCAAAAGTTGAATACCGTGCTGTAATTCGGTTCTTGTATCTGAAAGGGAAAACAGGTCAGGAAATACATTGCGAGTTGACCAATGTTTATGGGTCTTCTGCACCATCGTATGCACAAGTTAAATTCTGGGCTGGGGAATTCAAACGCAGTAGAACGTCTTTAGAAGACGAAACCAGGTCTGGACGCCCATCAGATGCCACCGATGAAGAAATGAGTAACAAAGTACGGGATCTGGTGTACTCTGATAGGCGAATTAAGGTGGAAGAAATAGCGAATGCATTACACTTTTCACATGGTAGCGTTTCAACAACTTTACATGATCGCTTGGGTATGCACAAGCTAACAGCCCGTTGGGTCCCAAAATCCCTTAGCGACGAGCAAATGGCAACCAGAGCATCAGTATACAGCGCATTGTTGAAGCGGTTTAGGTCAAAGGAAAATGATTTCCTTTCACGTCTGGTGACTGTAGATGACTGTCAAAGTCGCCAGAGTGTAGGGCCGGGGTCTCCGAGGCCAAAGAAGTTCAAAACGCAACCCTCTGCTGGCAAGGTAATGGCAACTGTATTTTGGGATGCACAAGGTATTATTATGTTGGACTTTCTAGCGAAGAAAAGTACAATAACAGGTGCGTATTATGCAAATTTGCTCGACTAACTGAGAATTGTGATCCGTGAAAAACGCCGTGGTAAACTCTCCAAAGGGATTCTGCTCCAACAGGACAATGCGAGAGTCCACACTTGCAAAATTGCAATGGATGCTGTAGAGCAGAATGGGTACGAGCTACATGTAATACCGCACCCCGCCTATTCTCTGGACTTAGCTCCTAGTGGCTATTTCCTATTCCCAAACTTGAAAAAGGATATCCGTGGACGTCATTTTCGGTCCAACGAAGAAGTCGTGGCGGCAGTTGAGGAGTGGGTCAGAGACAAGGACCCTGGCTTCTTCAGTTCTGGGCTGGTGGCACTGGAACACCGTCAGTCCAAGTGCATCATTCTAGAGGGCAATTACATCGAAAAAGAAGAGATCGATCTCACCCAGAAATAAGTTAGGCTGGTTTTTTATTGACTCACCCTCGTAACATTATGTGTACATGTTTATCAAAAATATGCCCTATCCCACGGGTCATTCCGAGAAATCAAGCACCATACTTGTTTTTTAACAAGCGTAGTGGTGCAGTGATTATGACTCCTGGCTCTGAAGGGCTAGGCGCTGCCATCGAAGCCGGCGTGGGTTCAAACCTCACTCATCACAGTAGTCCCTATACTTTATTTTTTGAAGAAGTACTGGCATTAGTAATGATCCTGAGCCGGAATTCTTTTGTTGAAGTATGTTTAAATGTTAAATGTTTAAATATATATATATATATATATATATATATATATATATATATATATATATAAGAGAGAGAGAGAGAGAGAGAGAGAGAGAGAGAGAGAGAGAGAGAGAGAGAGAGGGAGAGAGAGAGAGAGAGAGAGAGAGAGAGAGGATCTACATTGTTTGCATAGGTATCTATTTTCGTCTGCAGTGTTAGAAGAGTTAATTAGATCTTTAGCAAAAACATGAGACAAAGTAGTTGAAAAATACGCAGATAAGCGCAGTCTAATCTGGCTCTTTGCTGCCCGTTTTGAGGTCAACTGCCGGGGTCGGGTAGGTGGACGCACAGGTTAATCTGTGTTTTCGTTGTTCGCATATCCCATGAACACCTCTTTTATACTCCCTCCGCGCAAGTGCGGATCCGAAAGGGGTTCGTTGGATTCGGTCGAAGCCCTAAAATTTCAGTTTGGGTACCGTATTTAGGCTAAAATATTCGCAAGTTTTACTTTATAGCCTAAACTTCTAAAATTTCAACCGGCTCATTTTGCTGTCTAAGAACGTGTCTTAAATTGCTGGATGAGTGGCAAACCGTATAGACCCTGGTCAGACGCCGCTGCGGTGTCTGATCTGGTTCTGTATTATTTGCTTTTATAGCCGCGCTATTCTTCACTGTGACGTCAGAGTGCCGTGTTAAGAGGGTTATCTGTAAAACCTGGACTGGACAGAACGCGGCGTCTGATTAGGGTCTGTACTGTTAGCTTAAATTACAGGACGTTAAGGGTTAAATGAAAGAGTCTTAAGTCCCCGTTCGGGACCAGTTTCCTGGCCTACACTCAGAGACAATCGACCCACCAGTGCTGTCAGTACTTTGATTATATGATGTTTCACTGATTGAGTTAGGGAGTTCAATGCGAGCCGACCAATAAGTTTGTATATTTTACAACATTTGAATACAGTGAACCCTCGTTACAACGACAGCATTTGTTCCCAAAGATATTGCCATTAAAATGAATTTGCTGTTGTAAAGAATTCTCAATGAGTATAACGATATGCAACAAATGCCATGTTTAATTTAATTTCTGTATAAGCCATATGTTTTTGATATTTGTTAGAATCGCCTCGTTGAGGCGATTCTAACAAATATCCAAAACATGTTGCTTGAAATATTGAATAATAATGCTACTGCAAATTTCTGATTAACTGTCACCTTTTGAGAGACGGTTTCCGCGCCAGTCAAATTGTCAGCATCATGAATTTTATCGTTGTATCGAGTTTCAGTATAACGAGGGTTGACTGCACTGGTAGGCTGCATATATTCAGAGATTGTGGCTTTTCCTGGACACGTTCTTTACTACAGTAAAACTTCAATGACTCGAACACAGGTGGCCCGTTTATTGTGACTGATTCGAACTCGTTGTTTTGCCGCTTTCCCCCACACCCCCGGAAATTCTTCCTATGTTTCTAGAAAACAAATAATTAGGGATATTTTAGGATTTTTTTTTCTTATTTTATCATGCTAGTGTATGTTCAGTGTACTCATTAATCCCCTGTCACACTGTCACGAGTTTTTCTACGACATTCGGCGAGTTACCAACTCGCAACATGTCGAGGAAATGCTGGGTGGCTGGACGGACTGACGGACGGACGGACGGACAAACGAACGGACAGAGAGAGAGAGAGAGAGAGAGAGAGAGAGAGAGAGAGATAGATAGATAGATAGATAGATAGATAGATAGGCAGGCAGGCAGGCAGGCATATAGATAGATGGATGGATAGATAGATAGATAGATAGACAGACGTCTGCCGAAAATTTTACCCAGAGTGCTAAACGTTAGTTGGAATAACAGGTTAATTATTTCACTTATCAGTTTCAATTTGAATTTATAGAGACACACAGTAAACTACACATCCCGCACGCAAACTTACAATTTTTTAGCATTTTATTCGAAGTGAAATCATTTAAAAAGTTAATCTCCAGAGTGATAAAATTAAGACATCGAAAGACGCATCGCTTTAGTCTTACAAGATTTCATAAAAGAAATACATTGTAGTTAATGGAAAACGTGTTTATCAAATAACATTTGTCACGAAATCTTGTTCATCACGGAAACATGCCTATATAATTTTGACTCCCCTTAAACTCCACTTTTATATAGTAAACTGGGGTTTACAGGGTATAAATTATTTTTCTTATTTCTGCTCAAAAACATAGATAGTGGGTACGCGTTAGAACCGCCTCGCTGAGGCGGTTCTAACAAATACCTACAATCTATGTATGTTTTGAGCAGATATCTGAAGAATATTAGATTTTTTTATTTGAAAATTTTCATTTTTTGGTTGTAAAATTTTTAGTATATTTGAATAGGCATGTTTTCATAATGTTTCACTGTTAGGTCATTTACCTTTACCCCTCTCCGGGCAAATTCAGCAGACGACAAATAGTGATATTTTTCTCTCTCTTTCCCCCCCCCCCCCCCCCCCCTCAGAAAATAGGTACGTAGAAATAAAAGAAATACTTCAAGAAAGTGCCATTCCAAAGTACTTCATGGGCGGATCCAGAGGGAGTTCGTGGGATTCAATCGAACCCCACTTGGACTCATAATTTCATTTTCATGAAGTTTTGGACACATTTGATAAATTTTGGAAACAGTACTTACCCTAAATATTCGTAAAACCCTTTACATTACACAGTTGACTCTCGTTATCTCGACCTCGCTTATCTCGAATAACCGCTTATCTCGAAGTTGAAATCTGGTCCCTGCCTAAACATGAAAATCTAACAACAGGTAAAAAAATATTGTAGAAAAGAGGAGAAATTGCTCGTAGGGAGCAATTTCTCCTCTTTTCCACAATATTTTTAATATATCTCTAATTTCAAGAGTCCAATTATATATTTGTTAAATGGTGTTGTTTGAATTATTTTTCCCCAATTCTGCAAATCTGATATTTCGAGGTACGGATATCTCGAAGTATTTCAGAGAGTCCCTTGGAAATCGAAATAACGAGAGTCGACTGTACTTCTAAAATTTCAACAATTCCATTCTTCTACTTATGAATGTGTCTAAAATTGCTGGATGAGTAGCAAATAGTGTAGATTCTGATCTGGGTCTACACTGTTTGCGCAGAACTGTCTGATTTCTGAAATTTTGAACCCCAATTAAATAATCCTGAATCCGCTCCTGTTCTCTTTTGACTTACAAGGTATTAGATTATTCAAATCCAATTGCCTAAACGAACTTGCATTGATTTATTTTGGGAGCCTCTACTAAAGCACCCCATTATGAGAACACGCCTATTCAAATACATAGAAAATTTCATCTCCAAAAACTGAAAATTTTCAGATAAAAAACTCCGATACTTTTCATATTTCTGCTCAAAACATAGATTGTGGGTACTCGTTAGAACCGCCTCGCCGAGGCGGTTCTAACGAGTACCCACAATCTATGATTTGAGTAGAAATAAGAAGAATAATGTATACCCCTGTAAACCCCAGTTTTACTATATAAAAGTGGGGTTTAAGGGGGTCAAAATTATATAGGTATGTTTTCGTGATGCAAACAATAATTTTGTACTTTTTTGGTGTATTTGTACAATATATGAAGATATGGTATAAGTTTAATCGATTTAAACCCCGCTCCACCCCTGCAGCAGTATTTCCTACTGACAGTTCTTAACCTCCGTCCTGCTGAACCCGGATATACCCTGACTTACATAAGACACTTGAGTTACTGCTTCTGTATAGCTGTTAACGGAATCTGTGTAGCAATATCCAGTGCAGATGGAGCCTTCAAGCCCTGGTCGGCAATCCATTTAGGAGGCGGCAACTCAAAACAAAAACCTGTTTGCCTGTTCCAGCTATGTAAAGTCTGCTTCGGTAGCTGGGGCGGAAGAAATCATTCCTCTGATTCAACGGCCCAAACGGCGATGCAGCAGCATGTTGTGGAGCATGGAGAGCATGAGAAGGCACTATAGAAGTTATGGTCATCCACTGCATCCGGGCTTAGCTCCAGATGTCTTGACAGTGTCTTGCCTCTGGATCCAGCTAGGTCAGGACGAGAGAATGAGGTTGACTTTGCGCGCCTCTCCCTCACTATAAACCAATTTAAGGCGCATGTCATCTTAATCATATACACAAAGCAACAGCAAGTACACATACGCAAGCAACACAAATAGCCCTGTGGCGATGGGCGAGCGGCGAGGCAGCAGGTGAGGAAACACTGGAAGCTGTAGTTGCAGACCTGCACACAGGCGGCTTGGTTCTATATGGTCGCTTTCCTCAAGAATGAAGCAGTGTGGGGAATTCGGCAGCCGAACTGAGTGACTGAGCAGACCTTTTTAGGATCGCACTGATCACTCCCTTAGCATGGGGAAGAGGCTAGAAAAGGTGCCCTAAACATTTGCCTGCTTCAAAACCCCTGTCTGGTTAACCGCCGTCAGCGGGGATCCCATTTAGCTGTCGAGCAAGAAAGAAGGTGATACCTTTGACAATCGGCGCATGAAATATGCGCATCTTGATGGACAGTGCTGGCTCAGACTGACCACAGCGAAGAACAGCTCTAGTTGGTAGAGAACTTGATCGGTACAAAGTCGAGATTGCAGCGCTGAGTGAGACTCGCCTTGCAGAGGAAGGGCTATTAAAAGAAGTTGGTGCTGGCTGCACTTTCTTCTGGAGTGGACGTAAGAAAGAAGAGCGGCGTGAAGCAGAAGGAGGTTTCGCCATCAAATCACACCTTGTCAGCAAGCTCTCAGGACTTTCAAAGGCATAAATGATCGTCTGATGACACTGAGACATTTTATCTGGTAAGAGGCATGCAACTAATGTAAGTGCCTATGCACTCACAATGACCAACCCAGATGAGGTCAAAGACAAGTTCTACGTTGATCTGGATTCTGTGATTTCTGCTACACCCCGGACAGACAAACTCATCCTCCTGAGAGACTTCAATGCTAGAGTGGGCACAGACCACCAAACCTGGGAAGGAGTAATTGGGACTGAAGGAGTAGGAAAGTGCAACAGCAATGGCCTCCTCCTTTTGAAGAAGTGTGCAGAGCATGAACTGCTGATCATTAACACAGTCTTCCATCTGCCAACTCGCAACAAGACGTCATGGATGCATCATTGTTCCAAACACTGGCATCTCATTGATTATGTCATAGTACGAGGGAAGGACAGACAGGATGTCAGTGTGACAAAGACTATGTGTGGTGCAGACTGCTGGACAGATCGCAGGCTTGTTGTCAGCAAACTCAACCTGCGCATTCAGCCTGCACGATGACCACAAGGCAAGAAAGTGCCAAAGAGACTGGATGTCTCTAAGCTGAAACAAAACAGCAAGAGGCAAGCCTTCATCAATGATATCTGCAGCCGATTAGATGCAATGGAACTCCGTTCAGATGATCCAGAAGAGAACTGGACAGTCTTCAGCAATGGATTCCCTAGGACCAGTATCTTGTAAACACCGAGACTGGTTTGACGAGAATGACGAAGAAATCCAGGGGACTTCTTGAAGAGAAACACCAAAAACACAAGGCATACCTTATTGATACCAGCTCAGTATCCAATTCGGCGGCATGTTCAAATATATGCAAGACAGTATAGACTAGGCTCAGAGATAGGCAAGACTCCTGGCTGAGCTGTAAGGCTGATGAAATCCAGTCCTTAGCAGATAGAAAGGATATGAAGAAGTTCTTTGATGCGCTAAAGACCGTTTATGGTCCCCAGAGCTCAGGAACCACCCCGTTTCTCAGTGCAGATGAAACTAGTCTTCTGACTGACAAAGACGCTATCTTGAAAAGATTGGCTGAGCACTTTGATAGTATTCTTAATCGGCCATCATCTATCAATGATGACGCTATCAACAGACTACCTTAGGTGGAATGTAATCTGATGCTTGACGAGTTCCCAACGGTCTCTGAAACAGTGAAAGCAATAAAACTTCTTTCATCTGGCAAGGCTCCAGGATCAGATGCAATACCTGCTGAGATCTACAAAGCAGGAGGTACTCCCGTTGCAAAGAAGATGACAGAGTTATTTCACATTATGTGGATATAAGAAGCCATCCCTCAAGAATTCAAGGATGCATCAATTATCCACCTATTTAAACGGAAAGGGAATCCTCAGTTGTGTGATAATCATCGTAGCATTTCTTTATTTCAATTGCTGGGAAGGTCCTTGCAAGAGTTCTACTTAACCGACTGAATGAACACCGTCAACAGTCAGGGCTTCTACCAGAAAGCCAGTGTGGATTCAGAAAGGACAGAGGAACAATTGACATGATCTTCATAGCAAGGCAGCTTCAAGAGAAATGCCAGGAACAGAACACGGACCTCTACATGACCTTTGTTGACCTAACCAAAGCATTTGACACAGTCAGTCGTGAGGGTCTTTGGAAACTTATGGCGAAGTTTGGCTGTCCGACCAAGTTCAAAACAATGGTGAGGCAGTTCCGCTATGGTATGCTTGCACGGGTCCAAATTGATGGTGAGTTTTCTGATCCATTCCCTGTGACAAATGGTGTCAAGCAAGGCTGTGTACTTGCCCCAACTCTGTTCAGCATGATGTTCTCTGCCATGCTCACAGGTGCTTTCCAGGATGGTGACAATGGTATACCTATTAGGTATCGCTTTGATGGGAAGCCTTTCAACCTAAGAAGTTGCAAGCCAAATCCAATATGCAGACAGTGCTAGACGAGTTCCTCTTTGCTGATGACATGGCAAAGGGTGCCCCAACAGAAGAGAGGATGCAAAAAGATGTAGATAAAGTATCTGATTCCTTTGACAGCTATGACCTCACAATCAGCATAAAAAAGACCGAGGTGGTTTATCAACCAGCACCTGGCAAGCCTTATAAGGAGCCCACCTTTATAGTGAAAGGTCAAAGATTGCAAGTGGTAGACAAGTTCACCTAACTTGGAAGCACATTGTCAAAAGACGTGCACATTGATAATGAAGTCAACGCTAGGATTGCCAAAGCTAGTGCAGCATTTGGCCGACTACATGGTAGTATTTGGGATCGAAGCGGAATCAGGCTTGACACAAAGCTGAAAGTCTACGGAGCTGTGGTGCTGCCAACACTATTGTATGCATGCGAAACATAGACAGTAAACCAACGGCACGCCAAAAGACTGAACCTCTTCCATACAAACTGTCTTAGAAAACTTTTAAAGATTAAGAGGCAAGACAGGATTCCAGACACAGAAGTCCTGAAAAGGGCAGGAATGCAGAGTGTGCATACTCTTCTGAACTGGCACAGTTTAAATTGACAGGCCATGTTACCAGGATGCCTGAGGAACGCTTGCCAAAGAAAATCCTCTATGGAGAACTAGAATGGGCAAACGCTCCCATGGTGGTCAGAAGAAGACACCCTTAAAGCCTCCCTCAAGGACTTCAACATACCAACAGAGTCGTGGGAACAAATTGCATATGACCGAGCAAAGTGGCGAGGCCTCATCAGAAGAAGTGCTAGTGAAAACGAGGCAAAAAGAATCAGCCAAGCCGAGAAGAAACGTGCACAGCGCAAAGCCAGAGCTAAGGCATCACCAACAGAGCTGCCTTGCTCTGACCTCTGTTGTTTCATCTGCAACAGACAGTTTAGAGCTAGAATTGGCCTAATCAGCCATCTTAGAACACACAAACAGTAGCATTTCTCGCATGTGATTAAGATTGGTCATTGTCAGTCATGACGAACTATTATTAATATTACTAGATCCAGATCTGGAGAAGCCAACTGATCTGGATCTGCACTGTTTGCCATTCTGTATTTGAATTCGCATCAACAATCTTGATCAAGCAATCTGATTGGCTGAAAATAAGAAGTAGGCGTGGCATCTTAATTTATTCAGAATGACAACGGTTAAGCAGTACTTCTGGAGTTGTTTGTTCTTTGTGTGGTCTTGTGGCTATTCGCCGTGGGGCTTTAAATATTGTCCTGTTGTTGTGGATCCAGCCTGACAGCCTGGTAGCCTCACTTTTTCATCCCGGTAGACCAAGATATTTTTAGCAAACAGAGTAGATCCTGATGACACGGCCCATGATGAGCCATCTCAACAGGCTCTACACTGTTAGCCTTTTTTTCGACTTAGACCCCTATTTCGAGTAATGATTCTGACCAAATTTAAAGATGGAAGAGTCCACTTCAGAAACTTAGAGATGAAAGAGTTAATTTATATCTTTGATCAGGCTACGCGGATGTACAGGCTTATCTGTCTTCGTTGTTGTGTTAATTTGAACTATAGACGTTCGCTTCAAATTATATTGTTGATTTATAACTACAGTCGACCGTGAATGGCTCGAACATCTTTGGGACCATGGAAATTTTTCTAGACATGGGTAGTTCAAGCCACTGTGGGTTAATCATACTGTCAGGCCAGGACGTAAATGGGGATAATTTAGAGATTTTTTTTTCGGTCTATGAAATAATGGTATGTTGATTGTACTTATTAGAATCACCTCGATTAGGCGATTCTAGTGTGTAGATACAACATACATTTTATGACAAAAATAAGACAGTTTCCCTAAAAACATCCCGAAATATTTGTTTTCTAAAGCTATCGGAAGTATTTCCTAGGGACTCAAACGTAAGTTCGAATCAGCTATGGTAAATGAGCCTTTGTTCGACTTTATTTTATCGCCTAATGTTTTAAAGGGGCCGGGTGCACTTAGTAGAACAAGGGATAGAAATAATAAGAATTAAAAAAAAGTAGATAAAGCGTTTTTCTTCATTAGAAAGAATATTGAACATAAAATATATCATATAAACTATCATTTGATGCTCAAAGCATAAAAAGAGCTTTTATGTTATTTGCGTACAACGCAGGCGCAGATCAGCCTGCGCATTCGCGCAGGCTGATCTGCGCCTTCGTTGTCCGGTTACAGAATCAATGGATACTGTAGTATATGTCGACAAACAGAGAATGCCCAGATAAGATGTACATGGTGATCTGGACCTTCGTTGTCCGGTTACAGAATCAATGGATACTGTAGTATATGTCGATAAACAGAGAATGCCCAGATAAGATGTACATGGTGAACTGGACCTTCGTTGTCCGGTTACAGAATCAATGGATACTGTAGTATATGTCGACAAACAGAGAATGCCCAATTAGATGTGCATGGTGATCTGGACCTTCGTTTGTAGCATAAGACATAAGAGCCATTTTCCCACCTTGCGCTTCATTTATATCTCCAAGTATAAGAAGAAACGAACATGAGTTTTAGTTGTGTTTTAACTGAATTATGCCATGGGTATTCATCCGCCCTGTAGGCACATGCCGTTTATAGAACATCAAATTATTGACCATGCATCGATGTAAATGCGACGTTGTATTACGTCGTTGACGTTCATCGACGTTAATACGGCGTTGCATAAACGTCGTGACATTTTTTCGATGTAAATGCGATGTATAAACGTCATGACGTTCATCGACGATAATGCTATGTTAGATAAACGTCCAGAACATGAGGGTCTGATATTATTTCATTTACTCCTTGTTTAGATGAAATGAACATAGCTTTTGGTCTGGAACTGAGTTTCAGATCATTATCGTTGCACCAAGTAAGGAAATTTACAAAGTCAGCATTCAGAAAGTTACAGACAGGAGCTATCTGATGGACCTCATTACGAAAACATACCTATATAATTTTGACCCCCTTAAAACCCACTTTTATATAGTAAAACTGGGGTTTACAGGGGTATACATTATTTTTCTTATTTCTGCTCGAAAACATAGTTTGTGGATACGCGTTAGAACCAATTCGCCGAGGCGGTTCTAACGAGTAGACAATCTATGTTTTGAGATGAGATATGATGAATATCAGAATTTTTTATCTGAAAAGTTTCATTTTTTGGTGGTAAAATTTTTAATACATGATTTCGTAATGGAAATGTACATAGTGGCATCATCCGCAAACAGAGGAAAGCTTTAATGTAACATGGTAGGTCACTGATGTACAGAAAAAATATAAGAGCCCTAGAGCTGATCCCTGAGGTACTCCAGGAAGTATGTTTTTACTTCTTGATAATTTACCAGAGATACTGACTTGCTGATATCTGTTTGTCAGGTATGATGTAAACCATCTCATAGTTTTTGAATCGAACTTATATATGGATAACTCCTTAAACAGTAATTTATGGTTAACTTGATCAGAAGTCTTAGTCAAATCTAAAAATATTGTACCAATGATTTCATTACTGTTCAGGCCAGTCATCCAGTTATGAACAATTTTAGTCAGTGATGTTTGACATGAATGTCTTGTCTGAAACCTGACTGTTGTTCATAGATAATTTTATGCTCCTCGATAGCTTATCGTTGCAGTTGCTACACGTCTTCCAAATATTTAAAACATTCCAGTGATAACTAGAAGTACAGAAATTATCTTTATTATATAGCTATGAATATTAAATGATTAAAACGTGCGATAAAAACCGAGGAGCTAGCGTGCCGATATCACACGATATCAGCACACTTAATCAATATTGCACACTCACTCGGATGCCTTCTCATATTACCGTTACATTACGTTGCTTTTGATGACGCCGTAATGCAGTGACGTCGCGCCAAACCTTATCACGCACATTGGTAGCATTCACACTTTTGTTATTAAAACAGCGTTTTAAAGGTTAGAAACACCTGGAAACGAAATAAATATTTAAAGCTATATAATAAAAGGGTTATTTTATTGATATTGGTGAATATTGTCCCTCGTTGGGATATCGAAGGACGCTCGCAAGCTCGCGTCCTTCGATATCCCAACTCGGGACAATATTCACCAATATCAGTGCAATAACCCTATAATATCAGTTTTTTCTCCTCTTTTAAGTATTAGGGTGACTTCTGCTGTTTTAGTGCATCTGGATAGGTTCCTGTCCGTATTAAGGTCAAGGATTTTAGCTAGTGGTTGAGAAACATCAGGAAAACGTGCCTATATAATTTTGACACCATTACACCACACTTTTATATAGTAAAACTGGGATTTCCAGGGGTATACATTATTTTTCTTATTTCGCTCGAAAACACAAATTATGGAAACTCATTAGAACCGCCTCGCCGAAGAGTATACACATTGATAAAATTGTAGTAACTACCTATGCACAAAATGTGTATTCTAGTTATCGATTTTTTAAACATCAGATATTTTCGCTTTTTCCCCTATAATAAATTTTGTTCACTTTTTCTGAAACTTTCGCAATATTGTTGTTAAACATAAATAATTCAAATTCAACAACAAAAAAAAAAAAAAAAAAAAAAAAAAAATATTTTCTTAGACAAAAATTCAAAAAACTCACTTTACTGTAGATATTGCATAAGTCAGACCAAATTTTGGCCGTAAATTTAATTCAAGGGTACATAGTTGAGAACAAATCACAGAATTAAAAAAAAAAGGTTCTGATAAGATATGATCAGTCAGAACAAAATATTTACATTTAAAATAAAACGCCAAGCAAGAAACGTCTTTGGGAGAGATGTCGACAGGACATTCGTATTTCATTTCGACGACTTTCATTGGCTGGAGGAACAGCCACTTCACAACACCATCACGAAAACATGCCTATATAAT
Source organism: Anodontia alba (assembly GCA_964016985.1). Classification (NCBI taxonomy): domain Eukaryota; kingdom Metazoa; phylum Mollusca; class Bivalvia; order Lucinida; family Lucinidae; genus Anodontia; species Anodontia alba. The sequence goes on from OZ024829.1 coordinate 82,650,980, forward strand.
TTTGACCCCCTTAAACCCCACTTTTATATAGTAAAACTGGGGTTTACAGGGGTATACATTATTGTTCTTATTTCTGCTCAAAAACATAGATTGTGGGTACTCGTTAGAACCGCCTCGCCGAGGCGGTTCTAATGAGTACCCACAATCTATGTTTTGAGCAGAAATATGAAAAATATGAGAGTTTTTACCTGAAAATTTTCAGTTTTTGGAGGTGAAATTTTCTATATATTTGAATAGGCGTGTTTTCGTAATGACAGCAACCGAACAGGAATGACCGAATGATCGAACTCCCTCATTGTAAACTGTAGTGAGTAATAGAAGTGACGTCATTGTTTGTACTGTCAAATATATCGGGCATCAGTTCACAAGTGGTTTTGTCACCAGTGACCATCAAATTAAAGGCCCAACAATAGACGTCAATGGAGCATAAGACGGCACACTGCATCATGCTACGAACTTCAGTGGTGATTGCGCTGTCAGACACACCCTTTATTCCTGGGACAACATGGTACTGCATTTCTGTAAAAGAAAGCACAATGTATTTGGCAGACACCAACAGGGATCAGTTCTTTGATATTTCTTTAAATGCAAAATATATTTGAACTTCAATAGCTCGAACACCGATGCCTCGTTTAACATGGCTGATTCGAACTCGTTTTTGAGTCTCTACGAAATTCTTCCGATAGCACATGATAAACAAACATATAGGGACTTTTGTGTAGTTTTTTTTATTATTATTTTGTCATGAAATTGTATGTTGTGTGTTCTTATTAGAATTGCCTCATGGAAGTGATTCTAATGAGTACACTCAACAAACCATTTTTTATAGGAGATCAAAAATACTTCCCGAAATCATTCCCATTTGCCTCTTGTCCTGGTACCATGATTAACCCTCAATTGCCCGAACTATCCATGTCTCGAACAATTTTCCATGGTCCCAAACATGTTCGAGCCATTAAGGCTCGACTGTGGAAAAACTGATGTCTAGGAAGCGACACAGTCACAGAATATCGCTTACTAGTGACACCAAGAGGAAGAGAAAACACGATCCGGCGGTTAGTACATACGAATACAATTGAACAACGAAAAGCAAAACACACCAGCTCTCCCTTCCCCATTGAAGAGACATCACTGTCAGACAGGACCTACGAGGGCAAGTCAATCAGTAACCAGCCTATTCCATTTCCAATTGACCGAGACACCCAAGATTTTCATGCCTTGTTTCAATACATGTTTTAGGCCTGAGGGCAAAATTGCACCCTTATCGTATCATTCACTCATAAGATATTAACTGTCAAACATGGCTAGCGATGCAAAAGTAAGCTTTTCGTCAAAAGCTGAGTACCGTGCTGTAATTCGGTACTTGTATTTGAAAGGGAAAACAGGTCAGGAAATACATTGCGAGTTGACCAATGTTTATGGGTCTTCTGCTCCATCGTATGCACAAGTTAAATTCTGGGCTGGGGAATTCAAACGCAGTAGAACGTCTTTAGAAGACGAAACCAGGCCTGGACGCCCATCAGATGCCACCGATGAAGAAATGTGTAACAAAGTACGGGATCTATTGTACTCTGATAGGCGAATTAAGGTGGAAGAAATAGCGAATGCATTACACATTTCATATGGTAGCGTTTCAACAACTTTACATAATCGCTTGTGTATGCACAAGCTAACAGCCCGTTGGGTCCCAAAATCCCTTAGCGACGAGCAAATGGAAACCAGAGCATCAGTATACAGCGCATTGTTGAAGCGGTTTAGGTCAAAGGAAGATGATTTCCTTTCACTTCTGGTGACTGTAGATGAGACCTGGGTCCATTATTATGAGCCAGAGAATAAAGCTTCAAGACGCCAGAGTGTCGGGCCGGGGTCTCCGAGGCCAAAGAAGTTCAAAACGCAACCCTCTGCTGGCAAGGTGATGGCAACTGTTTTTTGGGATGCACAAGGCGTTATTATATTGGACTTTCTAGCAAAGAAAAGTACAATAACAGGTGCGTATTATGCAAATTTGCTCGGCTAACTGAGAATTGTGATCCGTGAAAAACGCCGAGGTAAACTCTCCAAAGGGATTCTGCTCCAACAGGACAATGCGAGAGTCCACACTTGCAAAATTGCAATGGATGCTGCTGAGCGGAATAGGTGCGAGCTAATACCGCACCCCGCCTATTCTCCGGACTTAGCTCCTAGTGACTATTTCCTATTCCCAAACTTGAAAAAGGATATCCGTGGACGTCATTTCCGGTCAACGAAGAAGTCATGGCGGCAGTTGAGGCGTGTATCAGAGACAAGGACCCTGGCTTCTTCAGTTCTGGGCTGATGGCACTGGAACACCGTTGGTCCAAGAGAATCATTCTAGAGGGCAATTATATCGAAAAAGAAGAGATCGATCTCACCCAGAAATAAGTAAGGCTGGTTTTTTATTGACTCGCGCTCGTACCACACACAGCAGTAAGGCATTAAACAGGACCATACACGTAAGAAGAGCCGCAACGAGCAGCCATAAATCCCCACAAAAGGCAAACGACACAACAGCCACCGCCTTAGAACGGTCAGTAATAAAAGCTACCAGAAAGTGAGGTTAGAAATCTTCAACCTTTGTTCAAATGTTACAAAGATACAACCAAGTTGGTCGGTTCATATATACATTACGTAACTAATTCAGTGAAATATCGCAGAATAAACATATAAATTTATCACGAAAACATACCAATATAATTTTGACCACCTTAAACCCCACTTTTATATAGTAAAACTGGAGTTTACAGGGGTTTACATTATTTTTCTTATTTCTGCCCAAAAACATAGATTATGGGTACTCGTTAGAAACGCCTCGGCGAGGCGGTTCTAACGATTTCCCACAATCTATGTTTTGAACATAGATATGAAAATATCAGAATTGTTATCTGAAAACTTCCAGTTTTTGGTGATGAAATTTTCAATATATTTGAATTGGCGTGTTTTTGCAATGAAATTCTGGAAAACACCTCAGATACCGACAGTCAGAGCTTAAAGAAACCACTGGTAGAACCACGGACCCGGTCAAAGATAACATCAGGCATCATCAACTGTCTCACGAAAGGTCTCGGTTGCTCAGTCGGATGCGCGTCTGACTGATGATCTGGAGGTAGCGGGTTCGATTCCCGCCGGAACCGCCAACATTTTTTCGCGGAGATTGATCATGAAACACTTTCTACGACTATTCTCTCACTTCCGATGATTCAAGAAAAGCAGTTGTCAGTTTCTGGCAAAAGAATATGCACATGTAAACTGATCGGCCTGACTTAACCAAAATAGCGTTGACTTGGCCGTTGAACTCCAAACCAAACCAAACCACAAAAAGTCTGAGCCTGAGACCCGAGAAAACTTCGTGCAAATTACCTTTACCACTCCCGGGGCTTTAGCAGACAACAAATTGATGAGATGATATTTTTCTCATTTTCTCTGCAAATAGGAGACAATTTGCATGAAACTTCAAATCCTGTTTTCTGAGAAAAATAAGAAAACAATTCAAATTTTCATCTGCTGAAGTTTTAAATATCAAATTCGATAAGACATAAATCTAAACATGCAGTCGATCGCATAACAATTCATGTTCTATCCTTATAGCGGGTACATGTAATATGTTTCTGTTTCATTCTTAAAATCGATTTCACATAATGCAATTTAATTCACTCTGAATTAGATTCTTTTAGTATTGTGAATATACCATTTGTTAACTTTGGTTGGGAACTTCTTAGCGAATCTTTCTTCAAAGTTAATATTTGTTAAAGGCTTCTCCTTCTTTTTGTTGTAAGCTAGCTGGAAGAAAGGCAAGGATTTCCGCAGAATAAACCCTCCCGTAAATATGTATTCCCATCCTTTTTTATGATAATCCATTTCATTTTGTGTTTGGTTGCTGTGCTTGGATTTTATTTTATTTTTCCGGCGATATGCAGGAGTTTGATCTCTTGACCTGATCTCGTCATGGTGAACATTACAGAGACGCTCGTCATTCTTTCGCTCCAAAGTTAATTGCTTTTGGAATAGTTCTGCAGCGTTCGACCTTCCGTTTAGAAATTATAATATGGCTGGTTCCCCTTCATATTTTAAGGCAAACACTGTACTGTAAAGCGGTCGGTTGAATTGTGACAAGACATCTTGTGAAGTTGATATTGAAGTAGTTGGTTGATTTGTGACATGACATCATATGAAGTTGATATCGAAGTTGTTGGTTGATTTTTGACATTACACTAGGGAAGTTGTTAACGGCAATATTGTCGGATGATTAGTGACGTCATCGTAAAGTTAATATTGTGAAGTTATTTGTTGATACAGTTGATACAAGTGACATATATATGAATGACATTGTAGCTCAAAAATATGTTGCCAGCGAAGCCAATAGTTAAATAGGCTAATCAAATCTAATATTCAAATTGTCCGTCATGGCTAAATAAAAAGCCAATGAAATAAAATTATCAGTATTAAATATCTTTCTCTTTATTTATATGTTCATCAAGAGTAATGAAGTAAACAAAACAGAAACGATTTTGCAGGTTAAGTAAAATGTAACAAACTTTTTTTAACATTTGCCAGTTTCTGGGCTAATTCAGCTGACACAAATTGATATTGTTTCTTGGAGACAATTTACATGAAATGACAATATCTGTTCTGGGAAAAATAAGAAAAAAAATATATCACCGATTTGTCATCTGCTGAAAATTTTACCAAGAGTGCTAAGCATTAAAAATGACTGACCCAGACCGTCCATGTAAATATAATTTGTATTCTTGATGCCTCGATATTTTCTTTTTTCAATGCAACCACTCGAAACATACACATTTGCTTATGTCTGGCATTAGCAGACGACAAATTGATGATATTTTTCTTATTTTCCCCAGACAAAAAGCGTTGATATTTAGTGCGAATTGTTTCCCCAGATTAAATTTTCATGAAATGTTAAAGCCTATTTTTGGGAAAGAATGAGAAAAAAAATATTTCAAACTGTCGTCTACTGATTTTTTTACCCAATATGCTACGCGTTAAGTGGTATATACGTTTGAAACTAATATGGAATTATATTCGTATAGTACTGTATCGGAAATCTGGGTACTTTTGATGGAAACATGCGGCTCTATAGATCAAAATACAACATTGTTTGGTGACCTGAGGCCTCTGGTTCCCAGCATTTTTTCGTCAAATTGAAAATGGAAACCAGAAGTGACAGGTCACTGACAAGGTAATATTTTACCTATACTCTGAGTACCTATACCTACTTTGATTTTATCACCCAATGGAATAAAACGAGTTTAACACTTTGCATGCTGGGAAAATTTTCAGCAGATAACAGTTTGAAATGGTTTTCTTATTTTTCCTAGAAAATAGAATTTGACACTTCGTGCAGATCGCATGGAGTGTCAGATCCTATTTTCTAGGAAAAATAAGAAAAATATCATCAATTTGTCGTCTACTGAATCTGCCCATAGCGTGGTAAGCCCCGATACAGCTTTCATTTGTTCGTAAAGCAATGACTCTATTTGGACAGACAAACCTGAGCCAGCAATGTAGACCCAGATCAAAAGCCCCTGTTTGCCACTCATCCAGTAATATTTAACACAGACCAAGCAGTACAATGGACTTATTCAAATTTTGGAAGAATGGTAAGGAGTTAAGGTGTCGCAATACTTACTGTCGTTTCGACATTATTTGGAATGATGTTTTAGTTTGGCCTTTTATTTTAAATGACAATACTTTGTTCTGATTGGCTATCAGAAATCATTTGTCTTTCCTGTTTCTGTGTTTTGTTCTCAAATATTTACATTAAAATTAAATTTACAGTCAAAAGTTAATCTGACCTATGCAATTTCTACAGTAAAGTGACTTTTTGGATTTTTTGTCTAAGAACATACTTAATTTTTAGTTTTCTTTGCTGAATTTAGATAATGGATGTTTCACAACAATATTGTAAAAATTTCAGAAAAAATGAGGAAGTGGAACTTGTTGAAAATCTGCCTTCAATTTACCTATCCTACAAATTTCTGCATAATTTGCATTCATTTGTACTATGGGAAAAAGTGAAAATATTTGATGTTTTTAAAAACCAATGGCCAAAATAAAACTTTTGGTGCATAGGTACTTACGACAAATGGTTTTGCATTAAATTATGACAAAAGTTTGCAAATTTACTTCTTGTGTGTAATGTAATACTATGAGTATAATATATTACAAGTCAAAACATTTTCAAAGTTGTGAGTAGTTTTAATATTAGCAAATAATTTCAACATATTTGTTTTCTACTAAACTCTTTCGAACGAAACCAAATCCAAAACTAAAAACACTCCAAAGACTCCCAAAAGACTCCCCTCCAAGTCTACGGCAACCTGCTAATATACTTTCTAAATGACTCACAAGATCAGTCACCTACTGACCGAAAAACCCACTATGCAATTCACTAAAGTCACTATGTAAATCAGTTTCTAGAACATTCTGAAGAATGGTTTTGCATATATTTCAATTCTACAGACATCAAAGTTAATCAAAACACACCCAAACTGTATTTAAAGTTAATTACGGTGAAATAAAAAGACACCCTTTTCATTAAATATTGTTTGATGTTAATCTAGTAATTTGATAAAACATGACTTTAGTATAAACAGAATAATTGTTTAATCTGCTGTAAATTCAGGAACGTGGCTAAGAGGTAAACAACTTAATTAGTTTTGATAACAACAATGAGTTCTTGATAAATAAATCAATTTATTTATTGGAAACGTGACTTAGCAGTCAACAAAGTATTGACTTACATTTCCTAATCAGGTTGTTAATTACAAGTACAAGTTGCCCTAGTTTCCCAAAATTTTGGACTTTATGCTGCACAGGTTTTGCTACACTTTGCTTCCATCCTTAAGAATTTTAACTATCAGCTAAAACTGTAAAACACCCTAGCAAAACCTAACTAGCAACCTAAAACACCAGTGATAGCGCAAAACACAGAATTAGAGAAAATGTAAGAAATTCACATGCAGGTTATCCCCCTACAATTAATACTCCATGATATGCGGAATATCATTTCCATGAATGCATAATTACACGGGACATACATATATTACAAAACAATACATATAATACTACACATGCTACTATGAATGAAATAGTAAAGTAATATTTACTTTTATAACATTTCATCAACATCGATCGCAACCAACCCAGTGGTGTTTGCCATATCCGATTCATTATAGTCACTGTCATTAGTCATCTATAATAATCGGGTCACTTTCCGAACTACCTACTGACAGATTTTTAGTTTCATCAATAAGTTCATTTCAAAGTTTCTGGAAAGTACGTAAATATGTTTCCAGTTCCCCAATTTTATTTTTAAGTCTCCCTATATTCACTTCCTTTATTGAATTTTCATGTGACATTCTGTCGTGTCTAAATTGGCAGTACAAAAGTTCTACAAATATTGGTTCAAAATTGTGTTGATTGATTGCGCTTAATACATCCCTGTAAAATAAACGTCAAAAAGATTGCCGTTGGAAACAAAGAACGCACTACAGATAAGAAAATGGGAGACTTCCCATAAGCAATAATGAAGTTTGCAACACTGCTTACGCCCTCTAGCGTATACATGAGCAGAACTCCATTTTCAAAGATTCCACAATGGACCCAATGATCACAAAAGAAAATGAAATATAATCTGCACTATGGTAAAGTACGGGGAGACGTTCTACCGCCGCCAAACGGCACTAATACCAGCTGCAGTGTAGTAAAATAAAAGTAAAAAAGATTGCCTTAGGAAACAAAGAACGCGCAAGCGGAATCAAAAAACATTAATAATCCTAAAATACAAAATTTTCGTGATGTGCGGTCTGTCACTTGATCTGTTAGACACCACTATTAGATTTTTCTTAGCTTTATTATAAGTTACTTCTTCCATTTTGATTATTTAAAATAAAACCTATCATCAAATATTATCATTTTTTATTTTTTTTATCACACGTTTGATTTTTTTTTTAATTTACACTAAAGATCATGCTAGGATATTGTGTAGCTATTACCTTATATTGACTTAGTAAGTCAGATAATCAGTAAATTTAATTTGTCTTATTTATAATTATCTTAAAATGCAAATTGTACATTTTTTTGCTGATTCTAATTGATTCAATTTAAAACCAATCAATGTTATCAAACTAATCTAAGAACATGAATAAATTTACATTACAGCAACAAACACCAAAAAACACATGACCTATATACACAATATAAACAACAGTTTCAGGTCTTTATTTTACAAGTTTTTTTTTTCACTTCACATTTCAAATTTCAACAGTAGATGTTAATTTTCTGTCTTCTGCATATACTTTTCCCTTGTCCTTTGGCGTCGAATCATTCTCCGAATGATACTGTCCGTACTTGTAGATTCGCCCACCGCCAACTCACAGGATCTAGGTAAAGATCGTCTTGTGCTTTTCCCTTCGTTACCACCTCTAATGGCTAACCAGTATGTTTTAAGCTCATCAGAATATTTACTATAAATTACTATTATCAACCCCAAAGTTACAACAGTGATGGCTCCAAGAAATAGATAGGCCCAGGCTGACCACCCTTTGCTTTCGGTCGGAACTACATTTACTGACTATAACTGTTTGATAAGTCTATTCTTGCGAATGCATTTCATTTCCTCAGGTTCTTTAGGATTGTTTATTTTTGTAATATTTGAAAGAAACTCATGAAATGATCCCTAGAGATGCAATGTAATAACATTTTTACCTGACCCTATGAGGTCAAGAAATGTATCATGTAATGCAAAAGTCGAGCCCAAGAAGAGTAACAAAACAGAAAACTACATTTTCCTTGCGTCGTCACCAGTCCTGAAAATATATACAGATACACCTACTATATTTAATACTTATGGGTACCCATGAAGCCCTTTATAAAATGCCGCTTTAGACTGCAACAATAATTTCACCTTATCTCTTCGACCTACTTTAAGTCGTTTTGGCTTACAACTTGTTTCATTAACAGACATTGCTTAATCCGATACTTCACTCAGAGATTCAAGTGACTGAATGTTTTGATTCATTAATTCAGTGTCAGAAGTGTCGTCTGCATCAGATTCAATGGAACCCCTTTTGTTTTAATCGTTTGGATAAATCCATTAGAGGTATATTATCCTCCCCATCTGAACCTTCATTTTCTTTTATATATTTCTTTGCAAGTTTTGCAAGAACATTCTTTGATTCTATATTATCTGAATCATCACTGTGCCACGACTTTCTGGTGGGACAACACAGGGAGCTTTTCTGGATGGATTGTTTATCCTTGGGAATTTTCCAAATTAGCTTTTCTTAGGTGTTGTACATGAACTTTTACAATGGTTCCATCTAGTTGATTTCTTATCACACAATGATGTTGGGGGCTGGATTTTGATTACACGGTAGTATGGTTTCTAGTTACTGTCAGGTTTACTTTTCTTTAAATGGTTTTTGTTGTAAACAGGGTCCCCTATCTCGAATTTAACATCTTTACTACTTCTATCAGCGTACTTTGCTTGCTTTTTCTTTGCTTGTTTTAGATTTCTGTGAACTAATGTGAATGCTTTACACGTTGTTGTTGTTCGAGTGCTATTTTATGCATATCCTCGCCATGGTACTTTTTACGAGGTTTTAGAAGATAATCAATGGGTCACATCTCATCTCTGTTATACAACAGGAAGAATGGACTAAATTGGGATGACTCATTGATATTAAAGCGAGTTGCAGCTAAGGTTTGGTTTAGATACATGCATATGTTTTGGTATGATCTTTTAATTTCTTAGCTAATATGTCATGTAAGGTTCAATGAAATCTTTCAATTTAGCATTTCCTTGTGGATGATAAAATGTAGTCACATGATGTACATTTAATGCTTCTAGGACCTGCTTTACAGTTCTGTTTATGTTTCAGTGCCATTATCTAAAATAATTTGTAGTGGAGCACCAAACCTGGGAAAAGATTTCTTCAGTAATTAAATGTGCTATGTTATCAGCACTTTTATCTGGCACAGTAAAAGCTTCAGGCCAACCACTATATAGATCAATGAAACCAATAATGTATTTGTTTCCTAACATTTTTGTTCGGTATGGCCCTGATAGAGCTAACCCTATTTTTGCAAATCTATAAGGTGGAACGTCTGTTTCTTGTAAACTTGGCTTTATCTTCTTCATACTACGTGTTTGACATGTGACACAACTTGATATATATTCATACAGATTTTTGTATAGATTTGGCCAAAAATACTTTTGACGGTTGGCATCAAAGGTCTTATCAATGCCCATATGCCCATTGTCATCATGGTACTGTTTCACAACCCTATCCCTTAAATGTTCTGGAACATATAATCTTAAAGTTGGTTCGTCGTTCAGGTTGGAAATATAATACAGTACCTCGTCAGTGACAATATAGTTCTTTTCTTTCCCTTTGTTTGATTTGCCATGAGACATATTTGTCCTTATTTCCACGAATTCTTTATCTTTCCTTGGTGTTTTTCAACTGTAATAGAGCAACTGACAGTTTCTCTGATATCAAACCTATTCGAATTGAAAACATTTATTTCATAAATATTGTCATTTATGTCAGGCACATTAACAGTGCTTTTAAATTGTTCTGGTCATCTGGAAGTCTAGAAAGTAAATCAACACAAGTATTTTCTGGTCCAGATATATATTCCATTTTGCAGTTATACCCAGATGACCCTAAAGCCTAAAGTTGGATCTTTTTGTATTGCATTGGAGCATCTAAAATATATTTAAATCGCTTGTGATCTGTTCGGATGGTAAATTCGGCATTTTGCAAAAAAGGATCGAGTCTTTGTAGAGCATAATGAAGAGCATAAGCCTTTTTTTTTCGATTGTGGACCATCTGGTTTGAGTGTCATTTAGCTTATGAAATAAATAATAAATTGTTTTTTCCGTCTTGATACCAGGAATCACCTCTTGTCCTTTACAGCATGGCTATGTGAAACATGCACCGATGCATGATTGACTAGCGTCTGTGCATAACGAGCATGGTTTATTTACATCTGGATATGCCAAATGAGGTATCAGTGTCAGACTATCCTTTAAATATTTAAAGACCTCTGACATATTCGGTCCATTTAAATTTTTGAAAATTTCTTTGTCAAAGCTATTATAGGTTCAGCCGTTTCGGAAAAATTAGGGATAAATTTTCTGTAATAACTGCACATACCAATGAAACCACGTACTTCTCGTGCACTTGTAGGTGCGGATACGGACGCAATTACTTCTACTTTCTTAGGATTAGGCTTAATTCCATTCTGGTTTATGATAACTCCTAAATAACTAGTTTGAGCTTGCAAAAAATGACATGTTTTAGTTCCAATTTGAGGCCATGTTGTCTTAATCGATCAAATACTTGCTGAATATGATTTAAATAATCATGTAAGGATGATGAATAATTCAAAATATCATTTAAATATGCAATTGCAAAATTATAAAGATTCTGTAGAACAATTGATAGGAGTTCTTGAAATATTGCTGGTGCATTAGATAAACCAAAAGGCATGGCATTAAATTCCAATTATCCCTTATGCAAGCAAAAGCAGTCTTTTCTTTGTCTTCTTCCTCCATTAAACTTGCCAATAGCCACTTTTTAAGTCTAAAGATATAAATATTTGGCATTTCCGAACAAAGCTAGAATGCCATCAATCAGAGGAAGTGGATAAGAACTTTGTTTAATTTTCGAAAGTCAACGCAAAGTCTTTTGGAACCAACCTTCTTGTCAACAATGACCATTGAAAAGCTCTATGGGGGCTTAGATCTTGAAATAACCTTAGCCTCTAGCATCTCATCAGTTGCTTGATCAATAATTCTTCTATTATTTAATGGTGTTCTGTAAGGCCTTAATTTGATGGATGAGTTTTCTCCAGTATTTATTTTTATCTTATTGATCAGTATACCCCTTATCAGAATTTTCGCAGCAAATAAATCTCGATTTTTCTGCAACCGGCATGTGGTTTCTCCTTCCGTCGGCTTCCTCATGGAAGGAGGGTTTTAGTTTTCCTGATTATTTGGTTGATTATCGGCTTCATTGCTTTGCCTTGTCTCTCTACATTCCCTTTTATAGTGACCTCTTTTGCCACATTCCCAGCAAATAACCTGCCTTTTGTCGGACTGTTTGTATGATCTGTTGGACTTTCCAGGCTGTCGATAATGTCCGTCAGTCTGTGTGTCTTTTTTTATACTATTTATTTTCTTAACTTTGCATTTGTTAGCCAGATGCCCCTTTTTATGACAATTAAAACAGCTTTTGTCTGGTCTATAGTGGTCTACTTCCATTGGAGGTTCATGTTTCAAAATGGCATTTGGGTGACCTTTACGCAGGTCAACCTTCTCCTTAAGTCTTGTTCATTCATGGCAATATTGACTGCATCAGCCCATGTTGCATGGTTGTCACGCATTACTTTAATCTTCAAGTAATCATAGGCTAAACCATCGATAAAAAATCCTACCAACTGAGTTTGGATAGTCTGTATGTCAGCCTGTTTGATCAACAAGGCCTCTTCTGCCAAAGCTAGCAGCCTTTCAGCATAAAGCTGTATATTGTCATCAGGCTTCTGTCTAACTTTCCGCAAGAGGGTGAAGGCATGTTGAGGGTCGGTAATTTCAGCAAATCTACCACTTAACTCTGCTTTCAATTGCTCCCAACTATGTGCTGGATTGTCATGCAAATATCTCTGGATGAAGTCACTAATGGCACCTCGACTAGACTGATAAGCTATCATTTTAATGCGATCAGCACCTATCCCAGTTAATATGGCATACTTCAAAATTTAATTTATCAAGTCCTTAAACTCTTTGGAGTCCCCATTAAAAGATTTTACAACCTGTGCAATCCCCCTCTGCTCCAACTGCGGATAAAACATTAGCCATCTGAGTGGCTAAATTGTTAAATACTGCCCCAATATCCTGATCAGCCATTTTAGCGGTAAAGAAAGAAGAATACAAAATTCACTTACCCTGCCTGTTACTGTTCTATAAAGTTTCAGCAGTCAGTCCGTACCGAACACAGAAATGTCAATAATACTAGAAATATCACTTGGAATGCACTTTTAGTGTCCTCCGGTCTCGAGTGTATCGTCCTTTCTGCCTCATGGGTCGCAGATGGTTGTTACTTAGACTGTCCCAACAGGTAAACGGTTGTTAAACTCTCCCAGAAAGTGTAACTGTCATAAACGCCACAAAGTTGTTTTCAAAACAGGTAGTCCCACTCTGCTGAACAACTGATACTGCCATCAATAACAATGTTCACAGTTCCTGATCGCTATAAGTGCACGTATAGTTTGCCTGATTGCGAGAAGTTCCCGTATAGACTGCTTGATTGATAGAAGTTTCCGTATAGCTTGCTTGATTGATAGAAGTTCCCATATAGCTTGCTGATTGATAACCAACATACTGTTATTTATGTTGTCCCCTGGTCTTCTTTGAACACTTTGATGTTCTGAATTGTCAACCCTTTAGATTTCATAATGTTTTTATTATTATTATTATTTTTATTTTTGATATTTTGACAGTTTCAAAGTTGTGAGTAGTTTTAATATTTGCAAATAATTTCAACATATTTGTTTTCTAAATTCTTTTGAAAATAAACTAAACCAAAACTAAAAACACTCCAAAGACTCCCTTCCAAGCCTACGACCACCTGCTTATATACTGTCTAAATGACTCACAAGGTCAGTCACCTACTGACCGAAAAACCCAATATGCAATTCACTTAACCCACAATGTAAATCAGTTTCTAGAACATTCTGAAAAATGGTTTTGCATATATTTCAATACAGAAATCAAAATTAATCAAAACACAGCCAAAATGTATTTAAAGTTAATTACGGTGAAATTAAAACACACTATTTTCATTAAATATTGTTTGATGTTTTTTCTGGTCATTTAATAAAACATGACTTTAGTATAAACAGAATAATTGTTTTATCTGCTGTAAATTCAGAAACGTGACTAAACGGTAAACAACTTAATTAGTTCTTGATAACAACTTAATGAGTTCTTGATAAACAAATCCATTTATTTATTGGAAACGCGACTTAGAAGTAAACAAAGTACTGACTTACATTTCCTAAATAGGTTGTTAATTACAAGTATAAGTTGCCCTAGTTTCCCAAAATTTTGGACTTTATGCTGCTCAGGTTTTGCTACAGTAAAGTGCCAAGCAGAAACGACTTTCTGAAAGCTGTCGAAAGCACAGTAGGGTAAATACCGTATTTACACAGTTTGCTGTATAGCGTTGAGTGAAAGTGGGATTGGACGGAACCCCGCAAACCCCCTCTGAATCCGCCCTAGGTTTTTGTAAAAGACACATTATTGTCCAATGAATCGAAGCACTGACAGTTCTGGTGGGTTGACTGTCTCTGAGTGTAGGCTGGGAAAATGGTCCTGAACAGCGTCTGATCTGCACTATTTGCCAATGTCCCCAGGCAGGTTTTACAGATAGCCCTCTATTAACAGCACTCTAACGTCACAGCGACAAGAATAGCGCGACAAAAATAACCGTTTTAAATGCGCGCGCGGGTTGATTTCATTAGTGAATGATAATCACGTGGACAACTACCTTAAAGAATTTTTGGTGTATGTATACTACAGATAGAGTGTACATGATCTACCCAAAAAGTAATGGATATATTTCAGAGGAGGCAAATCAGTAAATCTTTTTTGTTTCACTTCTTTGAAGGAAAGAGTTTCCTTACTTTTCTGCAAAAGAGTCTATTCTAAAAGGAAATAATTTGCCGCCAAGGGGAATATTTTTCTTTCAGAGTAGACCCTTTTCTGATCACTTCCTAAACGAAAGAGCAATTCTTATATTAACGCTTAGCGCCTTGGGTAAAATTTTCAGCGGACGACATATTGATTTTTTTTTCTTAATTTTTCCGGGAAACAGAATTTGACATTTCATGCAAATTGTCTCCCCTGTAAACAATTTGTATGAAATGTCAAATCCGTTTCTTGGGAAAAATAAGAAAAAATATTACAAAATGTCGTCTGCGGAAAATTTTACCCAGAGTGCTAAGAGTTAAATTGCTACAGGGTAAAAGACTTAAGCTGGTTCAGCGAGCATGTGATTGCAGGAAAATGCTTTTAGACAAGTATTAGCTTTCACAAAAAGCTTGGTCTACCTTAGCGTAGTCCAAGCTTTTTGTGAAAGCTAATACATGCATTTGTATTTGCAATTATTTTGTTCTGTTTTGCCATTATTTGTCCCTTATTTCTTCTTTCAGTACTTAGGGAAGGCTGAGTTTCGTGAATGTAGTCTTCGTGACCTTTGTGTGGCCTTCGTGACCTAGCGATTTACTGCAAGTATCTGAGGCCTCGTCCTTGTTCCATCACATTAATTTAATTTTGGGTCGCGCCATGAGAAAACGTGTCTTCGGGCATATGCGGACAGCGCAGGCCCAGATCAGCCTGCGCATCCGCGCAGTCTGATCAGGGCCTTCACTGTCCGCTATCAGAACCATTGGGTACTACAAAAAAATATGAATGGAGAGCAAAATCCCGGAAGAAACTTTGCGCATGCGCGGGATGATCTGAATCCGCACATTTTGCGCATGTTCGAAGGCACGCAGCTCATTTGATCTACACGTTCTGGTTGTTATTTTTCTGTGATGTTTCACTGATTGAACCTGGTAGCCTCCGTGCGTGCGAAACAATCGTTTTGTATTTTTGCAACATATGAACCTTGGTTGAGGATTCGGCGCCGGTGTAATCGATTTAACGTATTTATGCCTAGTGTACCATAAAAGGGGACAGAGGCAAACAGTGTAGACCCAGATCAGACGCCGCAGAAGGCGGCGTTTGATCAGGGTCTACACTGTTTGCAATAAATACAAGAATTTCTGCAAAAGATAATAATAATAATAATAATAATAATAATTAACTAACTACACTCCCCTTCTATTGGAAATTGACCTTTCCAAAGACTTGAGGTGAAAGACTCCACTCGGCATAAATGGGCTAAACCCCTCCGATGTTATTGCTGCTGACTATTCTAAGGCGGTGGTTCTTGTGTCTTCTTCGTGTGGCCTTGAGGCTGCTGACTGCGGAGCTTTTTCCTTCCTGTCCGTT
Source organism: Anodontia alba (assembly GCA_964016985.1). NCBI lineage: Eukaryota > Metazoa > Mollusca > Bivalvia > Lucinida > Lucinidae > Anodontia > Anodontia alba. Next base: position 82,667,079 of record OZ024829.1, read on the forward strand.
GTCTTGGTGTTGTGTTAGTAAATCACGTCGAGTATGGCGTTGTGGTCGCATTATTGGGTAGGATGGGGGCGAATTGCTTTCCTTTGCTTTGTGGTTTGCGTGATGCGTGTCTTTGTTTGATTGCTCGTTTTCTTGGTGTCATTTGTAGGCTATGCTTTCCCGGCAAACACACAACGTAGTTACAACGTCGCTGCAACGTCACGACGTTGCAGCGACGTTGTAACGACGTTGATGCGACGCTATATGTTTGCTGGGTTGTGATTGTGCCTCTTCCTGGACATGCCCGGCTGGACATCGTCTACACTATCTTTTCAGGGTAACTACATTTGTATTTTGCCACTTTGCGGTAGCAGCGTTTCTTATTTGGGCAGCGTCAAGCGAAAAAAGTGTCTTCGAATGCGCACAAAATGCGCAGATTCAGATCATCACCTGCGCAAAGTATCATCCGGGCCCATTACGAAAATACACCTATTCAATTAGACTATATAATAGAAAATTTCACCTCCAAAAACTGAAAATTTTCTGATACCCCCCCCCCACCACCCACCCACACACACCTGATATTTTTCATATTTCTGCTCAAAAAGGCGGTTCTTACGCGCACCCACAATCTATGTTTTTGAGCAGACTACGAAAAATTATGTATACCCCTGAAAACCCCAGTTTTACAATATAAACGTGGGGTTTAAGGGCGTCAATATTATATAGGCATGTTTTCGTGACATTTGCTCTTAATTCATACATTCTGTAATGTCCAATGATTCTGTCAGCGGGCAGTGAAAGCCCTGATCGGACTGCGCGAAGGCGTAGCCTGATCTGGGCCTTCGCTGTCCGCATATGCCATAGACACGTTTATGCTTGGTGCGATCCATTTTATATGTTTATATTGAGTTCTTTTTCATGAATGAAGTTTGACTGCAGATCCAGGGGTAGTAAGTTCGAATCCAAGCTCGGCCGCGATCACTACCATGGAGATTGATAATGAAATCATTTCTACAGTTGTTTTCTAGCTGTCAGTTACTAAAATTCCGCTATTAAAACCACTTTTGGGTTTATCTAAAAGTGGTCTTATTAGATGGGACGCCCTAACACTAAATATAGAACACGTTAAATGTCCTTAAAACGGATGAACATTTTATTCCATACTTTTTGCCCAAACGTTTGCTTTTATATAATAGTTTCTTAAAATTCTCAATGGAATGGAAAATGTGTAGCAGTCTCATCTGGGTCTACTCTGTTTGCATATGCCATTTTGCCAGAAAACTTGGCGTACGAAATTTTAGCACATTAACCAATAATGAGAAAGAAAACGAAAGTGGTCTCATTAGTGGAGTGGTCTTGATTTCGAATGGTCTTATTATAGCGGAATTAGTCGATCCCGTTATCTCGAAGTCTAATGGACTCTCTGAAATACTTCGAGATATCCGTACCTCGACATATAAGATTTGTAGAATTCAGGAAAAGAAATGAAACAACCACATTTTACAAATGAATATGTAATTTGACCCCTGAAGTTAGAGATATATTGAAAATATTGTGGAAAAGAGGAAAATTGCTCCTTAGGAACAATTTCTCCTCTTTTCCACAATACATTTTTGTAGTTTGCATTCTGTAGTTAGATTTTTTATGTTTAAAACAGGGACTAGATTTTCACTTCGAGATAAGCGGTTATTCGAGATAAGCGAGGTCGATATAACGAGAGTCGACTGAATATGTGCATACGGTACTGGGTAACTGAATAAGCCTGCCCAGGAAAAAAATGTGAGAAGGTTTTACTGACCAGCTCGGTATGACCTAACGGTGTTTTGGCCGTAAAACTCCAAATCAAATCAAAGAAAATCAAATTTATGAATGAAATTTTACCATGTACTACAGGTCTTCCCATCACCTCAACTTCGCAGAGGGTAAGACACTCCGTGTCCTTTCTTTTCTGTATTTTGACGTATCTGCCTGTTTTGGGTTGGCTACATGTTAAGATATATTCTTCCCCGTCTACACCCGGTCCAGCAAAGTATGCACAGAATTCCAGAGTCTCCAAAGTTCTTCCGACCAAAATATCAAAATCGGCTAGTCTGTAACCTAGAAGTTTACAGCATTTAATCCTTAACTCAAGAAGATTGCGCTGCCAAATTTCAGACAACATTTGTCGCCTTTTTTTTTTCTTTCTTTTTTTTTAACAAACTATTGCTTGGAAAGGAGTTTATATGTAAAGCGTCGAACAGCGTAGATCCAGATGAGACGGCTCATTTTGAGCCGTCTCATCTGGTTCTACGCTGTTTGCAAAAGCATATTATTATCGCCTACAGCATTTAATCCTTAAAGCGTCAGGCAAAATTGTGGTAGACAATGTTTTGAAACATTTTTTATTATTATTCGGACACAATAAGGGTTTATATTTCATGTGCTAAAACTTAAAAAAAAAAAAAAAAAATCAAAATGTCGTATGCTGGCATTTAAACTTTTAAAGTACTAATCACACTGCAGCAAACAACATTTAGATTTTTTTCATTTCTTTTTAGGAAAAAAAAAAACAAACTAAAAACTAGGGCTTGACATTTCATGTGAATAGTCTGCCTAGAAGACGATTCTCTTGAACTAAAAATCCCTATTTTCTCTGAAAAATAAAAATATATATACATTTTTTTAAATGTCAAAATGGCTACAGCTGTGATGGGCATTTTATGAGCTACTATATGTCATAGAGCGAGACTACGTAATTTTGAATCACACCCACTGATCAGACATCCACGCGCTAATCTGAGACTTGCTGGCCGCACATTTCACACGGCGCTCATAACGTGTATTAACTCATTAGTGCCCCAACGTCAGTAAACGTACAAGTCTTCGGACATGTGCGCCGAGCGTCTATTCACATCACGAAAATATGCCTATATAATATTGACCCCCTTAAACCCCAGTTTTATAAAGCAAAACTGGGGTTTACAGGGGACTACATTATTTTTCTTATTTCTGCTCCAAAACATAGATTGTGGATACTCGTTAGAATCGCCTCTCCGAGGCTGTTCTAACGAGTACACACAATCTATGTTTTGAGCATAAATATGAAAATGTCAGAGTTTTTTTATCTGAAAATTTTCTGTTTTTGGAGCTGAAATTTTCTATAAATTTGAATAGGCGTGTTTTCATAATGCAGATCAGCCTGTGCATTCGCGCAGTCTGATCAGAATCCTCACTGTACGCAATCTGGATAGCCAAGGATACAAAGTGTCTTTATGCGGACAAAGGAAACTCTGATTATACTGAGCGGATGCGCAGGCTGATTTAAGTCTTCGTTCGGCGCACATGTCAGAAGGTACGTGTACTGACGTTGCGGCAACGCCTATACGCTTCAAGCTTTATTACTGTATAGGCTAAATCATCAGGTGAAAATTAGTGCTGTTTTTTTCAGCGTAGCTGTATAAGCTGGCTTTTGACATACTTATTTGTATTAGTCTCGAATGAATAAATAGTAATTTGCGATTGGTTAAAAATGTGTAAACTTCTGTAAATAAGTAGGGGTAAGTATAAAATTTACTGATGTTTGACGAATATATTCGTGACTGAACAATCACTTAATTATGACATTTATCTATTTAAATTTTTACAGTATGACAATGCAGACGTTAAACAATGGACAAAAATACCCATAATTTAAATAATACCAATATAATAGTTGCAATGAAATACGTATAAATGATTATAGACGGGCTTTTAATTCTATACAGTGTAACTAAATGCTACAAGCGAACAAGGGACGTTCAAGTTTACTTCTCTCCACTGTGTCCATAATATACAGAATTATCATGTGCCTTGTATTATGTGCAAAAGGGATGTAAAATTGCATGGTTTAATTTTATATGATAAATAAACAGGAACTATGCCTTAAGCTTGGTAGAAATATTGGCAACATAAATAATATTGTTCATTCTTAACTAGGTAATAGGTTTGTTGAACACCCCTTTTATTTATTCACGGTGTAAGCGGCCTATTGCGTCGGAGCGTAAACGACACGAAGAAGAAATATTATTATTTTCAGCCTCCGCTTCAGGTAGGATTTTTTAGATTATCTCTTCTCATACTGAATGATATTTGTTCAAATAAAGCGCAGAGCACGCGGAAAATCAAGGTCTTTCTGGTGGTGTAAGCACTGGTCTAATTCTCGAGAACATTCGAAGAATGTTTTTGCTGTCAATCTGGGTCACCGGAACTATGTACATGTTGACGAAAAACATTCTCCGAATGTTCTCGAGAATCAGACCAGATTGCAGAATAGCACTGAGACCACGAGAAAGAGCTTGATTTTCCGCGGACTCTGTGCTTAATTTGAAAACAATTCATTAGATATAAATCGAGATATTCTAAAACATCCTACCTGAAGCGGAGTTAAAAATAGTAAACTCTGTACACCTACCTTTACAATTAGATAATCCATTCCAAATAATTATGCAATAATATTGCAAACAGTTAGTGAAACGATCAAAGAGAGAGAGAGAGAGAGAGAGAGAGAGAGAGAGAGATAGAGAGAGAGATGGCGATATTGTTTGCTGAAGTTTTCTTGTCCTGAATTCACTTTCTCCGTTTTCTGACGGATGCAGAATTTTCCTAGTTATTCCCCTTGAATAGTAATACAGAGGCTCAACTATTATGAGGTTTAATTCCAAGTTTAATATTAAGTCTTGAGCATCAGAGAGAAAAGATAATAATAACCATTTAATAAATTACATAAAAAAGGTAGAAATGTAATATTTGATATGATTGTCTGTTTAGATTAGGGCACTTGGTAGGAAGAGGATCTACAACTCGATAAAAATTGAAATTTCATTGATATAATAATGTATTGTGTGACTAATGTGAATCAGTTGTTTGTAGCTTAAAATATCTGAACAGTCAGTCATCTAAATATGAAAATTACTTACACACTCTAACCATTCTACGCCAAACTAATCACGTGAAATGTCGACATTTTACTAAGGAAAAAAAAAATGTGTCTGCTGCTATTGTGATACACAGAATTTTCTCTCATTGAAGAGAGGCAATCCCAAAGTTCGGTCCTAAATAAAAAATATAAATTGTGAGACCCCATTTAATTTATTTCTCTGTTACCCTTACTGTTTCTTAGATCAAAAATAAAGTAATAGATCTATGTTACATAAGGCTGAATTGCACAGTACACTAGAGATCATAATGGTACTGATAACTGACCATTTCAAAGAAAAAAAAAAAAAAAAAAAAATGTCCTATTTTTTTTGCCCGCACGCGCAAAAGTGCCCTAGCCAGCACCCGTCTGCCCTAAAATCCTAGCTGGAGCACTGAGAGTTATCCCTCTTGTTGCTATAGCAACCAAACCTAGTACGGGCTGGTTAGATTTTTTTTCACAGAAATGTTTCTTCAGTGGAAAGTCTTTAAATCTTGTTAAAAGAATTCTGTTCTTTCTCAAAATATGCTTCCAGTTGGCGTGGTTACTTTTCATTATATATGGAATTATGTAGAGTAAACTTGACAGTTCTTCTTCTGCACAACCTACGGTCCAGTTTCAAAAATTTTGTACAAATGTTCCATAGGTGAATGTCTATCAAATTTGTTCAAATTATTTTGGTTGGTTCCTCATATGTCTGTCGAGAACACTTGCTGATTAGATTTCAGTAATACTCACAAACATTACTGGATTAACCATCCATCAAAATTTTTCAAATTAATTTGTATCATCAAAAGAAAAAAAAAATAAATCACCAACAAAGGGCAGGGTCTGATATATATATATATATATATATATATATATATATATATATATATATATATATATATATATATATATATATATATATATATATATATATATGCAGAAAACTTTGAAAATATCCTTCCGCCAGGCTAAAAAAATCTGCTTCCCACGTGAGCAATCCAGGGCCATCATGACCCTCTTATTACAAATTAAATACATAATGTATGTTTTTTTTCCAGTTTTTGCCAATCTTCATGGTCAGTGTTACACTTTGCTCACTCTTTATTAAAAAGGCGCATGGTTGGCAAGGATATATCAAATACTAGTATAGTATACAAATTAACACACAAAATTATATGCTTTACATTTATATGCTAAATTGCTTTTCATTATTTAGCACAGATGTTTACACATCTGGGTACACTCTCTCTCCTGCCAACCCCTGCAATATATACAATGTTATACAGTATTAAAACTTTCTTAATTCTGTTTGAGTTCGTAATAAAGTTTATATTTTAAAGGCCTTCTTCTTTTCATATTGAACCACAAAGTTGTTGCAATATTCATATTCCAGTACCTCTTACGCTGTTTATCTTTTTTAAAGATAGTTCTTGTTTTATTTTTCTCAGAAAATTAGACTTTATACAATCGATTCTCGTTATCTCGAAGTCCAAAGGACTCTCTGAAATATTTCGAGATATCGGTACCTCGACATATCTTGTATACCTGTTGCTAGATTTCCATATTAAAACGGGGCCTAGAATTTCACTTCGAGATAAGCGGTCATTCGAGATAAGCGAAGTCGAGATAACGAGAGGGTAGTCGGAAAAGGAGCACCGCTGCAGGGTTCATGAATATTCATGACCGGGTTAAAACACGCCTTTTTATTAGTATAGGTATTTACCGGAACCAACAGCAAAAGACCGGAATCTAAATAGCGGACCATTAATAGCAATAGCTCTTAGACCGAATATTATTATTATGAGATCCACGTGACAGTACTAAAGATGCGCTGTTTTGTTTATTTGGCATTACTACAGGGGAGCTCTTTTACACGATACAGGGACACCATTTTGGTTAAAGAAGCTTCCAGCTCAAATTATGCATTATCTCGGACCTAATAATACCCGGACTTGTCACTAACGGAACTGCCAAAATATGTTGTCGTGGCTTGATTTTAGCGCTGTTTTAGCACTATGGTCATTAAAAAATATTTTGGATAATAACTGAAGTTGTAATAAATTGTTTTGAATAGGTTTGGTTGACAAATGTTAAGTCACAATTAAATATATTGAAGTTATAACATCATTTTGGGTTAATTTCTGCTAAAAGCGCCGAAAATAGCTAAAATGGGTACCTAGGTTTCTCGTTGATGTTTACAAAAACTGTTGGTTTTTCCTTAAATATAATGCTGCAGTCTTACAGGTAATATATTGACCTATTGCTTTTTGAAAACAAATCTGAGATATTTGGATAAATAACTGAAATATGAGCATTTAAATTTCATCATACAAAATTATGAAAACTCAGCCACGACAACATATTTCCAATAAATACAATACCTGTACCGTAGTTACTAGTCCAGTGTATATTGGGTCCAAGGCATTATGAATAAAGAGCAACATGAACCTGTCGCATATGGTAGTACTACATGGGAGCTCCTCTATAGAAAAAGGAGCACCCGTGTGGATGTATCTTGTTTGTGGTATATACCGGTATATATGCAGTTGATGGAAGTATGAAAGAACACTAGTAGTGATATAATCTTATCTATTGTTATCAAGTAGAACTACAGAGGAGCTCTTCTATATGTTAAAGAGCACCAGTTGGGGTATATCTCAACTTACTTACTGTTAACTTATGGTTCCCGAGACCTTCTTTTAAGCTTCAGTAGCTTGTAATGGCACATGAAAGCGTCTAAACAATCTTCTTAGGAAAATGTATAAAACATGTCCATTTTGTTGTATATACGATTACTACAGAAGTGTTTCTGCAAAGTGAAAGGAGCTAAAAAGAGCATCAGTAATGATGTACCTTGTCTGTTGTATGATAATTGTACAGAACACAATAGGATACATCTACAGAGGAGCTCTTCTATACGACAAAGAGCACAGTAGGAGTATAACTTTTCTGTTGTGTGTAGTACTACTGCAGAGGTGCTCCTAGGAGTACATTTTGTCTGTTGTGTGTGTTACTACTGCAGAGGAGCTCTTCCATATGACAAGGAGCACCAGTAGGAGTATTCTGACTTGTTGTGAGTGTTTTATACGACAAGAAGCATGAGTAGGAGTATATCTACCCTGTTGTGTATGGTAGTACTACAGAGGAGCTCTTCTATACAAGGAGCCCCAGTAGGAGTATCACTTGTCTGTTGTGTGTGTTAAAAATACAGAGGAGCTCCTTTATATGACAAGGAGCACCAGTAGGAGTATATCCATCTGAGTGTGTTGATACTGCAGAGGAGCTCTACCATACGACTAGGAGCACCAGTATGAGTATAACTTGTCTGTTGTGTTTGGTAGTACTGAAGAGGAGCTCTTCTGTACGACATGGAGCACCAGGAGTACATCTACCATGCTGTGTGTGTTAATACAACAGAGGAGCTCTTCTATACGACATGGAGCAACATAGGACTATATCTACCCTGTTGTATGTGGTAGTACTGCAAAGCAGCTATACACCAAGGAGCACCAGTAGGAGTATAACGTCTGCTGTGTGTCGTAGTACTGCAGAGGAGCTCTTCTATACAACATGGAGCACCAGTAGGAGTATATCTATCTTGATGTGTGTGTAAGTACTGCAGAGGAGCTCTTCTACACGACAAGGAGCACCAGTGGGAGTATACCTACGCTGTTGTGTGTGTAAATACAGCAGAGGAGCTCTTCTACAAGACAAGGAGCACCAGCAGGAGTATATCTACCCTTTAGGTATGGTAATACTGCAGAGGAGCTCTTCTACACGACAAGGAGCACGAGCTCTTCTACAAGGAGCACCAGTAGGAGTATATCTACCCTGTGTGTGTTAATACTGCAGAGGAGCTCTTCTACAAGACAAGGAGCACCAGTAGTGGTATACATACCCTGTTGTGTGTGTGTAAATACTGCAGAGGAGCTCTTCCACAAGACAAGGAGCACCAGTAGGAGTATATCCACCCTGTTGTGTGTGGTAATACTGCAGAAGAGCTCTTCTACAAGACAAGGAGCACCAGTAGGAGTATATCTATCTTGTTGTGTGTGTTAGTACTGTAGAGGAGCTCTTCGACACGACAAGGAGCACCAGTGGGAGTATACCTACGCTGTTGTGCGTGTTAATACAGCAGAGGAGCTCTTCTACAAGACACGGAGCACCAGTAGGAGTATATCTACCATGTTAGGTATGGTAATACTGCAGAGGAGCTCTTCTACACGACAAGGAGCACCAGTGGGAGTATACCTAGGCTGTTGTGCGTGTAAATACAGCAGAGGAGCTCTTCTACAAGACACGGAGCACCAGTAGGAGTATATCTACCCTGTTGGGTATGGTAATACTGCAGAGGAGCTCTTCTACACGACAAGGAGCACCAGTAAGTGTATATCTAACCTGTTGTGTGTGTTAACACAGCAGAGGAGCTATTCTACAAGGCCAGGAGCACCCGTAGGAGTATATCTACCCTGTTGGGTGTGGTAATACTGCAGAGGAGCTCTTCTACACGACAAGGAGCAATAGTAGGAGTATACCTGCTCTGTTGTGTGTGTAAATACTGCAGAGGAGCTCATCTATACGACAAGGAGCACCAGTAAGGGTATATCTACTGTGTTGTGTGTGTTAATACTGCAGAAGGGCTCTTCTACAAGACAAGGAGCGCCAGTAGGGGTATACCTACCCTGTTGTGTGTGTTAATACTGCAGAGGAGCTCTTCTACAAGACAAGGAGCACCAGTAGGGGTATACCTACCCTGTTGTATGTGTAAATACTGCAGAGGAGCTCTTCCACAAGACAAGGAGCACCAGTAAGAGTATATCCACCCTGTTGTGTGTGGGAATGTCGCAGAAAGGCTCTTCTACAAGACATGGAGCACCAGTGGGAGTATATATACCATGTTGTGTGTGTTAATACTGCAGAGGAGCTCTTCTACAAGACAAGGAGCACCAGTAGGAGTATATCTATCGTGTTGTGTGTGTTAGTACTGCAGGGGAGCTCTTCTACACGACAAGGAGCACCAGTGGGAGTAAACCTACGCTGTTGTGTGTGTAAATACAACAGAGGAGCTCTTCCACAAGACAAGGAGCATGAGTAGGAGTATATCTACCCTGTTGTTTGTGTGTTAATTCTGCAGAGGAGCTCTTCTACAAGGCAAGGAGCATCAGTAGGAGTATATCTACCCTGTTGGGTGTGGTAATACTGCAGAGGAGCTCTTCTACACGACAAGGAGCACCAGTAGGAGTATACCTACCCTGTGCTGTGTGTAAATACCTTAGAGGAGCTCATCTATACGACAAGGAGCACTAGTGGGAGTATACCTACCGTGTTGTGTGTGTTAATACTGCAGAAGAGCTCGTCTACAAGACACAGAGCACCAGTATGGGTATACCTACCCCGTTGTGTGTGTTAATACTGCAGTGGAGCTCTTCTACAAGACAAGGAGCACCCGTAGGAGAATATCTACCCTGCTGTGTTTGTTAATACTGCAGAGGAGCATTTCTACAAGACAAGGAGCACCAGTAGGGGTATACTGACCCTGTTGTGTGTGTAAATACTGCAGAGGAGCTCTTCCACAAGACAAGGAGAACCAGTAGGATTACAACCACCCTGTTGTGTGTGGTATTACTGCAGAAGAGCTCTTCTATATAACAAGGAGCACCAGTGGGAGTATATCTACCCTGTTGTGTGTGTTAATACTGCAGGGGAGCTCTTCTACAAGACAAGGAGCACCAGTAGGAGTATACCTACCCTGTTGTGTGTGTTAATACTTCAGAGGAGCTCTTCTACACGACAAGGAGCACCAGTAGGAGTATACCTACCCTGTTGTGTGTGTAAATACTGCAGAGGAGCTCTTCTACAAGACAAGGAGCACCAGTAGGAGTATATCTACCCTGTTGTGTGAATTAATACTGCAGAGGAGCTCTTCTACACCACAAGGAGCACCATTAGGAGTACGCCTACCCTGTTGTGTGTGTAAATACTGCAGAGGAGCTCTTCTAGAATACAAGGAGCACCAGTAGAAGTATATCTACCCTGCTGTGTGTGTTAATATTGCAGGGGAGCTCTTCTACACGACAAGGAGCACCAGTAGGAGTACGCCTACCCTGTTGTGTGTGTTAATACTGCAGAGGAGCTCTTCTACACAACAAGGAGCACCAGTAGGAGTATATCTACCCTGTTATGTGTGGTAATACTGCAGAGGAGCTCTTCCACACGACAAGGAGCACCAGTGGGAGTATACCTACCCTGTTGTGTGTGTTAATACTGCCGAGGAGCTCTTCTACAAGACAAGGAGCACCAGTAGGAGTATATCTACCCTGTTGTGTGTGTAAATACTGCAGAGGAGCTCTACTACAAGACGAGGAGCACCAGTAGGAGTATATCCACCCTATTGTGTGTCAATATTGCAGAAGAGCTCTTCTACAAGTCAAGGAGTACCAGCGGGAGTATATCTACCCTGTTTTGTGTGTTCATACTGCAGAGGAGCTCTTCTACACGACAAGGAGCACCAGTAGGGGTACACCTACCCTGTTGTGTGTGTAAATACTGCAGAGGAGCTCTTCTACACGACATGGAGCACAAGTAGGAGAATAACTTGTCTGTTCTGTGTAGCAGTACTGCAGAGGAGTTCTATAGCGAATTTATTAAGGGATTACAAGGATCTGTTAAGAAAAAAAGACAAGCTATGATAGTCCTTCTTTGCAGATGAAAGCTCTGGAATAATATAAATAATAATAAAACAACAACAACAACAAAAAAAAAATCTGTTGCTTTGGGCTGTGAATGGGGAAACTGTGACCGATCAGAACAGAAAAAAAACTTGGACCCATGTGGCACTTTGATACGTGTGTAAGTACTGCAGAGGAGCTCATCCATACAACATGGAGAACCAGTTGAAGTATATCTTGTCTGTTGTGTGTGCTAGTACTGCAGAGAAACTCTTCTTTACGACAAGAATCAACACATAGGTATATCTTGTCTGTTACGTGTGGTAGTAGTGCACAGGAGCTCTACCATAAGACATGGAGCACCATATGAGTATATCTTGTCTGTTACGTGTGGTAGTAGTGCATAGGGGATTTACCATAAGACACGGAGCACCATAGGGGTATATCTTGTCTGTTACGTGTGGTAGTACTGCAGAGGAGGTCTTCTATACAACATGGAGCACCAGTAGGAGTATATCTCGTTGTTGTGTGCGGTAGTGCTGCAGAGGAGCTCTACCATATGACGTAGGAACACCAGCAGGAGTATATCTTGTCTGTTGTTTGTGATAGTACTGCAGAGGAGCTCTTCTCTACGACAAGGAGCACCAGTAGGAGTATATCTACCTTGATGTGTGTGTGTTAATACTGTAGAGGAGCTCTTCTACACGACAAGGAGCACCAGTAGGAGTATATCAACCTTGCTCTGTGTGTTAATACTGCACAGGTCTACCATACGATATGGGGCACCAGTAGGAGTATCTTCTTTGCTGCGTGTAGTAATACTACAGAGGAGGGCTTCAATACGACAAGAAGCACATGTACGAGTATATCTTGTCTGCTGTGTGTAGTAATACCGCAGAGGAGCTCTTCTATACGACAAGGAGCATCAACAGGATTATATCTACCTTGTCGAGTGTGTTGATACTGTAGAGGAGCTCTTCTATACTACAAGAAGCACCAGTATACAATAGTACCAGGGGAGCTCTTGTACAGGTTGAAGAGCATCCGTAGGGGTATATATTGCCTTTACTATATAATAGTACTTCAGGGGAGTTCTTCTACAAGTTGAAAAGCACCGTTAGGGGTATATCTTGTCTTTTACTATAAAACAGCACTTCGAGGAGATCTTTAAGAAGATGGAGCATCAGTAGGGATACATCTTGCTTTAATATATAATAGTACCAGGGGAGCTCTTGTACAGGTTGAAGAACATCCGTAGGGGTATATATTGCCTTTACGGTATAACAGCACTTCAGGGATGTTCTTCTACAGGTTGAAGAGCACCAGTAGGGGTACATCTTGCCTTTACTGTAAAACAGCAATTCAGGGGTGTTCTTCTACGGGTTGAAGAGCACCGGTAGGGGTACATCTTGCCTTTACTGTAAAACAGCACTTCAGAGGAGCTCTTTTACATGTTGAAGAGCACTAGTAGATGTACATCTCAGATTTGCTATATAATAGCACTTCAGGGGAGCTCTTTTACAGGTTGAAGAGCACCCGTAGGAGTACATCTTGCCTTTTACTATAAAACAGCAATTTAGAGGAGCTGTTTTACAAGCTGAAGAGCACCAGTAGGGGTAAATCTTGCCTTTACTATAAAACAGCACTTCAGAGGAGCTCTTTCACAGCTTGAAGAGCACTAGTATGGGTACATCTTGCCTTTACTATATAATAGCACTCCAGGGAAGCGCTTTTACACGTTGAAGAGCACCAGTAGGGTTACATCTTGCCTTTTACTATAAAACAGCACTTCAGAGGAGCTCTTTTACAGGTTGAAGAGTACAAGTAGAGTACATTTTGCCTTTACTATAAAACAACACTTCAGAGGAGCTCTTTTACTGGTGTTCCTCAACCTGTAAAAGAGCTCCTCTGAAGTGTTGTTTTATAGTAAAGGCAAAATGTACTCTACTGGTACTCTTCAACCTGTAAAAGAGCTCCTCTGAAGTGCTGTTTTATAGTAAAGGCAAGATGTACCCATACTAGTGCTCTTCAAGCTGTGAAAGAGCTCCTCTGAAGTGCTGTTTTATAGTAAAGGCAAGATGCTCCTTGTCTTGTTGAAGAGCTCCTCAGCAGTATTACCACACACAACAGGGTAGATATACTCCTGCTGGTGCTCCTTGTCTTGTAGAAGGGCTCCTCTGCAGTATTAACACACACAACAGGATAGGTATACCCCTACTGGTGCTCTTTGGCTTGTAGGAGAGCTCCTCTGCAGTATTAACATACACAAAAGGATATGTATACTCCTACTGGTGCTCCTTGGCTTGTAGAAGAGCTCCTCTTCAGTATTAATACACACAACAGGGTAGGTATACCCCTACTGGTGCTCCTTGGCTTGAAGAAGAGCTCCTCTGCAGTATTAACACACACAACAGGGTAGGTATACTCCTACTGGTGCTCCTTGTCTTGTAGAAAAGCTCCTCTGCAGTATTAACACACACAACAGAGTAGATATACCCCTACTGGTGCTCCTTATATTGTAGAAGAGCTCGTCTGCAGTATTTACAAACACAACAGGGTAGGTATACACCTACTGGTGCTCCTTGTCTTGTAGAAGAGCTCCGCTGCAGTATTACCACACACAACAGGGTCGGTATCCTTCTCCTGGTACTCATTGTCTTGTAGAAGGGCTCGTCTGCAGTATTAACACACACAACAAGGTAGATATACTCCTACTGGTGCTCCTTGTCGTGTAGAAGAGCTCCTCTACAGTATTAACACACAAAACAGGGTAGGTATACTCTTACTTGTTCTCCTTGTCTTGTAGAAGAGCTCCTCTGCAGTATAAACACACACAACAGGGTAGATCTACTCCTACTGGTGCTCGTTAGCTTATAGAAGAGCTCCTTTGCAGTATTTACACACACAACATGCTAGATTACTCCTACTGGTGCTCCTTGTCTTGTAGAAGAGCTCCTCTGCAGTATTACCACACACAACAGGGTAGATATACACCCACTGTTGCTCCTTGTCTTGTAGAAGAGCCCCTCTGCAGTATTACCACACAGCAGGGTAGATATTCTCCTACTGGTGCTCCTTGTCTTCTAGAAGAGCTCCTCTGCAGTATTAACACACACAACAGGGTAGGTATACCCATACTGGTGCTCCTTGTCTTGTAGAAGGGCTCCTCTGCAGTATTACCACACACAACAGGGTAGATATACTTCCACTGGTGCTCTTTGTCTTGTAGAAGAGCTTCTCTGCAGTATTACCACACACAACAGGGTAGGTATACTCCCACTGGAGCTCCTTGTCTTGTAGAAGAGCTCCTTTGCAGTATTAACACAAACAACAGGGTAGATATACTCCCACTGGTGCTCCTTGTCTTGTAGAAGAGCTCCTCTGCAGTATTAGCACACACAACAGGGTAGATGTACTCCCACTGGTGCTCCTTGTCTTGTAGAAGAGCTCCTCTGCAGTATTAATACACACAACAGGATAGGTATACCCCTACTGGTGCTCCTTGTCTTGTAGAAGAGCTCCTCTGCAGTATTACCACACACAACAGCGTAGATATACTCCTACTGGTGCTCCTTGTCTTGTACAAAGGCTCCTCTGCAGTATAAACACACATAACAGGGTAGGTATACCCATACTGGTGCTCCTTGGCTTGTAGAAGAGCTCCTCTGTAGTATTAACACACACATCAGGGTAGGTATACTCCTACTGGTGCTCCTTGGCTTGTAGAAGAGCTCCTCTGCAGTATTAAAACACATAACAGGGTAGGTATATCCCTACTGGTGCTCCTTGGCTTGTAGAAGAGCTCCTCTGTAGTATTAACACACACATCAGGGTAGGTATACCTCTGCTGGTGCTCCTTGGCTTGTAGAAGAGCTCCTCTGCAGTATTTACACACACAACAGGGTAGGTATACTCCTACTGGTGCTTCTGGTCTTGTAGAAAAGCTCCTCTGCACTATTAACACACACAACCGAGAAGATATACCCCTACTGGTGCTCCTTGTCTTCTAGAAGAGCACCTCTGCAGTATCTACACACACAACAGGGGAGGTATACTCCTACTGGAGCTCCTTGTCTTGTAGAAGAGCTCCTCTGCAGTATTAACACACACAACAGGGTCGGTATCCTCCTACTGGTACTCCTTGTCTTGTAGAAGGGCTCCTCTGCAGTATTAATACACACAACAGGGTAGATATACTCCCACTGGTGCTCCTTGTCTTGTAGAAGAGCTCCTATGCGGTATTACCACACACAACAGGGTAGGTATACTCCCACTAGTGCTCCTTGTCTTGTAGAAGAGCGCCTCTGCAGTATTACCACACACAACAGGGTAGATATAATCCTGCTGGTGCTCCTTGTCTTGTAGAAGGGCTCTTCTGCAGTATTAACACACACAACCTGGTAGATATACTCCCACTGGTGCTCGTTGTATTGTAGAAGAGCTACTCTGCAGTATTACCACACACAACAGGGTAGATATACTCCCACCTTTGCTCCTTGTCTTGTAGAAGAGCTCCTCTGCAGTTTTACCTAACAGCAGGGTAGATATTCTTCTACTTATGCTCCTTGTCTTGCAGAAGAGGTCCTCTGCAGTATTTACACACACAATAGGGTAGGTATACCCCTACTGGTGCTCCTTGTCTTGTAGAAGGGCTCCTCTGCAGTATTAACACACACAACAGGGTAGGTATACCCCTACTGGTGCTCCTTGTCTTGTAGAAGAGCTCCTTTGCAGTATTAACACACACAACAGGGTAGATATACTCCTACTTGTGCTCCATGTCTTGTTAAAGAGCTCCTCTTCAGTATTACCACACACAACAGGGTAGATATACTCCTGCTGGTGCTCCTTGTCTTGTAGAAGGGCTCCTCTGCAGTATGAACACACACAATAGGAAAGGTATACCCCTACTGGTGCTCCTTGGCTTGTAGGAGAGCTCCTTTGCAGTATTAACATACACAAAAGGATATGTATACTCCTACTGGTGCTCCTTGGCTTGTAGAAGAGCTCCTCTTCAGTATTAATACACACAACAGGGTAGGTATACCCCTACTGGTGCTCCTTGGCTTGTAGAAGAGCTCCGCTGCAGTATTAACACACACAACAGGGTCGGTATCCTCCTCATGGTACTCCTTGTCTTGTAGAAGGGCTCGTCTGCAGTATTAACACACACAACAAGGTAGATATACTCCTACTGGTGCTCCATGTCGTGTAGAAGAGCTCCTCTACAGTATTAACACACAAAACAGGGTAGGTATACTCTTACTTGTTCTCCTTGTCTTGTAGAAGAGCTCCTCTGCAGTATAACCACACACAACAGGGTAGATCTACTCCTACTGGTGCTCGTTGTCTTATAGAAGAGCTCCTTTGCAGTATTTACACACACAACAGGGTAGATTACTCCTACTGATGCTCCTTGTCTTGTAGAAGAGCTCCTCTGCAGTATTACCACACACAACAGGGTAGATATACACCCACTGTTGCTCCTTGTCTTGTAGAAGAGCCCCTCTGCAGTATTACCACACAGCAGGGTAGATATTCTCCTACTGGTGCTCCTTGTCTTCTAGAAGAGCTCCTCTGCAGTATTAACACACACAACAGGGTAGGTATACCCATACTGGTGCTCCTTGTCTTGTAGGCGGGCTCCTCTGCAGTATTACCACACACAACAGGGTAGATATACTTCCACTGGTGCTCTTTGTCTTGTAGAAGAGCTTCTCTGCAGTATTACCACACACAACAGGGTAGGTATACTCCCACTGGAGCTCCTTGTCTTGTAGAAGAGCTCCTTTGCAGTATTAACACAAACAACAGGGTAGATATACTCCCACTGGTGCTCCTTGTCTTGTAGAAGAGCTCCTCTGCAGTATTAGCACACACAACAGGGTAGATGTACTCCCACTGGTGCTCCTTGTCTTGTAGAAGAGCTCCTCTGCAGTATTAATACACACAATAGGATAGGTAACCCCTACTGGTGCTCCTCGTCTTGTAGAAGAGCTCCTCTGCAGTATTACCACACACAACAGCGTAGATATACTCCTACTGGTGCTCCTTGTCTTGTACAAAGGCTCCTCTGCAGTATTAACACACATAACAGGGTAGGTATACCCATACTGGTGCTCCTTGGCTTGTAGAAGAGCTCCTCTGTAGTATTAACACACACATCAGGGTAGGTATACTCCTACTGGTGCTCCTTGGCTTGTAGTAGAGCTCCTCTGCAGTATAACACACATAACAGGGTAGGTATATCCCTACTGGTGCTCCTTGGCTTGTAGAAGAGCTCCTCTGTAGTATTAACACACACATCAGGGTAGGTATACCTCTGCTGGTGCTCCTTGGCTTGTAGAAGAGCTCCTCTGCAGTATTTACACACACAACAGGGTAGGTATACTCCTACTGGTGCTTCTGGTCTTGTAGAAAAGCTCCTCTGCACTATTAACACACACAACCGAGAAGATATACCCCTACTGGTGCTCCTTGTCTTCTAGAAGAGCTCCTCTGCAGTATCTACACACACAACAGGGGAGGTATACTCCTTCTGGAGCTCCTTGTCTTGTAGATGAGCTCCTCTGCAGTATTAACACACACAACAGGGTCGGTATCCTCCTACTGGTACTCCTTGTCTTGTAGAAGGGCTCCTCTGCAGTATTAATACACACAACAGGGTAGATATACTCCCACTGGTGCTCCTTGTCTTGTAGAAGAGCCCCTCTGCAGTATTACCACACACAACAGGGTAGGTATACTCCCACTAGTGCTCCTTGTCTTGTAGAAGAGCGCCTCTGCAGTATTACCACACACAACAGGGTAGATATAATCCTGCTGGTGCTCCTTGTCTTGTAGAAGGGCTCTTCTGCAGTATTAACACACACAACCTGGTAGATATGCTCCCACTGGTGCTCGTTGCAATGTAGAAGAGCTACTCTGCAGTATTACCACACACAACAGGGTAGATATACTCCCACCTTTGCTCCTTGTCTTGTAGAAGAGCTCCTCTGCAGTTTTACCTAACAGCAGGGTAGATATTCTGCTACTTATGCTCCTTGTCTTGTAGAAGAGCTCCTCTGCAGTATTTACACACACAATAGGGTAGGTATACCCCTACTGGTGCTCCTTGTCTTGTAGAAGGGCTCCTCTGCAGTATTAACACACACAACAGGGTAGGTATACCCCTACTGGTGCTCCTTGTCTTGTAGAAGAGCTCCTTTGCAGTATTAACACACACAACAGGGTAGATATACTCCCACTGGTGCTCCATGTCTTGTTGAAGAGCTCCTCTACAGTATTACCACACACAACAGGGTAGATATACTCCTGCTGGTGCTCCTTGTCTTGTAGAAGGGCTCCTCTGCAGTATGAACACACACAATAGGAAAGGTATACCCCTACTGGTGCTCCTTGGCTTGTAGGAGAGCTCCTTTGCAGTATTAACATACACAAAAGGATATGTATACTCCTACTGGTGCTCCTTGGCTTGTAGAAGAGCTCCTCTTCAGTATTAATACACACAACAGGGTAGGTATACCCCTACTGGTGCTCCTTGGCTTGTAGAAGAGCTCCTCTGCAGTATTTACATACACAACAGGGTAGGTATACTCCTACTGGTGCTCCTTGTCTTGTAGAAAAGCTCCTCTGCAGTATTAACACACACAACAGAGTAGATATACCCCTACTGGTGCTCCTTATTTTGTAGAAGAGCTCGTCTGCAGTATGTACAAACACAACAGGGTAGGTATACTCCTACTGGTGCTCCTTGTCTTGTAGAAGAGCTCCTCTGCAGTATTAACACACACAACAGGGTCGGTATCCTCCTACTGGTACTCCTTGTCTTGTAGAAGGGCTCGTCTGCAGTATTAACACACACAACAAGGTAGATATACTCCTACTGGTGCTCCTTGTCTTATAGAAGAGCTCCTCTGCAGTATTAACACACACAACAGGGTAGATATACTCCTACTGGTGCTCCTTGCCGTATCTACTCACACAACAAGTTATTTACACACACAACAGGGTAGATATACCCCTACTGGTGCTCCTTGGCTTGTAGAAGAGCTCCTCTGCAGTATCTACTCACACAACAAGGTAGGTATACTCCTACTTGTGTTCCTTGTCGTGTAGAAGAGCTCCTCTGCAGTATTACCACACCCAACAGGATAGATATACTCCTACTGGTGCTCCTTGTCGTGTAGAAGAGTTCCTCTGCCTTATTAACACACACAACAGGGTAGGTATACTCCTACTGGTGCTCCTTGTCGTCTAGAAGAGCTCCTCTGCACTATTAACACATCGAACAGGGTAGATATACTCCTACTGGTGCTCCTCGTCTTGTAGAAGAGTTCCTCTGTTTTATTAGCACACACAACAGGGTAGGTATACTCCCACTGGTGCTCCTTGTCGTGTAGAAGAGCTCCTCTGAAGTATTAAAAGACACAACAAGATAGATATACTACTAGTGCTCCTTGTCCTGTATATAACAGGGTAGATATACTCCTGCTGACGCTCCCTGTCGTGTAGAAGAGCTCCTCTACAGTATTTATACACACAACAGGCTAAGTATACTACTATTGGTACTCCTTGTCCTGTAGAAGAGCTCCTCTGCATTATTACCACACCCAACAAGGTAGATATACTCCTACTGGTGCTCCTTGTCTTGCAGAAGAGCTCCTCTGCTATATTAACAGATACAACAGGGTAGGTGTACTCCCACTGGTGCTCCTTGTCTTGTAGAAGAGCTCCTGTGCAGTATTAACACTTACAAGAGGGTTGATATACTCCTACTGGTGCTCCTTATCGTATAGAAGATGCTACTACCCCTACCTGTGCTCTTCAACCTGTTAAAGCTTCCCTGAAGTGCTAATATATAGTAAAGATGAACCTCCTACTGATGCTCTTCAACCTCTAAAAGAGCTCCTCTGAAGTGCTGTTTAATAATAAAATTCAAGATGTACTACTGGTGGTTTTCCTCCTGTAAAAGAGCTCCTCTGAAGTGCTGTTTTATAGTAAAAGACAAGATATACCCCTAACGGTGCTCTTCAACCTGTAAAAGAGCTCCTCGGAGACCGAACATATCCGAATCAAGAAGGGCGGACCTCTTAAATATTCATGAGCCCTGTAGCGGTGCTCCTTTTCCGACTACCTAACGAGAGTCGCTTGTATGATATTCTGCGAATAATAAGAACTATATGTTCTGAAATGTTGTTTTCTTTTATTTGTAGTTAACAAGCTTTCAACTTCGGAACCTCTCTAGGTGCTTGCACAAAGATTGGTCCCGCCCTAATGTTTGGGCAGTTTAATAAATGAAATGCTTCCTAAACTAGCTCTCGTGTTTTAAATATTACCACAAGAAGAAATACATCATTTAGTCAGATTTACGTTTTCCTAATTTTCCTTTCTTAAACCTAGCTACCAAGATTCGAGTTTTGAAATCGAGATCAAGAGGTGGGAATGCATAAAACAGAATCAAAACAAATCGCAACGTGATTACATGTAGTTGGAAAACGAGACACATCATAGAAAGTTATCTACCACGACTGAATGGTCAGCATGAAATCTACAAAATGCTAAAAGATACTCCCAAATGTATGGAAGCGTTCTAGTGCCAGGTGAAAAAAATATTTAAGTCCTACGTAGGAGATAATAAGTCCTACGTATGAGTTAGTAACACCTACGTAGGAGATAATAAGTCCTACATAGGAGATAGTAACTCCTACGTAGGAGATAGTAACTCCTATGTAGGAGATAATAAATCCTACGTAGGAGATAGTAACCTACGTAGGAGTTAATGTTAGTAACTCCTACGTAGGAGATAATGTCCTACGTAGGAGATAATAAGTCCTACGTAGGAGACAGTAACTCCAACGTAGGAGATAATAAGTCCTATGTAGGAGATAGTAAGTCCTACGTAGGAGTTAGTAACTCCTACGTAGGAGATAATAAGTCCTACGTAGGAGTTACCAAGTCCTACGTAGGAGATAGTAACTCCTACGTAGGAGATAGTAACTCCTACGTAGGAAATAATAAGTCCTACGTAGGAGATAGTATTTAGTTATAGATAATTCAATACGATTTTGAAATGAAGATCAATAGTTTAACCTAAGAAAACAAAACATATTTGTTAATTAAAAAAAGTAATATATATTTAGTGAATGATAATTCAGGAAGACCAACAAGTTATCGTCTGCTGAATTAGCCCAGAGAGTGGTAAAGGCTAAAGGATCAAATATCACCCCCCCCCCCCACACACACACACACACACACAGAGACAGAACCACAAAAAAGGGTTTGACATTTCATGGAAAGTGTCTCTGTTGGAAACATTCTTGAAATGTCAGATCCTATTTTCTGGGTAGAATAAGACAAATATCATCAATTTATCGTCTGCTGAATTAGCCCAGAGAGTGGTAAAGGTTAAGGTTTAAACTAATTTACCCCAAATATTAGTTTGACAGTTCATGCAAACTGTCTGTATTGGAGACAATATGCATGATATGTCAAAGCCTACTTTCTGGGAAAATTAAGAGTATCATCAGTTTGTCCTTGATGTATAAATGTTGCCTTACAATCATTTTTCAGTTAAAGGGCAAATAGCAAAGTTTTATGATTTGCTCCCAAATTTCGTTCAAGTTACGCAATTTCATGTATACATGAGGGTTTAGTATCAGTCTCCGTGATTTCCAGACGGCAAAGTGTCATAATCCAAGTTTTAATTAACCCGGTGATTTACCGTTCCTAAACAGCGACTGGCTTATCGGCGCTTGTTTGGGTTACTTCCCCTGGCGAACGGAGCGCCATGTGTCGTCATATCGGTAGGTCTGAAAGTCTGAGAGCGTGGAACCGCGTGTCTTCGTGAATAATTCGTGAGATTTTTGAGGATAAAATGGGCTTATGTGTAGCGTATGGATGTAATACAGAATCTGGTATTCACAGGATCAGTATGTTTACGTTCCCAAAAGATCCAAAACGTCGAAAGCTGTGGATTGACCGGTTGAATCGTGGGCAAACTGCAACCAAAACATTCGCTCCAAACAGCCATTCCAAACTTTGTATCAAACATTTTGATGATAACCAGTTCATAATTCATCCAACATTTGCTGAACAGATAGGTTATGGTGGTGTTCGAAGAGTTAGACTTAAGCCTGATGCAGTGCCGACGATCTTTGAGAAACCGAAAAAAACAGCACCCAAAGAGCGGCCATCGGCAACTGCCATTTTGGGAAAAAAGAAGAGGCAGGAGATTATAGGCGGATTAAAGGTGCGAAATTTGTTTTTACGTTTCTCATACCATATTTCACATTTTTTTCCAGTTTCGGTCATAATGAAAAACCGGATATGATTTGCAGATTTGGGTTTGTTGTCCTGTAGATATCGTCCATCAGTCGATGTGAATCGATGTGAATCTTCCAAATGCAGATTTTATGGAAAAGTATGAGGCCTATACTATGAGGCTATGAGCAGGTTTTTCTAGATAGAAAACAGAGGTATTATCAATTTAATAATGATTCTGGTTTGTGTTAGCTTCTTGATTTGTGTCATTAGCAATAGGACTACTAAAAAGTAATGGGTTTTCGTGATATGCATGATGCATTAATTACGTGTGGATCAGTTCGACAGTAACATTTACATGGAATGACTACAGATACTTTGAGTCAGGATAAGAAGAGCTGATGGTCCAAAAGTGATTTATTGCAATTTTTCCCTCAGATTTTTTGCATTTTAGTAAGCCTGAACACCTGATCAGATCAGAATAGATTGGGTATAAAACCCTTCGGCCCCGGACTCCTCACCCCTACAGAAATCGCCAAGCTATGTCAGGCTTACAAGAAACACTTGAAATCAATATTTTGGTATGAAAGGGTGTTGACTAGAATCAGTTTTAGACTCTCTAACTATACTTGTCTTACTGCAGTGTTCACTAAACCTGTATGATCATCTGACCGAGTTTGGTAAAAAAAAAAAAAAAAAAAAAAAAAAATGATCAGGTCATTGCTATTGTCATTTTAACAGACTCAGTTGGACACTTTATCCCAATGTTTTGGGAATGCTGCTAACTGTGTTTATAGGATGTCTCAGATGGTGTTGACGTTTACTTGCTGTACATGTTCTAGTCAAATTAAAAGTGTACCTATACAATAAATTTCTTTGCTTATGCCAGGGCAACCAGTTTCCTGGAAATAATTTTTCAGGCTCAGGCACATATCAGTCATTAAATTTAAATTTTATCCAGAATTATTGCCTACTGTATAGGCCCTGAATTGCCGAAATATGCAAAAACTTCCGAAAGTGCTGTGCTCTAGTTAAGGGGTATTCAAAAGGTAATTTTTCTACTTTTCAACAAAAATATATAGTATGGGGACATTAGAATCATCTTAATGAGACCAGGGCCTGACAAATAAAAAAAAAATCCACTTGCCCACTGGGCAAGTAAAATTTTTTTTCACTTGCCCAGCTCAAATTCCTACTTGCCCAGGATTTGCGCGGCTCAAATTCCTATATGCCCAAGATTTGCAAACAGAAATAGAAGTCCCACTTTTAACATTGCGTTAACAAGTCTATGAAAGCAATACTCTTGTAAATCCCAGATAATATACAGAAAAGCGAGGTTTTAAATGGCATACATAAGTTTACTCCTTTTTTTCGCTCAAAAACATAGATAAAGGGCACTCAATGAGGCAGTTTCAGACCCCACAATCTAAGTTTGCAGTGGAAATAAGAAAAGTATCATAATTTCACATCAGAAAATACCAAAGGGATGCAAAGAGAGCATGTTGAAAAAGAATTTTATTTGTATTTACTTGAAGCCTTGAATAAATACTCATGTGTTTGTAAAAAAAAAAAAAAAAAAAAAAAAAATTCTTAAGGTAAATGTATACACCTGCATGGAAATTAACTTGATTGAAGAACTGCCTATAAACTATAGGACAATTCATAATTAAAAGACTTCATTTTTTATCAAAGAAGCCATTTTGAAAATGGTGTATTCATTTATCCCAAGAACAGAGAACAACCTCCAAGAAATTGGAAAGAACTGAATATTATTCTATGTGGTATTGTATATCAGTGCTCATCAAGTCTTTCTGGTTTTAGGAGCACATAAGTATCAAGCACTAGTCAGTTGTGTAAGCCATCAGTGTTCATTATTTTGTTTTTCATCACGTTATCAGTAATATCAACAGAGAATAAATTTTTCATAAATAACTTTGACACACAGTATTTTTAGTCTTACAAATTCATTATTATTTGATGAACACTAAGTAAATCCAGATTTCGAGAGGGAAATAACAAAGGTTTTGCAAACAGGCGAGATCGTATCGGTATCATACTTTTTTTTTTTTTTTCCGAACAAAAACTCAATTTCTTACCTGTATTTTTATATTGTGTCATTTTGTACTTTCGTTTTCATGGCCAAACACGTCGTAAGCAACGACTTATTTCATTGGTGTATGCCCAGTTGAATAGCCAATGAAATACGAGAATATCAAAAAACCAATAATTGCCGACCTTACTTGGTTCATACTACACAGAAGCCATGTTTAGCATACAATTATTGATCAGCTGTTACGACGGAAGATTTAAGGCACGCGCCGGAAGGGAAAAAACTGATCAATTGGATTAACAGTAGTGTGATAATGAAAACCGTTATACATGGGTTGTCTGCATTAATCAGGACAGCTGGGCAATTAATTATCAGTATTTATTGACATCTTTTGATCGGACTTTTTTACCGTAAATACTCGCACTTTTAACTGTCCTGGCGATTTTTTGACACTTGCCCGACCGGGCGTCGTAAAGACAGAACAGACTTGCCCGGAGGGATTTAGGACTTGTCCCGGGCGGCCGGGCAATGGATTTGTTGGCCCTGATTCTAAAGAGTAACCATACATATATTTTGTAAACGAAAGAAAGATAAAAAAAAATCATCCCAAATTATCATATGATACTCCTTATCTTGAGCCCTGAAAATGGCAAGATATTTTGGTAAACTCTGGGATGGTGAGAATAATACCAGGTTTCTGGGCCAGCCTGGAAAACTCTGGGCAGTTGGTTGCATTGTTGTGCAGTACTCACTGGGTCTATAGGTGATAATAACATGTAGGAGTTGCAAGTAATCTTACATTTCTGTATCTGATGGCTATAAAACTAAGTCTTCCAAGTTTTATGCATGTTGAATTGGGACACCCGAAACAGTTCAACAACATTTATATTTATCTTAAAATTAAAACAAGTGGACTTACATGTAAGGCATGAAAAATTTAATGGCAAAATTACCTGTGTAGAGCCTGAGTCACCCTCATGGTTCAGATAAAGAGGTGTAATGAGGATAATTTTGAGATAATTTTTTGAATTGCATACATGTACATATGTATTTGTGGGTACTGTTTAGTTGCTTAGATGAAGTGATTGTTAATGGTACCTACAACAGATGCTTCTAACAAGAACTGAGGAAAAATATCCTCCATGCTACTGGCAGTCTGATATGTCCTAATACTTCATGAGCCCCAAAGGAAGACTTGCCAGTTCAGTTTTGATGTACATGTATGCATGTGGTTAATTAGGTACATACATGTACATACATTGTACCAAAAATGAAGAAAGGAATTCTGTATATTAGATATACCCCTATACTAGCTATGAAGATACATATACATGTATACTCCAGTACCAGCATGTGTCTGTTTCTATTTTGAAATAGGCCGAGTCTTCCACAGACATGCAAACTGATGAGACAGTCGAAAACCCTAAGCCATTTACAGCCATTCCACTCCTGACATCTGATGGCTTTACAACTGCAGCTACCACAACATCTCTTGTCACAACTTCAGTGGTTACAACAATTGCTATGACAACTACAGATACCTGCCACACAGTCCAGTCCTCTGGCTGCCCGCTGACCTGGTTTGCAGATCTGACGGCTAGTGTTCCAAAGTTGCCAACAGTGGTAACATCATCAGTCTCAGGTGACGCCAGTATCAACTCTTTTTGTTCAGCCAGTGGAAGCGAGAAGGCCAAAGATCAGAGACCAGATCAGATACACTGCAGCACACAGACACCATATAATCTTGTTGTAAGTATTCCGTATATGCAGGGATATTTCTGGAAGGGGCCCTGTGCTAAAAGGCCCATAATTTTACCAAAAGACCCATGTTTCTTGAAACTATGTGCCTTTTTATAATGTAAAGGTATAGAGTTTTGAACACCTAACTTTCCTATGTCCTGCCATTTTTGAAGTGGATATACATATAGATAGCAGAATTACAGATAACACATCAGATTATGGGTACTGAACAACTTCTGAAATCCTGAAAGAATGTAAAATTTTAATTCAGATACACCTAATAAAGGACTAATAATGTTGATAGCGGAACCTGGCCAATTTTTCTTACGTAACTAGGGGTGATCTTCACCCTCTTGGGAAATGATGCAGGTTTGGTATGTATGGGAAAAAGTCATTTTTTTTTCCCAGAACTGATATTTTTTGTCATATAGAGGAGATGCTTATTTCTTTATAGACCTGTGTGCTTTCAACTGCTCAATTTTCGGCTCATTTAAACATACTTACAGCCAGTCAGGATTAGCAGATAGCAAAACATTTAGAAATTTGGAGACCATTCGCCAGAATTTAACATTTGGATATCTAAATTGGGAAATATTTTGATCCAGTTTGGAATTTTCCTGTCAGAATTGGGGGAAAAAAGACTGTACAAAAGGCTGCAGCAGAAGCGCGAGGTTTTAGTTGGTATTTGACCACTGAGTACGGGTAGATCTACAGGTTTAATGATGTATATGTCTGTAAGCATAAATATTTTGTGTAACGTTCACTTTTACCATAACTACACATACATAATTCATATAAGTTAATCTCCTTAGTGGGTAAGAGATCCACCATAAAGAACTGGCTGGAAATGGCAACAGCTGACCAGAAGGAAGAGGTGACTGCCAGTTAGAGGTAAAAATAGGAAATCAAAAGGGGGAATCAAAAAAGTGACTGTTGTTTAGAGATGACAGTTGATGGGAAGTGACTGTAATAACCCGTGTGTGTGTGTGTGGGGGGGGGGGGAGGGGGGGGGAGTGGTTTGGGGACTGCAATCAGACATTATTATTTATTATCACAGTTGTTTACTGGGATTTGATACTAAACAACAGAACATGCATAAAAATTCATCCGGTATATAATGAAAAAACTTCATTTTGGGTAAAAAATCGTTTTTTTTTTTTTTTTTTTTTTTTTTTTTTTGAATTTCCCGTTTTTCTTAGAATCTTTTGGTCTGGCGTTGTTGGTGCCATTGACACTTTTGTAGCTGAATACGTTGCGAACATGTTGAGCTGATTGAAATAGGGCTGAGACTTCCAGTTTTGCCCATGAAATTATTTCAAAACTTGATGGTCGCGTTTTAGTGATAATCAAAGGGAAAATAAAACTGCATGGTGGCCCTTAAATTATTTTGTTGGATATATATATATACTTCACCAAATTAGCAAAGACTTCAATCTTCAAACTGAAGTTTCCATTTTTAACAGAATAAAAGAATACAAAAACTGCCTGAAATATGTGTTCTCAAAAAAAAACAAAAACAAAAAACAAAAAAAAAACAGAAAAAAAAAACAAAAACAAACACACACACACACACACACACACACACACACACACACACACACACACAATATCATGAGACACATGAATATATTTTAGCAGAAAGTCATTTCAACCTAAGCACAATGTAAATGCCAGTATATTTACAGGCTATTTTATTCATTACGAAAACACGCCTATTCAAATATATAGAAAATTTCACCTCCTAAAACTGAAAATTTTCAGATAAAAACTCTGATATTTTTCATATTTCTGCTCAAAACATAGATTGTGGGTACTCGTTAGAACCGCCTCGGCGAGGCGGTTCTAAAGAGTACCAACAATCTATGTTTTGAGCAGAATAAGAAAAATAATGTATACCCCTGTAAACCCCAGTTTTACTATAAAAAAGTGGGGTTTAAGGGGGTCAAATTTATATGGGCATGTTTTCGTGATGGCTTGTTTGCAGAATTCAGCCCAACTGGCAGGTCATGACCTGCAGGGGGTAATTGGTATCCTGATAAGAGCTATAAAACTAACGGTACCTAATTCCTCAGCATTGGGGAACATTTTGTCATAAAAGAACTGACTGGTAAAGAGTCATCTGATATCCCAGGTTTGTGTTTGAAACAATTACCTTTAGGCCAATGTTTGAAAAGGTGCAAACAATTTATTGAATCTGACAGATGGTGGTTAGATAAGAAAGTGGTTTACAGTATTTAACCCAAGTATTCTGATAGACACACCTTAACAAATAGCATTTGCGACCCCTGATTAGACATTAATACATTACAGAGCATCTTATTAAGGTCTGCACACTGTTTGCCACTCAAATAGCACGTATGAGCTATGTCAACAGGTAGTAACACGGACTTACTACGGGCTTATCCAAATTTCAGTAAGATAGGGATTTAAGGTGTTTAATAATTAGCAATATTATACCCCTAAATACACATGCAGTAAAAACTGTTAAAGCTCCGTGTAGCTCTTTTAAAAGCCGGCCTCGGTGGCTCAGTTGGATGCGCCGTCCGACTGGAGACCAGGAGGTCGCGGGTTCAACCCCCGCCGAGGTCGGCAACATTCTTTCGTGGAGATTGATCATGAAATATTTTCTACGGTCATTCTCTCCCTTCCGCTGATTCAAGAAGGGCAGTTGTCAGTTTCTGGCGAAAGAATGTGCACAGTACTGGTTAACCGCTTAGAGGACTAAGCCTGCCCAGTAAACGTGTGGTTAGGTAAACTGACCGCGCTCGACATGACCCAATTGGGTTGACTGGGCCGTAAAACCTCAACACAAACAAAAGCTCTTTTAAAAACAAAACGTTTTGAACATGACCAACATAATAATATTTATTCTTCGGAGTTCAAATGTACAGCTAACTCATTTTTATTATTACTAATCATTTTAATAAATAAATAAATAAATAATAATAATAATAATAATAATAATAATAATAATAATAATAATAATGGTAATAATAATGATAATAATGTCATTATTAATTAATCACTATGTTTCTTTTCCATTATTATCACTATGTTTAATTTCCGAATTATGATATACAGCTTGATTACTTTTATAATTATTTCTGAAAATAATATCAATAATAATGTTATTATAATCATTTTGTTTTACTGTAATTTCTTAAATATTATAAATAATTGAATAGATATACTTTACGGAATGAAATATGACCAACATTGTTTTTCTCCGCATTGTAACGCGGTTACTAACACCTTTGTAGGAGAAAGTAAGTCCTATGTATGACTTATTATCTCCTACATAGGTGTTAGTAACTCCTACGTAGGCCTTATTATCTGCTACGTAGGAGTTTCTAACTCCCAAGTAACTCCTACGACTTACTATCTCCTACGTAGGAGTTACTATCTTCTACGTACGACATATTATCTCTTACGTAGGACTTATTATCTCCTATGTAGGAGTTACTCTCCTACGTAGGACTTAATGTTTCCTACGTAGGACTTATTATCTCCTACGTAGGAGTTACCAATTCCTACGTAGGACTTATTATCTCCTACGTAGGACTTACTCCTGCGTAGGACTAATTATCTCCTACGTAGGACTTATTATCTGCTACGTAGGAGTTACTAACTCCTACGTAGGACTTACTATCACCTACGTAGGAGTTACTATCTCCTACGTAGGACATATTATCTCCTACGTACTCCTACGTAGGACTTACTATCTCCTACGTAGGACTTATTATCTCCTACGTGGTAGTAACTATCTCCTACGTAGGAGTTATTATCTACTCCTACGCAGGACTTACTATCTCCTACGTAGGACTTATTACCACCTACGTAGAAGTTACTAACTCCTACGTAGGACTTATTATCTCCTACGTAGGAGTTACTATCTCCTACATAGGACTTAAATATTTTTTTCACCTGGCACTAGGACGCTTCCATACAAATGCACCCCACACGCCTAAAACAGAATCATTTGCACAGATTCAAATCATCCTTCGCATGCGCAAAAGTATCATCCGGTCATTTGCGCTACATTCATACATTCTGTAGCGTCCGCTGATTCTGTTAGTGGAAGGCGAAGGCCCTGATCAGACTCTGCGAACATTACGAAAACACGTCTATTCAAATACAGTCGACTCTCGTTGTCTCGAATTCCAAGGGACTGTCTGAAATACTTCGAGATATCCGTACTTCGACATATCAGATTTGCAGAATTGAGGAAAAACTAATTTGATTAACCACATTTAACAAATATATGTGTAATTTGACTCCTGAAGTTAGAGATATATTGGAAATATTGTGGAAAAGAGGAGAAATTGCTCCTTAGGAGCAATTTCTCCTCTTTTCCACAATAATTTTTACCTGTTGTTAGATTTTCATGTTTAGGCAGGGACCAGATTTTCACTTCGAGATAAGCGGTTATTCGAGATAAGCGAGTTCGAGATAGCGAGAGTCAACTGTATATTGAAAATTTTACCACCAAAAAATGAAAACTTTCAGATAAGAAAAATTCCGGTAGTTTTCATATTTTTGTTCAAAGCATAGATTGTGGATACTCGTTAGAACCGCCTCGACGAGGCGGATCTTACGAGTACCCACAATTTATGTTTTTGAACAGAAATAAAAAAAAATGACACCTGTAAACCCGTTTTAATGTATAAAAGTGGGGTTTAAGGGGGTTAAAATTATATAGGTGTGTTTTCGTGATGAATGCATATGTCCTAAGCCATATTTTCGGATGGGGTGGCCCAACTAACTTTTCAAGGGCGATATTATACAAAGTTCAATATGCAGCTGCAAAAATCGAAAACGCTAAAGGCTACGGACAACCATTGATTTGTCCTTATATATTTCAAACATTTTTGCAAAAGTTCTACAGCCCACCATTCTTACCGAAGTTCACGTTATATCAAAAGTTAAAAAAAAAAACAAACAAAAAAAAAAAAAAACAAAACAAAACAAATAAAAAAACAAACAAACAAAAAAAAAAAAAAAAAAAAAAAAAAAAAAACACCTTTTTTACAATATTAATATTCCTTGATAAAATTATACATTTGAGGTCCATGTGTTTGCTATTCGCATGCTATTTTTGAGATAATTTAGATTTTAATAATCGAAAGGGTATTCGGTTTTGACGATTGTTATCGTTTTTAATCAGTACACTCCTGTCATTTTATTTTAGGTTTATCACAGAACGAACGATTTAGTCAATTTTTCTTGACATTCTTTGTTTGAAATAGTTGATGTTATTTCAATGTAGCATCGTACAACTTTCATTTTCGAGTTATCCCTTTCAATTTCGGATATTTGTTTACTTCGTATTAATTTAGCGTGTTTGGCATCTATCTACATTTAACACTTCTCCATGACCTCGATCAACGAGGCCAATCTTTACGGTAGTAAATTTGCCGAACTATCAGGCTATTTATAGGGAGACTATAAAAACCGGGTGTACGCCCGAAAGTCGGGAGCCGGGAGTGAATACCGGGAGTAAAACTTTGGTAAGTAATTTATGGTGTTAAAGGGAAGGGCCCATAAACTAGTACTTGTAGGTTGGAATAAAGGCATTCAGTAGCTTAGCAGTTTGCAACAAGTTTCATTAAAATCGACCAGTCTATAAGAAAGCTATAAAGATTTAAAAATAAATTGGTAGTGTGAGTCCAGAACGAGGCCGTAGGTTTATGACATCATTAACTCACACTCAAAAATGTCAAATAACAGCCATTCTGATGCAAGATATAATTTCTGTGAATGGCCAATTTATATCTCTTTTTTCCATATGATGAAAGTTTACTGTTTGAAGTGAAAACAACTTATCCTAATGCTTGAAATTAGCGATTTCTTATTTCGTCACGTGATATGACTGACAAAATGGCGGGCTCCATAGAAAGCTATTGTGAAATGTTGAAAAGGCCATATATCTAAACCGCTCAACCGATTTGTATAAAATTCATGGCAAAATGTTTGCCTCTTTAATCCCTTTTTACTGAAGTGATAGTTAAAGTTTGTGGTCCCTTCCCTTTTTTAAATACACACCTGTCGTGCTGAAATTAGAAAATACAGACTCATTTTCCAAATAAAGATTATATATTATCATAACTTTCCATATTATGTTTTTATTCAAGAGAAATATCTCACCCCATCCCATGATTCGCGACCGGGAGTAACTTTTGTGGTTTCGACGATGTCGGAAGTAAAGTTTGACAAATAATTAATGGTATTAAATGTACACCTATGGAGCTTAAATATGGACCTGATATAGACTCTTCTTCCAAATAAATATGATAATATCTAATTTACCGTATTCGGCACTTATACAAGAGAACCCAGCGGCACACAACCTTAAAATGACGTCGTATCAACGTCGATGCGACGTGATCACGTCGCATCGACGTTGATACGACGTCATTTTGATGTTGTGTGCCCGCTGGGAAGTATGAAACCCCTTCGCAAGATTCGCGCCAGGACTAACTTCATCGGCGCATATGCGGACGACAAGACCCTGACCACACTGACCTGTATGTTTATCTGCACAGTCTGATCAAGGTCTTTACTTCTTTGCTGTTCACCCTTTCGCTTTTACACTGGAGACTTTGGATCCCGCGAATGCGCAGTTATCTGTCTCAAATCCCGGGTGTGACAGCAGGAGGGTCACATTCACGCACCATCACGAAAACATGCCTATATAATTTTGACCCCCTTAAACCCCACTTTTATATAGTGAAACTGGGGTTTACAGGGGAATACATTATTTTTCTTATTACTGCATAAAACATAGATTGTGGATAGAACCGTCTCGCCGAGGCGGTTCTAACGAGTACCCACAATCTATGTTTTGAGCAGAAATATGAAAAAATATCAGAGTTTTTTATCTGAAAATTTTCAGTTTTTTGGAGGTGAAATTTTCCATATATTTGAATAGTTGTGTTTTCGTAATGAATTTGTGTATTTTACTTGCCAGTGAGGGATAAAAAATCATGAAACAACTTAAGAGTCACTTTTTCGTAACTTAAACACTGCTATCAAGTCTGTGAAAAAAAAAAAAAAAAATGTTAACATACTTTCAGGTCTCTGACAGTACATGTCACATAAACCAATAGCCAGAAATCTTGCCAGTGATGGCATACAATTGTGTTATACGTGTGTTCCTAGACTTACATGTACCAAAACGACTCGAATTACCGAAACGACCATGAAATACCGAAACGACCGTGAAATACCGAAACAACTATGAATTACCGAAACGACCATGAAATACCGAAACGGCCAAATATATAAGCGGGTCTTTATTGTCTATTTATACAGTCGGCTCTTGTTATCTCGAAGTTCAAAGGACTCTCTGAAATAAATACTTCGAGATATCCGTCCACCGACATATCAGATTTGTAGAATAGAGGAAAAAATAAATCCAGCAACCACATTTCACAAATAAATATGTAATTTTACTCCTGAAGTAAATATTGTGGAAAAAAGGAGCAAATTACTTCTTAGGAACAATTTCTCCTCTTTTCCACAATATTTTCTTACCTGTTGTAAGTTTTCCATGTTTAAATTGGGACAACATTTTCACTTCGAGATAAGCGGTTATTCGAGATAAGCGAAGTCGAAATAACGAGTTATGTGTTAGTTTGCAGGATTCTGGGCAAATAAGATCTTATTTGCCCAGAATCCTGCAAATTAACACATAACTTTTTCATCAAGTCATATTCTATTTATAATCCAGAAAGACCCAGTAAGTGGCACATTAAACAACTACTGACCTACGAGCAGGAACGAACTTTTCAAAACTTCTAAGATTCTAAAATTTATGCAATTTCTATGTACAGTCGACTCTCGTTATTTCGACTTCGCTTATCTCGAATAACCGCTTATCTCGAAGTGAAAATGTTGTCCCAACTTAAACATGGAAAACTTACAACAGGTAAGAAAATATTGTGGAAAAGAGGAGAAATTGTTCCTAAGAAGTAATTTGCTCCTCTTTTCCACAATATTTACTTCAGGAGTAAAATTACATATTTATTTGTGAAATGTGGTTGCTGGATTTATTTTTTCCTCAATTCTACAAATCTGATATAAAACCTATCCCAATATTAGCATAAAGTCCATTTTTGGACACAGGCAAGCTATGTAGATCCAGATTGGACGCCGCGGTTAGCGGCGTATTATCATGGTCTGCACAGCTTCTTTGATGTACCAAACACAAAAAGCACAGAGTTCACTTTTGGACAAAACTAAACAGTGTAGACACAGATTGGATGTCGCAGTTAGCGGCGTCTGATCAGGGCCTCCACCATTTGTTTGCAGAAATTTCAATGTACCTAACCAATATAAGCCTTGAGTCCCATTTTGGATATATTTATTTTACCTTATTTCTTAAAGAAATAAGAAATGCCATTACGAAAACACGCCTATTCAAATATACTGAAAATTTTACCATCAAAAGAAGGAACTTTTCAGATAAAAATTCTGATATTTTTTTCATATTTCTGCTCAAAACATACATTGTGGGTACTCGTTAGAACCGCCTCGCCGAGGCGGTTCTAATGAGTACCCACAATCTAAGTTTTTGAGCAGAAATAAGAAAAATAATGTATACCCTGCAAACCCCAATTTTACCATATAAAAGTGGGGTTCAAGGGGGTCAAACTTACGTTAATGATAAAATATGGACAAAAATAAAATGTAAAAACGGGA
This sequence comes from Anodontia alba, assembly GCA_964016985.1. Classification (NCBI taxonomy): domain Eukaryota; kingdom Metazoa; phylum Mollusca; class Bivalvia; order Lucinida; family Lucinidae; genus Anodontia; species Anodontia alba. The sequence continues at coordinate 82,702,402 of OZ024829.1, forward strand.
CTTTTTAAACAGTTATAAAATCAATCTTGAAAAACCAAATAGAATTTTATCATAGTCTCTTCAAATCTGACGGTTACAATGAAACTGAAGCAAACGAACCTCTAAATAAAGTTGATAGCAAATTAACTGAAGAAGAAAAACAATTATGTGATCGAGAGGTATCGGAAGATGAAATTTTTAAAGTATTGAAACTAATGAAATTTAATAAATCCCCAAGTGATGACGGGATCCTAGCCGACTTTAACATAGAATACCAGTACTTGATAAAACCCGAATTTATGAAAATGGTGAAGTATATCTTCGGCAATAATATATTAGCGCCTTCACAATATAGAGCGGTTTTGACATTGCTCTACAAAAAAGGTGAACGAGAAAACATAGCAAACTGGCGTCCCATATTATTATTAAATACAGATTACAAAATAATTACTTAAGTTTTGTACGAAAAATTAAAAATAGATTTACCTAAATTGATGCATCCTGATCAGAAAGGTTTTATAACAGGACGAAATATAGCTGATGCAAATCACCTGCTGCAAGACGGCGTAAAGTACAGAACAAAGTGGAATAAACTCATCTATTATATTTTTAGATTACAATAAAGCATTTGATAGGATAGGGTGGCAATGGGTTTTAAAATGTTAAGAAAAGTTTAATTTCGGACCAAACTTTATTCAGTGGATTAATATGCTCCTTAAAGAGGCGAAAACTCATATACTTACAAATGGTTTTCGAAGCTTGTATTTCCCTATCACTCGCTCCATGCGTCAAGGATGTCCTACAGGTCAACTGTATACATCACACAGTTGATTAGGATTGGTCATTGTCAGTAATGACAGACAAACGAACAGATCCGTTAATCTATATACTACAAGCTGAGCCACTCGCATACGAAAAAAAAAAAAAAAAAAAAAAAAAAAAAAAAAAAACGTAATAGGCCCAGAATAAGTTCAGTTTCAATGCGAAGAGATGAAATAAAATTAAATGCATTTGTCGACGATACTCAAATTCAACAGAAGAGTCTATAAAAGAATGTTATAAGACAATAAGCAAATACGAGAAAGCTTCAGGAGCAAGTATTCACAAACATAAAATAATAGGTCTATACCCAGCTAGCATTCTACATAAATCTATAGCGGACCGTTATCGGCCCGTCAGCTACCCTGACGGGCCGATAACGGCCCGCTATAGATTTATGTAGAATGCTTACTGGGTATATAGATCCACAGAAAGAAAAATTACCAAAATACAATGTTGGGTGCTTAATATGATAAATATAAAGCATTATATACAATCAATCCATATTAAGTTTATTTACAAAATAACGAACTCCAGATACGAAAACTGGAACGTAATAAGCAAACAATGGCTGCGAGTTTTAGATGAAAAATTTAAAATAGAATTTTTTTTAACAAAATGTTCTAGTATAAAAAATCTAGAAATAACAATACCATCTAACTTTTATGAAGAAGCCGTTAAATCTTCGGTAATATTTCAGAGTAAGATAAAAACAATGGATAGAGAATCAATTTTAGGTGAACATATAAACGGCAACGATAGAATTCTATTTCGAAATACACCCGTTTGGTTCGATAGTTTGAGTAAACAAGGTATACAAAAATAAATGACATTTGGGATGAAAAATTAAATAATTTTATTAATAATGATTGCATGATGGATAAACTTGTAGATAAACAAAACGGTGTGCGTTTATATAATATCATTAAATCATCTATTCCAGAGCAATCGCTTAACACTCTACAAAATACACACGTAACAGAGAACAATAATCGAGAAATAAACACTACTTCAAATTCACACAAACTTAAAATAAAACTAAGAACAAATTCAATTGAGCCGAAGAAACTATCATTAAAAACATACAAGATATATTACGAGACACAGAATTTACACCAAAGTATAAATCTAAAATGGGAAACGAAGTTTGGGGATAATCTAAGCTGGAACAATATTTGGCAAAACTCATTTCTACTTCCTGTTACAAATAAAGAGAAACAACTTCACTGGAAAATATTTCAGAATTCAATCTTTACATAATACCGATTAAATCTTATGGGAAGGTCGGGTGTTACATGACATTTTTGTAAGAACGCAACCGAGAACTTAGCCCATCTACTTTATCACTGTCCCCTAGTAAATGAGGCATTATTATTTATAGAACACAAAATTAATTTAATTCTTGCTGAAACCAATCATGAAGAAATTTACTTTGACTTAATAACTATGTACTTTGGTCTAGAAAATAAAAATAAAAGAATATCAACCTTTGTGAATATAGTTTTACATATAGTCAAATGGGAATTATGGAAAATAAGAAACGTGGTGAAATATGTAATCAAAGCGTATAATACTAAATCCATAACAGACGTCATTACGAAAAAAAAAAAAAAAAAAAAATAAGGCATTATAACCAGGTTGGGAAAAATCAAATTTCGCAGAAAAAGAGAGTCAGTTACTTAATCTTTTGGCACATCTACACTGAAATACCTAACTGTTAAGTAACTAGAAATGTAGGTAATATATATAAAAAGAGCATTCATCTACTAAATTGTAATTTGAATTTTTAGTGCTCATCTACCTTACTAACAGTCTCGATCATATATCTGAACTTCTAACTCGGGCATAACATTCTCACGCTTTCGTCTGCCTATCCATGAGTGACTATACCCAACCATATACGACCTTTGATATACTCTTCAAACCTTCTCAGTACCACTGGTTTATATGCGGGTATACCACCCTTTCCTGTCTTCCTTATAGCTTCAGAAAATCGTTCAAGTTATTGAAATGTATTAATTGTTTTGAGCACATATCTTAAAATCCTAGTAGTTAAAAATTTGCAAAAAAAAAAAAAAAAAAAAAAAAAAAACATACGTAAAAAATGACGGATGAATCTATGTATATGAATATATAAGGATATGGGTATGGGTATGTATGTATAGGTATATGTATACATGTATATACATAGCTACAGATAAGAGGGGGTATCCACATAATATTTTTCTTATTTCTCCACGAAAACATATGTTGTGGTACTCATTAGAAGCGCCTCGTCGAGGCGCTTCTAATGAGTACCAATAACGTATGTTTTCATGGAGAAATAAGAAAGATATCAGCATTTTTCGGATGAAAAAAGCGCCTAATCTGTTGCTATGTATATACAAGTATTTGTATGGGTATATATGTATGTGTATATAAGTATAAATGTATGTATATGTGTAAGTATATATATATATATATATATATATATATATATATATATATATATATATGTATGTGTATATGCGTAATTGGGTAGGTATGTGTAGGTATATGTTAAATTTTGGTCAATTTGGGTTGAAAATTGCATTTCACCGAATCTGTAAAAATAGCAAAGGTGAAAAATAAATACATATACATATAGAAAACAACAATTAATGAATGTGTTAAACAAATAAATGCAGTATGTATTATCATCATTACGCCATTATTTCATTTTCTGTCTTTCATTTCACTTTATCTTTCGGAGAAGCCTGCGAAAAAAAAAAAAAAAAAAAAAAAAAAAAAAAAAAAAAAAAATGAAGGGGGTCAAAATTATATAGGCATATTTTCATGATGCACTCAAAACCTTCTCTACCCCTTCCCCCACAATCAACAGATGGTATTTTCTTCATCATATTTCAAGGTCGTTACGGTATTTCTAGTCTTTTCGATAAATCTAGGCACCGTATTTAGTAACTATTTATATTAAATAGAAACAAGGTATAATGACATTGTGTTTATTTTCATTTCAAGTAAGAAGGACAGTTGTCAGTTTCTGGCAAAAGAATGCGCGCCATAATGGTTAACTATTTAGAAGACTAAGCCTGCCCAATAAATATGTGGTTAGACAAACTGATCGCGCTCAACATTACCCCATTGGTTTGATATGGTCATAAAACCTCAACACAAACAATTCATTCCAAGTCCATTTGGGGATAACCGTGTTGAAAATTGTCATTCGGGAAGGTAAATCGGCGGTTTTGCGGTCGGAAACACGGAATGTACGACTGTGAAACCGTCGATTTACCTCCCAAAATGACAATTTTCAATACAGTTATCCCGATTCTAATGCATTTATTCATTTGTATTGTTAAATAATTGTCCTATTTGCACAAAGCGGCAAGCGCTGTGAGCTGCGTAAAACCAAATGCCAGCCAATGAAAAGCGACATCGTCGAGTGATGTCGGATCTCCGACAGTAAATCGCAAAATATACGGTCGCAATTTTTTGACGTTATCCAATCGAACGTCGCTTTAAATACGCGAGTGTATTAGAATAATGATTACGAGGGGTGACGTGAACGGCCTCGTTCTTTTGAAAACTAGATTATATTTCACGTAAGATAACAAAAAATTGCATAATTACCTGTAAACCGACAAGCTTTCAAATGAAGTCATATTCAAGTAAGCAATGTGTGACGAAAATGTGGTCCACAATGTCGGATGACGTTTTATTTGAACACAGAGTAATCTTTAAGTTTTACTTTAAACTCGGAAAGTCTTTATCGAAAATTAAGAAAAGTTTATGGGGATTCTGCACTCTAGAAATCTGGTGTTTGTAAATGGATCGGACGATTTAGAGAAGGGCGCGATGCCATATAAGATGACCCTAAATCTGGCCGTCCATCAACATCAGTAACAGACAAAATCATCGCGGATGTACAGCAGCATGTAAAGCAAGATCGCCGAGTTACTGTCAGGGAAATAGCTGACACTTTTAGCATTTCATATGGAAGTACCCAGGAGATTTTAACTAACAAACTTGGAATATCGCGTGTTTGCGCAAGATGGGTTACTGACGCTCGAGCAAATAGGAGTTGAAATCTGTTCAGAATTTTTAGAACGCATTAGGGCAGAGTGTTCAAACTTTACTGATCGTAGTGTAACATGCAATGAAACATGGGTACATTTTTACGAGCCCGAATCTAAACAACAAAGCAGTGTATGGAAGCATCCAACATCGCCATCCCCTGTTAAAGCCAAACTTTCTAAGTCAGTTGGTAAAGTTATGTGCGTCATGTTTTTCTCTTCTCCGTGTTTTCTTCTAAATCATGTTGTACCTATACATACTACAGTCAATGCTGAGTATTATGTCCGCATTATTCAGATAAATTTAATAAAGGCCATACGAAAGAAACAGTCAGATCTTCTACAGAGAGGCGTCATTTTACACCAAGATAACGCCCCAGCTCACAAAGCCAAACTTGCACAGGAAATTTTGCAAAAACTAAACATAGAAACACTGGCCTACCCTCCCTATAGTCCAGACCTGGCCCCTTGTGACTTCTAGCCATTTCCTGTTTTGAAAGATTCTCTACGAGGCACGCGCTACGAGAACAGAGAGGAGCTAACCCAAGCTATGATCGGGTCGTTGAGAGTAATGTCACGTGACGGGCTCGCGCACGTGTTTCGCGCATGGGAATCCAGAATGAATAAGTGCATAGAATACAAAGGCGGTTACGTTGAAAAACAGTAAACATTCCAAGTTGGTTTTTATAACAATATTCCGATACAGGCACTGGTCCACGTTCTTTTTTATCATCCCTCGTATATTTATAATTCAATCAGAATGGTCATTATATACCATGTATACAGTTCCGGTAGTAAAACGTCCTTTTGGCCAAAAAGAAAATGTATGTTTGTTTCTCAGA